>VZRW01007903.1:138475-231574 GCA_013398125.1 Aegotheles bennettii
GATGCAAAACTCTGCACTTGCCCTTGTTGAATTTCATTAAGTTTCTCCCCGCCCAACTCTCCAGCCTATCAAGGTCTCTTTGAATGGCAGCACAACCCTCTGGTGTGTCAGCCACTCCTCCCAGCTTAGTGTCATCAGCAAACTTGCTGAGGATACATTCTGTACCCTCATCCAGGTCGTTGATGAAGATATTGAACAACACCGGTCCCAGTACCGACCCCTGAGTGACCTCCTTGTGAGCTTCATTTCTATGATACAGCAAAATGAAAGCATCTCAGTGGTCGAGTTATCATTTATTTTTTTTAGTATAACTTCTGATAATTATATTGTTCTTATACTTGAAAACCGCATCATGTTCTTATACTTAGTTTTATCTAACAGAAGAGTTTGTATTAGCATAGCAACAGCACTGAAAACAGCTTATGATCTTACATTCACCTGGCATGGGGGCAGGAAATCAGGTTTCAATAAAACAGCTGCTCTAAATCATGCATTGATCAGAAGGCCATAAATATGGCATACTGGGGATGTGTGTATATCTTCAATCAACATGATTAAATGCTTTCCAGATATATCATTCTTACTTTTGTCAAAAGGATCAAGTATTTTGTTGGATTTCTTGTAGGTGAAGGCAGAAGATGGAATATTTCGTTATATGAGTTTTTATATTAAATATAAACAGAAGGCTATAAAATATGGAGGCAATTTGTGACCTGGTACATCGTAAAAAATTGTCACGTAAACACTGATTTTCTAATCTTTAATTTAACTAGGGGGGAGGAGAGACTTTTCTTAGAGGGAGTGAGAAAGGAAACCAGGGCAAGAACAATTTAAAAATAAAGAAAAGGTAAAAATTTCAACCTGATTCAATTTGTGGTTTGTAATGTTGCAATGAGAAATCTGAAGTTTTTAAAATATTCAGCTGTGTAGGATGCCCCTTAGTGGTTGAATATAAACACTGTTGAGAGAAGTAATTTTAACATGGAAAAAAATCCAGAAATAATATTTGCATTTATTATTTGAGAACAAAGGATTTTAAACATTAACATATGCACAGAAGAGCCTACAGAGCCATGTTTACATAAAACATCAGGAACAGCTGGAAAAAAACAAATCAATAGTAACAGAACATTTCTGAACAAGCTATTGCATTGATTGAGAAGAACAAGAAAACAAGAGAAAAGAAGGGGGGAAAAAAGGTCAATCTCTATTTTTATTTTAATCAGAATGTATATTATGGGATAAGTTGGCTTTGCTGAGGAGTACAACCAGATACTGAACTCTGCAATAAGACCCAACCCAGTATTTTTACTGATACTTTCTAGAGTAGAGCATTTCTGCACAGAATTACAAAGTTACCTGGTCTGGTGCCATGGTTCCTTCCCAACACCATATGAATGGCATAGCCTCCGGCCATCTCTGCTGCTGCAGAAGGCTACCAGCTTGTGCTTAAATAGACAAACACTTGTACACAAAAGGTATCAAGAAATGTTTAAGATTCAATAGTAAAGGTTAGAGTGCACAACTTCTGTAATACACTAAAATGTACGTATCTAGTTAAATATAATAGTACAAAGAGTCTATGAGAGATGATTTTTATTTGGTCTCACTCTTGTCATAAGGAATATATTGCTTCTGACTTTCCTTTTCAAAACGAGTCTTTGCATAGGACTCAATCTGCAAAAGCTGCAACAAGGTGACAGTAACGAAGCATCGCACCCCCATAAAGAATTTCATTGTATTTACAGACAATACATCTTATTTGAAAATCCAATGCTTCTGCTAGTCCTTGCTCTTTTTTTTCTTTCCCAAAGAAGCCTGTAATTCTTCCATCTTTTTAACTTTGCATGTAGAAATCACGGTTGCAAAGTGTCTCATTACCTCCACACCGGTGACTGAGGCAGAAAAGCCACTCATCAGCACTGCTGACATAAGCCTTTATTTCTTGGATCACATTTGTTGGTCACATCCCAACGCAGCATAATGGCTCAAGGCAAGTCTCTTCTTCTGAGTTAGCTGGTGCGTGCTGTAGCTGGATATACTGAACCCACACATTCCCAGTAGCAATGCCGCCCGTTGCAGTAGTGTGTCTGATGAGTTGATAACAATTTTTCCTGCAGCTTGAGTCTATGGGAGAAACAGGGCAAGTTACACACTGATTCAGCTGAGGGCAAGACAAAAAGCAAGTCTTTGGAACCCACAAAGCACTTTTTTCTTTTCCATGTCATTTAATATAGTATGACTTCGCTTTCTGCTGAGGAGTATTCGGCACAAGCTATTGCATATTTTGGAAGACCCCCCTTTTTATCACTTTGTAAAAGAGAGGACACATTTCTGATAGGATTTTTCTTTCATTCATAGCTCATTGATTTCAGTGACTTTAATGGGGTTTCCTCTGGCTACTTGGCTGAGAGGGAGACCTGAATCAAGTGTAGAGGCTTAGGCATAAAGAAGGAACTTTCTTATTCTGTGAAGTACAAAGACCTCTTCCTTCCCACAGATCAGCCACTAACACAGTGATGCTCCCTTGAATGTTAGTTATTAATTCAGAAGAGCAAGGCTGAAAGGGATCAGTAAGATCTTTTATTAGCTCCACAGGTAGGACTAGATCAAGCAGACAATTTTTAATACAGTTTCTGTTTCAAGTCCAACAACAGGACAACAGGAAATGCCAATCAAAGCAAAGACAAAAAAATAATTACGTACTGATTATATGAATACAAACAGAAAATAAATTAAGCTATTGTTGCTTGCCTAGTATGTATGATACAGTGACCGAGACACAGAAACACAGCTGCATGGAGAGTTTTGCTAGAGAGCAAACCACAAATTCCTATGCATATTGGCACCGTGAATTAAAACATACCATGCATCTTTCTACTTGCAGCATTCCTTATATGAGATGATGACTAGGCTTCAAATAATGATTTTTTTTTTTTTATGCTTTCCCTTGCAGTCCATGGATGGAAAGGATAGCACCACTAACAGGAGTGACAGATTCCAAGGAGCCTGATTTTCACTTCCAGATTTTTTTATGTAAGCCTAGATAATCAGAGCTGAGGACTCTGACCTTGATAAATGTGGCTGACAGTATGGCTCCTTCAGCAGAATAAATAAAGACAAAAGAAACTCCAAATAAAATTACTATGTAAGCTGATATCAAAAGATATGTAGGGAGGCATGAAAAAGAATTCACTACTAGGACTACAACACGGCACCATTAGCTCAGCCTCATATCTACCCAACTATTACCTCTTAGATACTGTCTATCATTTTGGATGCAGATCACATTGCTAAGAGCTGTGAGATTCTCCAACAAAAGGATATATACTCTGTAAATATCAAAATATGGAGTACAATAAGGAAGATGCTCTACTTGGTAAATATTTTTTTGTTTTTATTCTCAACTATTTATCTGATTTAAAACATTTTCTATGCATGCTTTTTTATTTTTTTTTCTTCATAATGCGATCAGTACCCTGGTCCCTCAATGTTCCAGAGGTCAATACTGTTTGAGGCTTCTTTATCATAACCATAAAAGCTGGCTGAAGTATTTCACTGACAGCTCATTTGAGTTGCTCAGGAACCCATCACTTTCCTTATCGTTAATGTTTTCCTACTGCCCCAAATATACAAAGCCACTGCAAGAGAAAATGATGGAAAAGTAGTTCCTGTTTAAGCACTGCAGAAGTATAAACTCCTTCCAAGTATTCTGCATTTTGTATTCCAGCATGATACCAGTTATCAAGAATTATCATAATTCATTTACTTTTCAGCAGTGGTTTAATTAAGACTTCTTTGAATTGTTACACAAGTTAACCCACCAGAAGCCAGTGTTCCCTTGGGTTGGTAATGCAATAACTTGAAATAAAATCAGTGTGAGCAAGAGAAACACTGGTATTTAAAAGATCTAATTAACAGCAGAAAAAAAGACAGAATTTTCATACCTGCAACAACCTTATATACCCAGGTGTCATTCTCCAGAGAGGAATAACCATGATTTCTGAGTCATAGTAGAACTTCAGCTCCTACAATTTTAGAACACACAAAACATTAATAAAATCCCAGGGATTTTTTACAAGTTGACCTCCTGGTGAAACAGAAGACTTACTCTAACTAATATGGATCGCTACAATGCCAGAAGCACTCCAAGAAGCACTGTACGCAAACATTCTTTCCTCACCTGATGCTCTTTTCCCTGGAGCCCTTTACATGCTTAAGGTCCCAGGGGTATATAAAGCCCAGCTCAGTTGCATAACCTGTCACATGGGATCTGTCTGCTCCGACGAGGTGTTGGCAGAGCCCTGACTGTCCTGCCTGGGGCCAGGTATGCCTCACAATATTGGAAAACTCTCTGGGAATGCCTGGAGCTCATTAAGAGAGCAACACGACAGCTGACCTCCTTAAGAACAAAAGGGCCTAAGCCTGCTTTATAGATAGCACTGGACATAAAAAAAGCAGGTCATTATAGCATTTTGTATCGTAGAGTGGCAATGCAAATAGGATTGGATGTCTTCTAGTAACTTAGAGCATGTATTTATACTCACAGGTTGACCTGACTGGGTAGGAAGCTTAATGCAGCCATGACCTGAGTTGAAAGGATGTGCTAATATAATAGGGTTATATGGAAGTGCATTTAAAAATGTTATTTCTTTTCTGATAGTATTTTCTTTTACTCAGCATTATGCATGTTCTTGCCCCTTTTTCTACTGCTAAAGCTTTACCACTAAAAAATACTTAGTCTAATACTTATTTCTGTTATTACTATTTTCTGTTAACAGTGATTTCTTTTCACTGTAGTGAGCTTGGGTTCAGTTCTGCTTCTGGAGTCCTATAGTTCACAATGTGAGAAACGGTGATAAAATCTAATCTACAAAATTAATTTCTCTTTCTTTTAGGAGTGTTCATGGATAATCTGTGCCTGGAATGTTCCTTTTTCCCATTATCAATACATGCAAGGATACATAAGGATAGCAAGGCAAAATTTGGCTCCAGCTGCAGTCGTACTTCTAAATGTGCAAGGTAAAAATCTTCAGGAGGTGTAAGTCAATATAGCATCAGTGTGTACAGTGATCTCAATCAGTTTCCACCACAACTGTGCCATAGAACAGCTCTGATTTACAACCCTTTAGTCTCTGCTACAGCAGCCTAAAGCTCTCAGAGAAATATTCCTGTTGTAAAAGAGCAGAAACATGAAATATTTCTACTTGGAGAAATACTCTATTTCAGATATCCCACAACAATACTACATATCAAGAGTTCATTTACTTTTCAGCAGATGCTTAATTAATTTTTATATAAAGGAACAATGCTGTTTTCTTCTGAGGCTCTGGCTTACACAGCATGCGGTGGGCAGATCTCATTTTCCTCTTGTCACACCCCATTGACACCACGTGAACCCTGCCAGCACCAGTGGAACTGTCTCATTCACAAAAAAGGTAACTTGGGTCGAACCAGTCCTGCATCATCAATCTAAATACTAAAAGCAAGAGACTGGGAACCTGCCAATCTGTTGGATTTTTTTAAAATACGTAACTTGCACAGTGACCCCATGTTAAACCTTAGGCACTGTATACCTTAGCTATAGGAAATACTGTAATAACAGGAAACAATCAACATACAACTGGGACCTGACTGAAGTTAATGGAAAGCATATCAGTAAATACAAATGCATTTGGGATGAAATTCTATACTATAAAAAGGCAAAGGCTTTTTTCTTGTTTTTGTTTCTCACTGTATACCCCATGCTAACTTTTCTTCACAAGCAGGAGAGTGCCTGGGCTGCCCAGAGCAGCACAAGGCTAATGCTGCAGAGTCCGTGTTCTTCTGGAAATACACAGAACGCTGAATGTTTCCTTTAGATTTCCAGCCTTGCCTGCATTCAGAGAAAAACCTGCTTACTACAATATCTGAGTTTCAGGAGCTGCAAAAAATGTGTTACTAACAATTCCTGTCATTTTGTATGTAACTGTTTGGAGAATGGCACTGAAATTCCTGTGGCATAGTATTTAGAAAGGGAGAGCTTTCCAACCAAGTTTCGTTTTGTGAAAAATAAGCCTTGAACACCACAGCTGTCTTTAAAAATGATTTCCTGGCCATGCTCAACACAGCTGAATTGCAGAACATTTTCTGCAATTGCAGGTGTTACCGATATCTGTATCACTTTCCCAAGGACTCTGAAAGAAAAACTCTCCCAGGCTGTTTCAGGAGAACTTTGAACAAACAAGTGGCTGCCTCCATTTCTTTTGAAGTTCAAGCTTCTGAGAATTGAGTCTTGACTGCCACGACACAGAGATGAACATGCCCCTCCTGGGCAGGGGACCGGCTAACGGAGCAGGAAAAGCACAAGCAGCAACGGGCTCTCTTGGCAAACACACTGGTGTCCCACATGCAGTGCAGACTGCTCGCCTCATTCATCTGCTAATGCCTTCACTGCTTGATGGAGACACTGTTTTCTAATAGGCATCAAGCAGATAAGAATGCAAATGATATGCTGACATATCCCCTACCCCAAAATTAAAGGTGAGCAACACATGGAACCCAGCTGTCAATATTCACCACCTTGTGCTCTATATCCATTAAGAGGAGAAATCAATAATGAAATTAGATGTTTCTTTGCTGTAATCCTGTGCCTTAGGACCAGCAAGGGCTGTTTCCCCAAATGCAGCAGGAATCAATCAACAGGAACAACTTCTTATCACTGTGTTAGGAGCCCCTCCTTGACTGACACTCCCTGAAAAGCAATTTGTGCTGCCTGTGCTGCCCGTGAGTGCACCCCTGTCTCTCCAAAGTATGGTGCCAGGACACTCATGTTGGTATTGCCCACCACAGCTCGGTGGCAAGCAGCATGGAAAGCATGGCAGCCTGAGGCTCAAGCCTTTTCAGTAGGTTTTGTGGCTCACACCAAGCCAGTGCTGTTGACCACTCTAATACAGATATCTCAGTTTAGGCTGAAACTACACTGTAATCATAGAATCATTTAGGTTGGGAAAGACCTTTAAGATCATCAAGTCCAACTGCAAACTTAACACTGCCAAGTCCTCCACTAAACCCTGTCCCTAAGCACCACATCTACACATCTTTTAAATACTTCCAGGAATGGTGACTCCACCACTGCCCTGGACAGCCTGTGCCAGGGCCTGACAACACTTTCAGTGAAGAATTTTTTCCCAATATCCAGTCTAAACCTTCCCTGGCACAACTTGAGGCCATTTCCTCTTATCCTATTGCTTGTTACTTGACAGAGGAGACCAACACCCATCTCACTTCAACCTCCTTTCAGGGAATTGTAGAGACTGATAAGGTCTCCCCCCAGCCTCCTTTTCTGCAGATTAAACAACCCCAGTTCCCTCAGCTGCTCCTCATAAGATCTGTGCTCCAGACCCTTCACCAGCTTAGTTGCTCTTCTCTGGACACGCTCCAGCACCTCAGTGTCCTACTTGTGAGAGGCCCAGAACTGAACACAGTATTGCCCGTGCAGCCTCACCAGTGCCAAGTACAGGAGGACAATCACTTCCTTAGTCCTGCTGGCCACACTGTTTCTGATACAGGCCAGGATGTTGTTGGCCTTCTTGGCCACCTGGGC
This sequence comes from Aegotheles bennettii, assembly GCA_013398125.1. Taxonomy (NCBI): domain Eukaryota; kingdom Metazoa; phylum Chordata; class Aves; order Caprimulgiformes; family Aegothelidae; genus Aegotheles; species Aegotheles bennettii. The sequence continues at coordinate 146,061 of VZRW01007903.1, forward strand.
ACACTGCTGGCTCATGTTCAGCTGCTGTCCACCAATGCCCTCCGGTCCTTTTCTGCTGGGCAGCTTTCCAGCCACTCTTCCCTGAGCCTGTAGCATTGCATGGGGTTGTTGTGACCCAAGTGCAGGACGTAGCACTTGGCCTTGTTGAGTCTCATACAACTGGCCTTGTCCCATCGATCCAGCCTGCCCAGATCCCACTGTAGAGCCTTCCTACCCTCAGGCAGACCAACACTCCCGCTCAATGTGGTGTCATCTGCAAACTTACAAACTCATGATTCATGGGCTTGTTGCTTTCTCTATGAGCCTCAGACTTCATCAGCTTCTCTTTCACAGACAGCTGCTTCTCCCATTATCCTGAATTCACTTTCAGATCCTCAAATATGTTATCTCCTAAATTTGAGCTCAACTTTCTGGTTCCCCTTGCTACCTGTACTGCATATAGCAATTCCTATTTTCCAGCTCACTTTCCCAGCTACTTTCCAGCATATCTACTTTTATCCTGACGAAAGGGCAACTACATCAACATTTCCCTCTACACCAATATTTCAGCTTTAGCATCAGAAATGTCCCTTCAGAAAAGTAACCCGTACTGCTCTCTTTTGCCAGTCAGTTCTTGCCATCACGGACTGCCAGAATAGCGATGGTCTGTGGCACTCGAGAGACTCTGGATGCTAGCAGGCCCTCTCACCCCTACAGCCATTCATTGCATACATTCAGACATACTATTTTCCCTCTGCTTTCTTATTTCTCAAACAACCCTATTTCTAGAAATGTTTGTGGCCATCCTGAAGCAGAGGGAGGGAAGAACAAGACAAACTGGTAGGGTGTGTGAGTTAAACCACAGGCAACGGCAGCTGGGGAGAGCAGTTACACCTGTGTGCAAGCCCAGACTATGGAGCTGCAGCCAACACATGGCTGTTATGCAAAGGAAGTCCACAAGGATCCATCAGCAGGGTCTGCAGCTGAAGGCATGCATGGAGTCTAACTTGGGGAGTTGCTTTTGGTGATAAAAGGAAACCGAAGAGTAAGGGGAAGCAGAGGGGAGGGGAAGAGAGAGAAAATAGAAAAGGGGAAAAGGGAAAACTACTCTTTGTCCAGTGGGAAGAGAAGTGGTGAGGGTCCCCAGGCAAGCAGCCTTCCCAGGGCTCCCCTCCAGCGCAGCAGGGTCACCCCAGAAAGTCGCTTGCAGAAAGTACACAAGTCTCATCTGGGACCTGCTCAAATCACTGCTAGTGGTTCCTGCCTGCCATGCTGCTATTGCTGACCAGTGTGTGCTGGCTGGGACTGGTGTGTGCTGACTGACTGCTACACTCTGCACACGTATTATTTGGGTCCCAAGCAATGGTGGGAGAAGCAGGGGAAAGGCAGGTGATTCTCCCACTGGCAGCATTTGCTTCCTATGAGAACCTGCCACAGCCACATTACCAGCTTTGCTGGGGCAAGGCCATGAGAATGTGAGTGCGAGAGCAAGAACATGAGACCAAGGAGGGGAAAATCCTGCCCCACGCGTGGCTGGGGTGGCAGGCACCCCCCTGCCAGGGGAAGGCTGGCTGCACACCTGCAGACAGGAGGCTGTCGGCAGCATGAAGGCTAAGGCACCTCAGGCAATGAAGTGGCAGGTGTGCATGTCTATGGGCACCAGTTACTTGTGACCCACTCTACGCTCAAGGGGTTGGAGCTCATGTCTCCCAGCAGTTGCTGCTCCTACCCAACAGATAAACATTTCAGGTAGAACACTGCAGGGCATTGCCTACCTGTGTCGCATTTCTGAACAACAAACATTAAGCTTGATTTATTCTATGTCTTCTACCCTGATACAGGGGCAGCATTTTAAAAGAGGATTTCCCATGAAGCATGCACAATTTTCATTCTATACTTGACAAAAATAGCAAAATGTATTATTTTTAAGTTATAATTTTGAAAATAATTCAGATATTTAACTGACAAAATACTTCCCAAAATTCATCATCCTTAGAGAGACCAGGGTTGAGGAATATGGGCAGGATTCTGAACCTACCCTTGGCTTCCACTGTGGTTCTTTATGAGGGATAGGAGTAAACACCAAGTGCTTTCACTGTAAGCAAATAAACAAAACAAACCATATAAAGAAAACAAAACAGCAGATCCTCCCCTAAACAACTGAATGACTAATCCTAGGCCTTTTGATTTCAACAGTTATTAGATCTGAGAGTACATCCTCACAAATCATTCTGTGCATTACTTAAAAATCAAAGCCAAGCTAAAAGGAATTTTGCCTAGAACAAAGGTAATTAAAACACCAGGTCTGTGGGGGAAACAGGATTGGGCACTGTCAGCTCAGAAAAGAAAAAGATGGTCCTGCCCCAGAGAGCCTACAAACCCTGGGGAGGCAGATGGATGCCAACAGATGGAGAAGCCCCAGAAAACAAAGAGAATAAATCCTTTGGCATGCAAGGCCATGTTCTCAGCTTACTCACAGTCAGATTGTTTCCAAATTTTTGTAGGCGTTGCAGCAAAGCACAGTGTTAAGGAGGGATGTGAAGGTGGTTAATGAATTTTAAGATGATAAGGCAGGCAAGGAGCAGGAGCAATGTTAGTCATATTGTTGTGTTACGCATTAATATCTTAGCAGAGCACAAAATTACAGAGATGTATTTGAATATGTTGATGACATTAGTAGGAAATACTGTCAAAAGAAGACTGGAATACCGTGCAGATGAGCTGAGACATAGACAGACAATTGCAGACAGTTCAGTCCTCAAAGTCATCTAAGGTGATGGATAGAGAACAGCAAGAGATTGTGTTGCTGAGGCTTATGGAGTTACCACTGAAGTAGCTTAAACTACTCATTTATTTCCTGCTGAGCATTGACTCGTTCACTTTCTATAGCTCCACTGCCAAGCAGTTACTCCTGTACTTGCAGCCTACCCATAGCGCTTTGATGCCATTGAGGGATGAAGTACTAGAAACAGACAAAAACGTAACAGCTGAAGACTTAATAGTAGAAAATAAGTTAATTTCTGCTACAGAGAAAGAACTTTTGCCACGATATAAATTTTTATGCTAGAAATTGCTGCAGATTTTATCTGTTAGAAACTACAGGGAAAAAAAATAATCCTGGAATGTTTTTTTGAAGTATTTCCAAAGAAAAGGCAGGTAAGCACTACTGTCACTGGCAGCAGCATAGGCATAGCACAAAGGCACCAGCACAGCTCATCTGGAACCCCGTTCTGGGCAAGCAGGGCTAGATTCCTCTCTCCTAACTCCAGACATGGCTAGTGCAGATGCCTGCCTCAGAACTAGCTCCTCTGAACTCCCATTGTAATTTATCTGTTTTAGACGTTTGTGTTAAGATCAGAGAAAGAAGTCATGCTTGATAGTGCAGCGAGTTAATACAGCGAGCACACAGACATCAATAGTGTAAATACAGCCAGTCATGTAAACTGCACCCTATGGATTAGAGCAGGAGTATTCAAAGTGAAGCTGGTATGAAGAATGGCTACCAAAATGACCAAAGCAAATGAAAAGTATGTATTACAAGAAAAAGCTATAAAAAATGTTTAACCTCACAAAAGGAGGATTGTCAAACCCTTCCTCTCCTCTTAGATACTGATGAGCAGTGATGATGTCCTTGAACACTGATTTTTGCCTTATTCCCCGACCACTGGGTGCAGTCAATAGCCTAGCTTCATCTACCCTCACTCAGGGGAGGTCTTCATAGATGGAAAGCAACACGGTAAAATTGAGTGGCTCACTACACATGGGCAAGCCAACACACGAGAAGTCCTGAATTTAAGTCTCTGCAGAAACAGGTACTGTCTGACCTGATGTGCAAGTACAGCATCTCTGGGGGGATCATCTCCAATGTCCCAGTAGACAGTCATTATCCTACAGAACATTGCCTGTCCTGACCACTACTGATCTGTGAGCCATCAGTTTGGTGAATCAACTCACTGTCAGTTTTCCTGTAGCTAAGGTGTGTACAAGTGCAGACATATTTATTCATTTTACAAATGAAAACCAAAAGGACTTCACCAAAATGAAAAAAACCCACAACCCCAAACCAAGAATATAAACAATGGGCATTAACAGAGAGACTTGGATGAGGTCTTCCAGGCCTGAAGACCTTAATGGAAGCTAGCACCTTTCAAAAAGGTGTGGCTATACTCGTGACAACCACTGACAACTCTGACATTTGGGTCCACCTTAATCATTTGTACAACTTTGCAGAATCTGTAGGTTGGACTGTAACAGAAAACTGGTCTAGCAGATAGGGAGAAGCTTGTCCGCCTCTGCTGTGCAAGTGACACTGCATCACAAGCATGTCCCTGTTGTGTCTGTTGTCAATACCCACTCCTGAAAAGTGACTTGAGTGTTTAAAACACATAGCAGAATAGTGGCTGTCTTTTTGAGCAACAGACTACCAGAGAAGCTGGAACACTATGGGCCCTCCTCATTGGCCTGAGAACTATCTGGGTGAATATTAGTGGAAAGATTTATCTACAGCCATTATTCTAGGAAGGTTAACATCTGGCAGGCAGTGGATAGACTTCCAGCAGAGGTCCAGAGTCTCAGTTAATCCTGGAAACAGTTGGTAACCAAGCTCCCCTTTTATCACAATTGTAATGCATTGTCTTGCAATGATCCCAGTATTCAGAGCATGTACCAACCACTTCAGCAAGGTAGCACACTGGAAGGACACACAGTGCAATCCTGACAGTTTGTGAAGAAGGCAGGTATCATCATTTAACATAATGTAATTTTTCAGCTAGCAAGGCTCTGCTGATCTAACTAGGGAGGCCTATGGCACACCTGTGGATATATCTGGATACACAACTCACCAAGACTCATCATTAGTCAAGACCACATCAACTCTTTAGAGAATCATAGAATCATATAGGTTGGAAAAGACTTTTAAGATCATTGAATCCAACCATTGACCTAACTACTAACCTAGTTCTACCAAGCTCACTGCTAAACCATGTCCCTAAGTACCATATCTATATGACTCTTAAACACATCCAGGGATGGTGATTCAATCACTTCCCTGGGCAGCCTGTTCCAGTGCTTGACAACCCTTTCAGTAAAGAAGTTTTTCCTAATATCCAACCTAAACCTTCCCTGGCACAACTTGAGGCCATTTCCTCTCATCCTATCACTTGTTACTTGGGAGAAGAGACTAACTCCCACCTCACTCCAACCTCCTTTCAGGTAGTTGTAGAGAGCAATAAGGTCTCCCCTGGGTCTCCTTTTCTCCAGGCTAAACAACCCCAGTTCCCTCAGCCACTCCTCATAAAGTTTGTTTTCCACACCAGCTTCATTGCTTCTCTTTGGAGCCATTCCAGCAACTCAATGTCCTTCTTGTACTGAGGTGCCCAAAACTGAGCACACTTCGAGGTATGACAGTATATGCTAATTAGTTGCTATTAATTCAAGACAGTATATTATTTATTGCTCTAAAGGAGTGACATACAATGACTGGTATTTTGCTAAGAAACAAGGCATTAGGCTCTTTCCTGTGCACAGTCTGCATTTCCTTTCCATTTAGAAGAGAAGAGAAGAAGCAAAGAGGGGTCAACTTGTTATTGGACAAGGCATGTCCTCTCATCCTGCTCTGCTTCCCAAAGTCCACTAAAATGGATCTCTCTATCAAGACAGGCACCAGTTACTGGCTCCTGTGCCAGGCTGATCACGTGTTCCCGGCTAGCCTGTCCTCAGTGGGTGTTCTGCCCTGTTAGAGTTGATAAGAGAAATGAGACCAATAGCTGAACTATCAGAATCCATGTCTTCATAGGTGTTCCTCACTCCATCTGCAGATCATCCCAGATCATGAGAGGCTCCATCACAGCATCCCAGATATCTACTGCAGCTTGATACACAGTGTATAGCTACACTGACCTGTGTGGGGTTGTAACCTGTCCAATGCATTTACACACAGCCCAGAGCCTTTTCAAGTTGATCTCCTGTGGTGCCTGCAAATGATTGAGAGGCCTGCAAAGAACTGTCATATTTTATGTACAAGGAACATCCTAATATACAGTATACTGTGCTTTTTGGTAGCTAGGGACATTTTTGTTTCAGAGCACAGCCAGTGTGAAAAAATAGCTGCAGTAGAGATGTTTAGGGAGGGTGCCGGGACTCTGGAATGGAAAAGGATTCATTCTGAGAAGGTAATACAGACACATTCAAAGCATGACCACAATTTTGGTTCTAATTCTAAAGCACTGATTTACAACACAATCAATCATTTCACTGGTACCTCTCTGTTCTTTTCAAATAAAATTTTCAGATAGTTAAAATGTGTGAGCTACAATATTCTAAATGGCTTTACAATTTGTGAGTTATGAATCTTACTAAGACAGTTTGTGTTTTTGTTCTTTTTTTTCCATTTTTAAAACCTAAAGTTTAAGGTCTACACTTCAAAGCACCTGATCCATGTTTTAATCAAACCTGCAAAAACTTCTTTCTGGAAGGACTGGAACTTGTTCTACATGTGATCACAGTTAAAATTAATCTGGAGCTATTATCAAAATGTAGAATTTTGTTGACATTTACCATTCCTGCATAAGCAAATATATCTGAACATTCAGAGGTTCTGAAGTCTTCCTAAGTGGTCTGCTAGGAAAGTTAGCTACTTCTAGCAGTAATGGATATCTACATCTATAACATCCAAAAATGGTTTCTAATTTAGAAACTGTAAATGCTTTGATCCATCCTTGCAGATATAAAGGCCTGAATATATATTGCTGTATGCTGCATGTTTCCAGTGCAACAGGTTAATGAATTAGTCCATCCAACACACAAAAGGTCTGTAAATTCTCTTGTAAGAATTTAAACCGCAATATAAAAAGATAAAAATTACTGGAGCCTTCCAAGTATGATGGAAAATGCTTCAAAGCTTTAATTTAAATTATATAGTTTTACTGAGAACCTTGCTAGTTGAATTTCTGTTCTTCCACACTTTCTGACATGTCCTCTTGTTTTGTTTCTTTGTAATTGCCTTCATATTGCCAATTACATACAGTTCCCGTCCCTTACTATCCATATGCCTACTTAAATGTTCTAATCCCTTGAAGAGACATTTATTATTTCTGGCATGACATTGTGCCAGCACAGTTATGGCTATTTAACATGACTGGTAATCTATTTTTAGGCATAATCCTGCAAAAAGGTACGTCTTACGTTGTGAACTCCCTAGCTGAACACTAGAAGATTCTTTCATCAACTTAAGGAGGCAAAACAATCTATGCAGGAAATATGGCATGAAAATACATTAATTGAAAGAGTAGCACTTCTATAATGTTTATTTTTCATTAGGTAGTCCTTATTCTGATTAACTGTTGTGGCTGTCTGACTGTGAGGCCAAGCAGAAATGATTGAAACGATTCAAATTACCTACGAGTGCAAAAGAAAACAAGGTGAACATTTGCACTTAAGCTTGATGCGCTGCACTTAGCATGGAGTTCTCTCTTCAGAGATCGTTTTTCCTATGGCAGAACACTAACAGCTCACTAGGACCAGATGGTATCCACCGAAGAGCTCTAAACCAACTGAAGGATGAAATAACACAACTGCGAGCTGTGGTCTGTAACCTCTCACTGGGAATTGTCTCAGTGCCAGGGGTGGGAAGGTGGTGAAAGAGCTAATTTTTACAAAGGATTCCAGGGGTGATCTGAGGAACTACAGACCAGCAAACCTGATGTCCTCATTCAGCAAACCAGTAGGGGCCATTGAAAAGAACAGAATGGGAAGACACATGGAAAAAAATATTGGGAAGCACTTAATTAAGCTTCTCTAAAGGGAAGACATACGTCACAGGCCTATTGGTATTTTTTTTTGAGGAACTGACAAATAAGAAGACAAGGTGTACTAAAATGCATTTTTAAAATTAATTTGAAAAAAAAAGCTCTTAAAAAGGAAGTCTCATGGGCTAAGAAGATCCTCATTCAAATGAATAAGCAATCAAAAGATATGATAGAAAAAGTAGGAATGCCGAGTTTTCCCACTAGAAGGAAATCACCAATACAATCCTAGGGGACTGTGCGAGGATCTCTGCTGCTCAGCAAAGTCCTAAACGACCTGGAAAAGTTGATGAGTAATGGGGGAACAGAGACTGCTGATTCCACAGTGTTTATCACAGGGACTGAAATTGAAAGCTGACTGTGCAGAGTTGCAGAAGAGCACTATGGCCATGAATAACTTGTGATAAAATGGCAGATGAAATTCCGTGTAGGGTATTGCAAAGTGGTGCACATAATCACATAAACTGATAAGGACCATTCAGGAATGAAATAACAGTTCTGTGACGGTGTCAGCTCAGTACCCAGTAAGGGGTCAAAAAAGTAACTGAAAGGACTAGAGAAAAAATCAAAACACACTTCAAAAAATGCATGGTGAACATGTATTTTTAAAAAACGTGGGCAGTTTTGGTCCTCCCATCTCCGAAAGGATGAAGCAGACTCAAAAAATGATACAGAAAAGGGCACAAAGGGTATAACGAAAAGTAGGAAAAGTTTCTTTATGAAGAATGAGCAAACAGGACTCTTGAGTTGGATGTGTCCTTTTATTCTTCTTCCCTGCTTCCTTACCTCCTCTACATGTTTTCCTCTGCCTCTCACATTACTGTGTTCTTACCAACACTTTCATAGTCTTGCCAGAGCTGCAGACAAATGGAGGTTTGAAATACAAACTTTTGGGACCTTCTCTCCTCACTCACAGTTAGAGGGAGGGCTTCCTCTCATCTTCCCATGCTCCTCCTACAAGGCAGGAAAGGCATAAGGATTCACTGTTTTCAGTGCATGGCCTCTCTGTGAGTTAGGAGCTGCTGTGACAGATGGTCCCACCTTGAAGTTACTTTCAGAGCCGACTGCAAACTCCTCCTATTTCATAGCTTATAGAAATCTCAGCCAACTGCTTTCCCTGACAGTGAGGTGTACTACTAGTTAAGCATGGTTCAGTCCTACCTCTCACTTATGGGAAGTTTGTGTCAACTTTATTTGCAAACTGGAGCACAGGTACTACAAGTCAGGGGGTGCAAATGCTCTGGGTGCTTTATCTTAAAGTTTAGCTCTGACTGGCTTTTGACTGATGGAAAACTGACTCAAAATTGAGAGACATGTTCATGGATTCCCACTCATCTGAGTTACTGAGAAATGCACTGCTTCAGTCTTTGGCTCACATCACTTCAGAGACACAGTTCAGTTCAGGAGGGACAGGACTGATGGACTGATGGGCTGCGGGCCGGAAGCTGCCCTTTGTATAGGGTCTATAAAGACTTTCCATGAGGTGCACATCAATTCATCCCTATGGCCTTTTTTACAAAAATCTTTCCATACCAGAGGTGATTTGGTTCTTACACTGGTCTACAGGAAGTGTCCAATTATATAGATTATGCAGAATCCTCCTTTGTTGGTTCCCTGCAGTCTGAAGCACTCATCTTCATTAACTGTCATGTATTTTTGTGAGCATTAAAAACTCAGTGAAAGGCTGAGCATAGCGTCGTGGAAAAAAAATTGCTAGTCACTATAAAAATGCAAAGCACAACCAAGGGAGGGTGCTTTAATTTCAGATAGACAGCTGTAAAATTGCTTAGCAAAGACAGTTGGAAATTTGTTTGTATTTCTTCCCAATTGCAATGCAGAGGTGAATGGCTGTGTACTGATAAAGCCATCTGTCTTGTATGTGCCTGAAGGAAGACTCTGCACCAGAGCAATATTGTCAGTTTTACAGTTAATATCCTGGTGCACAATACTCTTGAGCTGGGAGTTGGACTGCAGTCATTTCCGTTGCCTTAGGGCATACCATAGAACAGCATGCTCTGTTGTAATGACTCTTGAACATAAGCACAGGCTGCCAGATTGGGAAAGGGAATGAATATCCCTGCAGGGCATAATGGCAATGCAAGCACACCATTCCCTGCACTGAGATAATATTCAGGTCCATGGACTCAGATTTGAACCTAGAGAAGAGAAGGAATGGCAACTGTGGGTAGAATGCTTTTATTGGGTAAGTTTTTCAGATGTCTTGCTTATCCTGGATATTCACAAAGAATAGCAGAAACCATTTAGGGACCCAGTTAAAAAAAACAAAGGTGACAAAAACTGGTCTGGTTTGGATTTCTAACAGATAGTTTTGTAGTCTTATAGGGTTCTTTTCAGACTTCTGTGGTTGGTTTCAAACAAAATACTATGCAAGAGACTGCTGTACAAAGCCATTATGATGTCTAAATACCAGTAATTTCGATGATTTGGATCAGCCTCGGACAAGTGGAGCTGCATCAATATTGATAGAGAAAACCCCCAGTTATTATTCAAAAGACTAATTATCCTCTTAGAGATACTTCCCCAGTGCCATCTCATCTTTGTGACTTTTACCTTCCAAGTTTCCCACCCTTCTCATTTGAAAGTGCAGATCTCAGGTTATCCATGAGAACATTGATGAGCACAGAGCAGAACAAGTCTGTGAATCACCATTGCAATCCATACGAGAAAAGCTGCACTCACATAGCCCCATCTCTCCCTCCCTCCTGTTCACATCACCTCAGCAAGTCATTGTCACCAGCTGCTTCCCAGGATCTGCCCATGCTCAGATTCTCATCCTATGGTACCTGCAAAGTACTTTGAGACTGATTTTCATTCAGAGAAACAGGGCAAGGCCTTGCAAAATATGGAGAAAGTGGACAGCCATCGGACTTCTAGAAATACAACAGTCAGCTAAGATTTTGTGTCTCAGGTATCCTGCCTAGGACACCTGAAATGTTTTTGGCTTGATATTGAACCTTGATGTTTTTTGCTTATGCATAAAGAGAATCAGACTGAAAGAAACGATGTTGCCAGGGCATTTTGACAGAAACACTGCCCTTTTCCCTATGGCTTCCAGCACAGGGGAGAGTTAAGGAACCTTTTGGAATCCCGCAAGGCATATTCTATGTTAGCACAGAGCTAGAACTTTGGGGCCGGAGGCTCTACGCTGTTTGTATGTGAGGGCTTTACATAGTCACAGGCTAGATTCAGGCTAGGGCAATTAGACTTTCCTCAAATAAAGCAAAACTGCATTCATCAGTTTTATTCACATTGAGAAAACAAATCAATCTATTGCTCTGAACATCTCTTATCTTTAGCTCTTTTTCTTTTGCAAATTCTGGTACAAAATGCTTCATTTTTCTCTTCCACCTTTGAACTGCAGGCTCCTGCAGCTGGTGCAGGCCTGGTACTTTGCTGGTTACTGCGCTGCTATGCTGTTATTATCCCTTTGTTTTTCCACCATGTAGCTTTGGGGCCAGCCTGTTACAGCCTTGACTACAAGGAACCATCAGGATGATGAACCACTGCAATGAAGTGGGAATCTCACCGGCAGTTCTGTCTCATACAAGAATCCTCCAGGAATCTGCTTCTGCTTCTCTCCGGACCGTAACAGCTCTGGGCAGAGCCACTGGGACTTCTTTCTGCCATTTCCAGCTCCAACAGAAAACATTAAAGCTGCCTGCATTTTGATTCATGATACCAACTCTGACTTGGCACTCCATGAGCAGCAGAAGTTGGGAGACCAAGGTGAGGTTTGATGAGCATCTCTGATGAATCCTTGCACTGGTCTCCAACACTAGCTTAGGGTTTAGAAAACATTTAAGATAGATAATGCTGATACTGACAGTTATCGTGTGTGCTGTGGCCTGAATATCTGCCCAGAGAACTGCTTCTGTAAAAATCTGTAAATTTGCATATCCCACTATAAAACTGAAGGCAACTTCCTAAGCAAACTTCTAAATCTCCAACTTGTTATTTTCGTCAGTAGTTAATGAACCTATTGCAAGGATCTTCCTTCAATTACCAGCTGGAAGAAATGCAACACAACAGATAATGCACACACTAGACACCTTCAGAACTAAAGTTATGGATCATACCTTGTAGGAAAAGAAAGACAAATTTTCCTTTGATGTTTAAAAATAAGGAATTTTTCATAACAATCATTTTTAACTAATGCAAATCATTCCTCACAGATCAAAAAATTGAAAACAAGTAAAACAAATTTGAGAGGCTATTAACTTCAAGTACTTTTCAATTATTCTGCTTCCCCTTAAACACAATTATGCAGTTTTATGTACAGCGTCTTTAGTTTGGTTTCTTATTCTTACCTAAAAAAATTAAAGCTTCTTCTTGTAGAAAACTGAAGAAATACTTGTTTACAGCAGCAAACAACCATTAAACCTTGTGCTATTTAGACTCCTGTGAAATTACCTAGTTACCTTCTGATCAAAAAAACCCAACAAACCCATCTAAAACAATATAACACATGTTAAATACATTAGAAAGCCACTAGATGATCTCAGTTTTCTGTTTTCAAAAAGAAGGTATAAATAGGGGATAATGATTGAATGATGTTATTTCTCTTTGGATCCCATAAAGTTAGTACTAATACTCGACACTGTTTAGAATTTTTATTAATGATCTGTAAGCAAACAGAATCATTGCTGGCAAAATTTGCAGATGACACCAAGATTAGCAGATAGCTGATACTAATGAAAGCAGTACAGACACACAAAACAATCCATCGTTTACTAATCTAGACATAGTCAAAGAAAATTAATGTTAATATGATCAAACAGAAAGTCAGACATTTAGGAAGTATTGACTCAGGGACTAAATCTTGGAAAGCAATAAATTTTGAAAGTACTTAGAATCATAGAACATGCTGAGTTGGAAGGGACCCTCCAGGATCATCAAGTCCAACTCCTGTCCCTGTGCAGGACACCCCAGCAGCCACACCATGTGCCCGAGATTGTCATCCAAATGCTTCTTGAACTCAGGCAGGCTTGGTGCTGTGCCCACTGCCCTGGGGAGTCTGTGCCAGTGCTCAATCACCCTCTGGGTAAAAAACCTTTTCCTGATATCTAACCTAAACCTTCCCTGATTCAGCTCCCTGCTGTTACCCTGAGTCCTGTCATTGGTCACAGGAGTGAAGAGATTGATAACTGTCCCTTCTCTTCCCCTCATAAGGAAGCCATAGACTGCCATAGCCAAGACATACTCGTCTTCTATGATAAATAATTCAACATGGATTCCCTATAAAATCCTATGGCAAAAAGTGGACACACAAACAATGGAGTAGTGAGTATGAAAGTGGCGCTGCTGAGATTTTAACTGAAACACTATGTGCAGTTCCAGCACACTTGCTCTATAAATGGTGGGGGGAAAAAGTGGGGAGAATTACAAAAGAGCCACAAAATCAATTTGAAGGCTGTAGAAAATGCCTTAAAGCAAATAATCTAAAAATGTTATGTTTATGGTAGCAAAAGGAGGTTGCACTGTAGCTTGATTACAGCATTCAAAAACTTTCACTATCAAGGGACTACTTAATCTAGTGAAGAAAAGCACACCAAGAACTAGTGGCTGAAAGTTACATCTAGACAAATTCAGATTTAAAAGAAGGTACATGTTTCTAACCGTGAGAGTGATTGAGTACTGGAATAAATGACCAGAGAAGGGGCTAAGTCTTCATTTCTTCATGTCTTTAAACCAAGCTTGCTTGTCTCTGCAGAAGACTTGCTTTAGCAAAAACCACAATTTGTGCTTTTGTCAGACTCAAGTTACTGGTCTTCACCCAGTAAAAGGAAAATTTATGACCAGGGATCTAGATGGGGTCAAAGAAGAGAATATCATGTCCTTTTTTTTTTTGTTTTACCCTCTATGAATCTATCAGTATCAACTGAGTGAGTGTGGAGAAAAAGCTTTGAGTGACTTTTGTAATCTGGATAACAATGTAAGCCACAGCAGACTGTAAATCATCCAGTAATAAATACATGTCAGAAACTATCAAGATGAATATATTATTGCAACGCCTTCTAATTTAGAAATTTAGAGTTATTTAATATTTTACACATTAATTTTACATTGGGTAATTGAATTAATGTAAAAGGTTAGGCAGACAGGTTAATGAAACTTTGTGCCATGTACTTAGCTTAATGTGGTTGGAAAAATCAATGCACTTTGGCCTGTCAGTTAGCAATCACAGATTTAATTGAATAACATGTCAAGTATTTTAAACTGTTTACCAATGTAAATAGAGCACAGCACTATAGTAATGGTAATAAGCTAAGATGCTTTCCCTGAATTCCAATCAGATTTGAACATGACCTTCATTTTAAGCTCCCACATGCTAGACAGAGATCAAACAGCTACCATTATGTCTGCAGAGTTTTGTGATTACTCCTGTGATGCTGAAAAAAATATATTTGCTATTGATTCATACCCTAAAACACAGATAATGGGTAATCATTTTGATATTTCTAGCAATGGTTACTACTTCTCTGTGCATTTATATTCGCTTCCACTTCAGTACTGTTACTGGGAGGAGGAATCAATCACACAGCAATCTTTTTTTCTGAGCCTATCTGAGAAGTGGGGTAGGCCACTTTGTGCATGATTGCATGAAGGGAACAATAGGAAGAGCAGTAGAAGCACCTCCTCAGCTTGTGTTGGATGAGTTCCAAGTACAGCTGTACGACAGCTTCTCTCTCTCTCTCTCTCTCTTCTTCTCCTTCTCCCTTTTACTACTCCCAGGTGATGGCTTCCCAACAGCAGATAGGAAAGCAGCGAGGAGGGGTGGTCACGGTCCTGTCCAAGTTGAAGGAGTCTGCCACTGCCAGACCAGCACCATGACTAGGCGACATTTTGGTCATGCAACATGTACATCCCTGTCCCTTTCTCAGATGCAGTAGATTTTTATAAGATTCAGATGTTTGCAATGCGGATGTTTCCATCTGACATACCTGTTTATGATCTCGTAACAGTCAATGTAAAGATGTAAGTTCCCCTATTTGTACCATTGTTCTTATCCTAAGATAGACGTCTAGAAGCAATCAGTTATATTGGGCTGTACAAGTACCTATTTCATCCCAGTGATTATAAAGTTCTTTAGGACAGGCAGCTCAGATGGAAGCATCTACACTGAAGACATCTGAAGTTAGGAGAAATTAATCCCACCCTGCATGCCTCCAAGCTCTCCTTAGCAAGCTGCAGATGAACACTGCTTCCAACTGTCTAGTAAGGACAAACAGGTTCCTGTTTTACTACATTGATCACATCTGCAATGTAAAATTATTAGGCCATTTTTAACTATCAGCAGCCTTGCTTACATGTTCTACCATATTCTTGATTATAGATAAGTCTATTACATTCCTCTAACACACTGGCACTTCAGATGTAATAGATGTGCACTGTGCTGGGTGCTGTGCAGCAGACCAATCCTTGTATCAAATTGCTACTAGTTTAAGAAAGGAAAAAACAGATGAGAAAACGGGCAGATTGATGTGGGAGTACACAGACACAATAAAGCAACATTAGTCAGCACAGTAGGCAGTTGTACTGACCTAGCTGTTGCCAAGCTTTTGAGTAGCATCATGGCAAAGAAGAGTTTTGAAGAAGGGACGGAAAATGATAAAAAGACTGCTCTGTGGAGAGCTGTGGAAGGCGTTGTGGGAAAAATCACAAACATGTTAATCTGAAAATGTAGCAAGTGGGTGATAGAAGCTAGTACCAGAGGCTGCGAGGATGGAGGAACCAATCATCTATGCACTGACTGAGGGACTAAGACGACTGGCAAAGATCTTGAAAGTGAAGAAACCAGTTTCTAGCTGATGCAACAGAAAAGAAGATATTGAACCACAGATTCACTCCTTCTCTATTTTTGTGTAGTCCTCTTCAATCTGAGATAACACTTTTTTTTTTGCATTATGTGTCCTAAAACAGGACGTAGCATTGTAGTAATAATATAAAAAAGAACTACGGCTTGCTTGTACATTTTACAAATGTACATTTTACAGTCCATTAAAATGGCTACAGAATATTAATTCTACAAAGGTAAGCACTCAATCTGGAGAATGCCCTAATTAAAGCTATATATTTGATCTTGACTGACTGTGGTGGTGACTGTTTTCAAATAATCATAGAATATACAGTTTTTTTCTAGATAGAGATAGGAATCATATACAGCATTTGTAAATGTCTGCTTTTTCTTTATACTTATGTAGAGGTTTCCCCCCATGGCTTAGTTCAGCATACACCTAGGTATTTAAAAACAGATTTTTTTTTTTCATCTAAGAAAAACACATTTTAAAAATTGTAGAATACTCAGACATTATAATTAGCCTATTCAACAATGCAGTGCAGAGGATAAAGTAATTAACAGTGAAGCTAAATTAGCTGCATAAACAGGTTGGCCTAAATATTAAATATAATGCATTTTTCCAATCTTACAGTTTGCTGTTTTTTTCATTACTACTCTTTGTTATTATACTTAATGTGTAGCATACTGTACGAGCATAACACACACCACTTTCCGCTCTACAGTGGTGGACTGGTTTTATGACAAACCAGATATTAGTGGGTAAAATATGTTTTCTTTAGTTAAAGACAGCTTAACAATTTTCTGCCTTCATGCTGCCACTCACCACTTTTTTCCTTCCCTGTCTTTTTTTTAAAAAGTCTTTTTTTTCCCCAAATGTCATTTTCAGGTATTCTGAGTAGTACCCCCTGCGCTAGTGCAGGAGAAAAGCCAGCTGTCATAGAAAACACATTAAGGAATTTATAGCGTGATTCTAAAGTACTATATAAACTATTGCACCACTTATGAAGCAGTAAAAATCTGTAACATTAGAGATTGATTCCCACATTATATATCTGGAAAAGAGAAGAATTAAAGCCTTACAGGCAATTCTGAGAATAAAACATGTACCTATATGTAGAGACAATGGATCTGAACTCTTGCCCTTGCATATTAGCGTAATAGTCGGCTATTCACTACTACAGATGCTCAAAACTACTTCAGCCTCTGTGGTCTTCGTTGTACATGGAACCTAGGGAAGGGACCACCACCTACTCAGAGCCCGATTTCTCTCCCACTGTGCTGCTGTTCCTTCTTTATTGTGTTATGTTTAATCATGCAAACTAGAAAGTAACTCTTGAAGCCACATGCAACTTATTTTCTAGTTGATCCTTAAATTCTTCCTACTGTTGGAGTAGGTTTTAAAAACAAAATGGTAAAGTTCTATCTTCCCAGAAGTTTGAAATATGCTGGTAATAGTGTGGGTACACTTCAGTCTGAAGCTCTCTGATGCAAAGTCCACTAAAAAAACTCTTCCACACCTCAGAAATTCCACAATACTGCACAGTCATTAGACTGAATGATGTGGAAGAAGCAAAAACTTAAGGCCATCTCCTTTGCTATTTATGAGTTTAGCATGAAAATCCAAAGTGATAAATGTTGCATTGCTATGTTGAAGGAGCCATGTATAGTGAAATGTAAAACACACTGTGTTCACTGGTGGATATTAATTTAAATTTTTCAGTTTTTATACCCCAGCCCTGTTGGTTATACTGCTCTTTAAATAAACCATAAAAGGTGTAGGGAGATTCTGTATTTCTTTTAGAGAAGAAACCCAGAAAAGTGACCAAGCATTACAATTCCGGTGTATGAAATCTTTTTGACTGCAAATAGGATGTTAAACATGGAACCAAACAATCCTTCCCCCCTGATGTTTTTAGTACATTGCATCATTGATATTATTATAGCGTGAGTAATGTCTGGTTTTTTTGCTTTTAAACTATATCTTTCTGTGATGTTCTTTCATGTTTTGCTCTTAAGTGTCCTTAAGCACACTGCAGTTCAGCACACTGTTGATTGGCATGTTTGTTTCAGAAACGAATCCACTCTTACGTGATTGAATTTATCTACAATGACAATCTATAATTTACGTGCTTGAATTTGGTCCAATTTTATAAACTGTCCAACACCTCAGATTTTATTTTCTTCTCTACTCTTTACAATCCCTGTTAGTATAATAATGGCAGGTTTGATAAGTGCAAGATTCAGATCCTATCACAGGTCATTTACAAAGACATCAGATATCACTGACTCTAACTAGCTACACTCTGAAACTGTTCCCAGGCTTGCTTTGTTAGGACCATCTGATTTCTGCACAGAATATAAGGCTTTTACAGTGGTTAATGTTAAAGGAAAAAAGAGAGACTGAAAGCAATCTTTTCCCCTTTATTACTTGATTCAAGCAAAGTACATTTTTGACCTGAGAAATTTTACTCATATTCTGGGATTAGACTACTGATAGTACAAAACATTTCTGTTTTGCAAAGATATCCGAATCTGCTCTTCCATATGCAGCTATTCAGAATTCCGTGTAATTTAATACTATGAGAAATGGCCAAGCACTGAAACAGAAATAATAAAGAAGAGAAATTAAAGCAATAAACAAAGCAGTGAGATGAGTGCATGAGTGCTTGTGAGTGTGTGAACCTGTGATAGTGTGTGTCAGGCTGGACCAGCTGGTGAACAGGAGACTTGCAGAGCAGGTAAGAGAGCCCAGGATCCAGGCAGAGATATGAGAGAGGCTGGGGGCCTGGGCTGGTATTCGAGGGATCTGCGATGGGGGTACGCCTGTGGATCTAGCAAGTGAATGTGTGTTTTTACTCACAAACTTCAATGCCAAACAGGCAAGGAAGATGATATTACTTGTGTTTCACGTGAGTTCTGGCAGGATTACTCACGGGTGTTGTTAAAGGCAGTGCTCTGTCTGTGGCAGCCCGTGTAGTCACCCATGTGAGTGCTGTGTGTGCATGTGTCCCTGAGACAAGTGCTAAGCGCCTCTGCCAGCTGAACCTGGAAACATGAAAGCTGCAGTCACCTCTGCTGGCATGGGACAGAGAGACACCCAGGTCTCCAGGTGAACCAGCTTGGGATCCAGAAGACAAGGAGGAGGAATTCCCAGGTCCTGGGGTCCACCCAAGGCAGCAGCCTTTTAACATCCCTCAGCAGACACTCGAGTATCAGGAAATACAGCCACTACAGCTGTTTGTATGGTTCTAATTTCACCTGGTTTGTACTTGTGTTTCAAAATACTGTCTTTAACTACATGATCTCATTTATTTTTCATATTCAGTGTCTAAGATAGATGATGCTTACCTAATGAGTTGCTGCATATCTTTTTTTGTGCGGTTCCTAGGCCTCATCTACTGCACAATATTCAAACCTAAATCTGAGGACGAAGTGATTAATTTCCAGTAGAGTCTGTCAGTAGAGTATGTAGGCACTTCACATTCAAGTGATACTTTCTTCATTCTCCAGATGCGAGACTGAGGCACACAGCATCTCTGTGGAAAGTCACAGCTACAGTTCAGTGCCTAGGTGTTAGCAAGTCAGAAGCATCACAACAGGGGACACACTGTTAGTTTTCCCTCTGCAAAGTCTGGTTTAAATATCTTTCCTAGAAGATACAGACCTAACGCAAGTTCTCCAGAGCTGCACACAGCTGCCTTAGCCATAAGATCACTTTTTCTGCACCTGCAATCCTTTGGCATGTTATCAAATCCCTTTTAACTTCTTCAATTAATGAGAAAGAGGTATGATTGTATTTTTATTACACATTTTTGAGCATCACTAAAAACAATGCCTTGCAATAAGAGATATCAAGCAATATAATAAAAAAACAACGCAAAAAATCCATGCAATGTTTATACAGTCTCGTCAGTAACATATCTCCAGGCAAATATAGGAGGAGATAAATATGCTGCCCCTATCCTACTGAAGAGGAAGCTAACACCCTAAGATATGAGAAATCCTTTGCTCCGTATCACCTATCAGGTGAATGACTCAGCTGAGAGAAGAGCCTCTCACTTAAGAAGCATTTATTTCTTCAGGATTCCAAAACATTTTACAACCATGAATATTATTTGCTGTATCATCTACACATGGATAAATTCAGTTGCAGAAAGGCTACACAGTGATCAGTGAGAGAACCCAGTCCCATCATTCTGCAGTCAGTGAAGCTCATCAGATTGCAACAGGCTGGGTGGTGGAATAGTTCTGAAAATGTCACCCAAGTTTCTGCATAACTCCAAACAGTACCTACATGACCCACATGTAGATATTAATCTATTTCCATGATTTAGCAGTTTATTCAGCAAAAATACACTCCTCAGATGTACCGTTGCTTAGATTTAAATATAAAAATATATTTCTGTTTTTTTAGGTAAAGAGATATATCAAACAAACAAGAAAAGTCAAGAAATAAAACTTCCAGAAAGGAATCATCAATTTATAAACAAAAGAAAAAATAATTCTTCTTAAACAAAATACTTGATACAGACTTTATCATTCCAAATAAATCCAAATGAAATGTACATATTAATCCCGTTGAAGACTCAGACAACACAGCATATGCATATTCTTGTCCAACTAAACACAAAAATTACATATAGTTATACCCTGTTTGCTGTCTTTTGGAGTTCATAACACAGAACAATAATTCATTTACCTGAAGGTGTAGAATGCATATTGACACTGCTCTTCCTGAACAATTGCTACTTGGTTAAGAGTTTGTATATTAAATTTTAACCCTGCGTATATAGACACAGGCAAGGCCTTTATTTCCTGTTCTTCACAGGGAGGATATCTGTAATCCAGTAGTGAAACAGAGATGTGACTATTTTGGTATGATCTGAAACAAAGAAAACACATTCCTCCTGAAATACCTCTATGACATTTCTGAATGTTAAAGAAAAAGACCTCTGCAAGCATTTATTTCTATTCAATATTAGCATTTCAGTAAAACCATGCAGATATTGGAGCTTGAAGACTAACACATATGAATTTCTAGATAAACAGGTGCACTTTCTTTTAGGAGGTTATTTGTATGAGAAACAATTTTGTTTCCATATTTTGGAATGTCCTATTTGTTATGATTCAGTACTTCAGAAAAAAAGGAGATCAAAATGACATGATCATATGGGTAAGGTTAAAAGAGAGCAATCTTCTCCACTTCCTTCTGTCTGGAGAGTAATTTCATACATTATTATTTATCTTACAGTAGCACCTAGAAGTCCCAGTTGAGAATGAGTTGTCTTGTACAGACAGCTGCATTAAAGCCTCAAAATGCCATGGCTTTTGTCTTAATTCAGAGATTATCTATGTGACTTTATTTATTTTTAACAACAGGACTTTCTACAATACTTATCACATAATATCACATTCAAGTTGATTCTATGATGTTAATATAGCTTTCACATTTCATTTCCTAGTCTTTGAATGTTCATTCAAGGAAAAAAAGTTATGTTTAATCATTTTAGGGCCTTTGCACTGTTGGCACACAGTAACTGCATTATTTCTGGTCTGCAAAATGCACTGTACCACCCCCCACAATGGAGACATATATAAAGGACAACTCTTCAAAAAAATGCAGTTAAAAGAAGCTTCTAGCTCTTCTGTGAGTGATAATTTCCTAGGCAACAAGGGAAGAGTATATTTGAGACTTGATACTAACCAACAAAGGGAAAATGTTAATAGATAATGGAATGAAGTTGATGAGTAGAAGCTGAATGAGTTCATAAATTTGGAGATAATGACTTTTTTTTAATTAGGCTATCACCTATGCTTCAATAATTGATGTGAAATGGGAATTAAGTAGCCCTCATTTCAAAAGCTACAGTTTCCAACCAGCAAATGGAGCATTACTTCCAGTCACAGCTCTCCTCCCTTGCCCACTGCACCGTGCAGGATCATGGAGGCGTCTGGCTTCCTTTTGCAAATGGCCACTGACTTTCTGACAGAGATCAGATAAAACCCCATCATGAGAAATGTGTGTCTATTTGACTTCTAAACTTTCCTTCTTTGCATTTATACAAGATTTTAGGTAGAGGTAGGTACTCCTTGTTAAGGACTACCAAAAAACTGAAATAGTAATAGGACATTTTGTTCTTTTTTACAGTCTGAGAACAATGATGCTTTAAAGAGCCATGTTCAAACAAAAACTCTTGATCAATCTCAACTTCGTATGATTGCTGAAGTACAAGGTCAAAGGTAACTTGATGGAGTAACCAGAAGCACAAAGTACAAGGTAGGTTGATAGAGGATGACAACCAGACAGAATAGCCAGTATCTCTTAATCATAGAGATTTTCTTGTTCAAGTATGTTTTTTCATTTAAATGAAGGGTTAAAGATAATACCTTAATGTTGATAGTTTTTTCTGTTTCAATCTCATTAGTACTTTCCTCTTCCTGCAAAATTTTTCAGACCTTTTTATATGATTGTAAATAGAGGTATCTAAGACCTTAAGGTAAAACAGAAATTTTTTTCTTATTTGTTTCTTTTTTCTTTTGGTCAACCCATGATTCCCAACCTGAATAACATGCTAAGAGGTGTGAAGGAAATACCAAAACATGGTCCTGAACCAGTGGTTTTCAATTTGTGGTCTGTAGGCCTTGGGCGGTCCACAGTTTTACTCTAAAGGGTCTGTAAAAAGTTACTAAGGAAAACAAATTTATCATCAGTTGGTAGCTCCAGTGGAAAATTAGATTAAACCATAAAAAATATATATGAGGAAATAAAAGATACATAATGGCATGTTTACTTTGGAAAGTTTACTAATGGAGAATGTGCACTTATATGAAAGAGACTGATCCCTTCTCATTTTATTCCTACTCTTTCCTTCCTTTAATTAGAGAGAAAACTGAACAAAACATAGCACCCATTATTATTCCTTTGATGCTGGCATCTTAAGTAGAATCATAACCATGGGAAAAAGTTTTAACATATTGCTTCTTGAACTACAGGGAATAAAATAGGTTTATTTTGTAAAAATAATACACCCTTGCTAAAATGAAGAAAAATTGTTTTCTTTTCATAATGTTAATAGGGAATGACCTTTTCGTCTAGTACATCATGCCCCAGCAAAACCAAACAATATAGACAAAAGGTAAGATAATCAGACAAACTTGTAAAAAAATTAAGATTACTATAATGTACTGTACATTTTTATCTCCACAAACAGCCCTAACCTGTATTTCTATAACAAGAACTTGAATTTTCTGAGACAGGTTTTTGTAATAACTCTTAACTTTCATCACCTGTTCATTGGGAATAAAATCTAAAATTAAAAAAAAACTGGGCAAGATGAGCTATTTTTCAGACAAAAGTAGGAAAAAAGGATAATTAAAAGTCTAATTCAGGGTAAAATTTCAGAGCACTATATTCTCATTCACTGAAATTCCTGAATTACAAATAGAATGTATTGCTAAACTTTGCTGAGGCAAATTAATACCTATCAGGTGTTTAACTATCCTTAAATAATTTATAATAATGTGTTTACCTATTCCTTATGTTGTTGTACCTCATGAATATCAAATCGAATTCAGGCTCTATTAGTCAAAACCTAACTGAATTTTAAAAATCACTCAGAACACTGTCTTCTGCTTGTTCAAGTGACAAAAAAATATATTAGAAAATTAGGGTAGTTGTGTGGATTTGTTTCTAATTTGCTTCTGTTTTCTCTCTTTGGTTTGACATTTCTGTTACATAAAAGTAAACAGAACAGCTTGCCTCAAGGCTGCAAAACCCAACAGAATTCCTACTGTATTTAGCAGAATCTGGCTAAGGTCTGCAAGAAATATCCTGAATGTGGTCACTTCAACAGTTCCATTTTGATTTAATCAACAGAAGCTGAATTAGGCCATTTAATAAAGGGCCAATACCATTAACACTTCGCCTGCTGAGTCCTACTTAGTTTGCAAATGTGTATTATAGCTAATGAGACTGTTTATAACTAAGATCATAGAATCTAGGCTTGAAATTAATTATTGAATGCACAGAAGGATTTTGTTTCATGTATATGTGGATACTTCAGATCTGTCAGAACTGTAAGAGTTGTCATACTCCATATCTACAGTTTAATGAATACATACATACTTCTGTAAGAGTGTCCTTTTCAAAATGTATCAGCTATGAACTCCACAGGCTGGAATTCTCTTTTCTGTGTTTTTACAATGCACAGCTTTCAGTAGGCTCCAGTCTTGGCTAGGATCTTTAGCAACAATCATGCTGAAAATTATTTCATGATGTTACAAGCAGTAGTCTCTTCTTTGAATGCTATTGCTAAGTCTCTGATGGCTATGATCTTATTTACTCTGTTACCACACTACGACCAGCTCAGTCATTACTCTTCAGAAGACTTGGAGAACTATCTGAAATGGTTGAGATTCCCTCATGCCATAGCAAGTGGTCTCAACTCTGATTAAATTCTTTGGGGGGCAAGCAAATTCAGCACATCTTGTAGATTTGGCTGATGCTGCAACAAAAGTACTAACAACAAGTAACAACGACTCTTCAAATGAAGACTACTTGGAAAATGAATTATTATACCTTCTATGGACTACATGCTGATCCCACATTCACTTGAAGAACTATTAACTGTCCAAGAAGAAATTTTACTAAAATTATAGGGGTAATAATAGAGAACAAAAGGAACATGGATGAAATCAGACTTGCACCTCAGGGATGAAAAGATCTAGTAACAGAATAATTTTTCTTTCTGTGAATGACTTTATAATATCATTTGTTATAAAGAGTGACTTTATGTTTTTACATAACCAACAGCATTTTTTAGAAACTTAACCCAGACCTTTATATTTAAACAAAAACAAAGCTACAAATCAAATTTTCACAATATTAATAAGGATATGTTAACATTTTTCATAATGTTAACACATCCAGGTGTTAAGAAAGCCACATAGGTGACCAAGAAGAAATTAAATAATGGGCTTTATTGATTCTTATGCATGTAAAAATTAATCCTTAACTGGATGAGTGAAAACTCCAAGATAAACAAGTTAATGCTTGTGATATAAAAAGTCTACAAAGAGAATGTACTAAAAATATGCTTTAAACATGATTAAGTCTTTAAACAGTTAAGATTGAAAAAATACTGCTTTAAGAACCTGAATTATCTTGTACTCTGTAGTTGCTGCAAAGTATGAAAAGATTCTGTATTAATCGTAACCCAACAAGAAACAGGAAAAATCACTGTACTTTCGGTGGGAATTATGATTTCAAATTTTATATAAATATGTATTTACCACTATATAATTTTGTACAGCTTCCTAATAAAAAAAATCTGTGACAAATCTGAATTTTAATCCACACAAAAAAAGAACATCAGTGAATGACCATGAGTGAATGGTACCTACCAGGAGACATCTTGGATTGTTCCTGGAATTGTTTCAAAGCATCCTTCAATCGTTCAATATCCCGAAGCAATACAAGGGATTTCAGCCAATGTAAAAGAGTCAAATCTGAGGAAGAGATGGTGCGAAGTTCAAGATACTGTAAAAGCTCTTGGGCAGTTGCTGAATTTACAGCAGAATCTGTGCATTTTGATTTATCTGGAAAAACAATTGGAAAATCACATGAAAAATACTCAATGAGCACAGAGAGTTTTCCTAATGATACTTTCTTTTCAGAGACAGCAATCTTCTTTTTTAGTAAACTCACAATCAAATATCAGGTACTAAAGAGCAGCTTGCTCCTCCTATTTTTCATTAAATATTAAAACAACGGTAAGAGGGGAAAGTATCAAATTTAAAAAGTAAAAAGGACAATAGGATTCACAGTGACAGAAATGCAAACGGAACTTAAATTTTCAAGATTAGCACAGGAAGAGGGTGTGATGAAGGAACTGTACTGTGGCCACAGCATTGTGTTTTTGCTTCCCCCACACTGTGTATTATAAAAATGCACACATGTGAAGACAGGGAACAACTCTGTGGAACTACTGCAAAGCACTTCTGGAGGCATCCTATTATATTGTTATTGTACTTCTACGTTCTTATTTAAAAAGCAGTTATTACAGCATGCACGACAGCAGAGAACATACACAGTACTATAGCTTAAGTTCATTCTTCTGTTCCAGTAACAATGTTTTTAATTCTTCTGTTTTTTTACCAGCAAGCCAACTGAGAACAGATTTTTCCCGATTCAGCTTTCTGACATCAATACAAGAAGTATAATCCAATGTGACCATTTGAAAATGCTGCTAAAAGCAATGGCTTCCAATCTTATCTAAAACAAATGGGGAACATTAAAGTCATTCAACTAGAAAAGGCAAATAGCATACTGTCAGATCTATATATAAACTGGGATTTGCCTAACAAGAAAGTTAGTCACACTCTGACTTATGGATGTGACATATTATCTGTAGATGAACTTTCTTTCACCTGGGAATTTCTCTGTGTGGGTTCCAAGGTCCTCACTGGCTCAATGCTCCTATCTGCAGGTTTGACACCAGGGCCACTCAGTCTGTCCACCAACTACTGCTAAAACCTGAAACTGAATTCTGGGGAAGCTGGAGGCTTATCACTTTTTCTTAAAATTCAATATGCAACACAGCTGTGGACAACTGACCAGGGTTCTGCTATGGGTCATGTATTAACAGCAGAACCGTTAACTGAGTTTGCAGCCTCGCTCAGTCACTCTGGAGTTCCAATACAGCAAATGCATGGAGTTTAGCTTACATTTACTTAGCCATATATTGAAACAGTAAAATTCTTACTTTTGGTGATGCAAATACAATAGCCAGAAAGTAGGATGGATTTTGATTGCTAGGCTTAGTAAGAAGGCCTGACACAGCCGAAAAAATTTAACAGTAAGCAAAGACAATTCTACATATAAAACTTGAGAAAAAAATGAACATGAAATCCCTGATGTCATCTTAATAGGGTTTTTTAAGTAATTCTGTAGTTTACAGATTAATTTTATCGGACTAGGAGCTGACAGCTCTGAGTTAAAATGGATGCATAGAGGTAGGCAAGCTGTTTAATATTATTCATTCAGATCCACAAAGACAGTCAAGGCTGTGCACTTTGAAAACTTTTGCACTGCTTTTTTCCAGTTTTACAAGACAGTTATAATTTTAAAGCTGTGTCCTGAGCTGAGCAACCAGCTTGCCCTTAAGAAAACATCTTATTCTAGATGACATCAACGTAATTTGGTGTTTGCACAGATAACTACTATACTTACTATCTAAACTTCATTATCTCTGAAAGGCAGTCCTGTCATAAGCACCATACAATCAGCTTTTTAGGAAGACAATGGAAGAAACATACAGTAGGAATTTCTCTGATTTTAGCAGTCACATGACCATTCAATAGGCCATTAGGGATAACATCCATGCTATCCTTTTTAAAGAGCTATGGAAAGTATGTTGAGCATCAGTTCACATTCATCTTGTTGACAAGTGCTTTACGGCAATACATTTTCCCAGCACCAACAGTGTCTTCCCCTGTCCTCTTGGATGCTGTCTGTCTAGTTTTCCTTATAAATTACAAACAAATCTTCTGGAAAGGAGAACTTTCTGAAAAAGTAGGTTGGTTCAGAGAGAGTAAGCATGAAAGTAGTTTAGGATAGCAATTATTGCCCTCATTTGAAGCTCTCTGAAAGCATGTAATCCTTCTGGATGTTTGCTTGCAGAGGAAAGAAGAATTTGGTCCATTTTAACCACTACATTTACCCCAAGAACATTTTAAAATAGAGCAAAGAATGTTACGTATATTTTCAAAGGCAGAGAAACAAAGAGATCAGGATCACAGTTTTTCATATTGATGTGGATTCTTATGTATTCGTGTACAGACCAGAAAATGGGACAAATACTGAGTACTAGCATGTCTTACTGAGTTCAAAACAGACACTTCCCTAGTAAATTTGGCACATTCTACAGTAATAGTGAGTGCACATCTATTTTCCCCTACATGGTAATACTCACTAAAACAAAGGAGAAAAAGTGGTACATACTGTCAGCAAAATAAATTTGTTGTGTTGCCTGCAGAAAGTCCAAAATGCTATCTGCCTTTTCATCTATGTCTTTTAAGCCTGCTGCTTCTTCTCTGTTGTTTTTGTCAGGCTGATATGTAAAATCCACACCAGTAGTTTTTGTTACCAAACCAGCTGCTCTCATTCTTTCTTTTTGTCGCTTCTTTTTCATTTTTCTCTTTTTGTTTTTGCTTATTTTGGGACTGTCTATCTGCTGTAGTTGTGAATTATCTTGAACAAGAGTCTCTTGCATTCCAGATTCTGTTTGTTCTCCGCGTAAATTATTGGAGTTTTGCAAACTGTTCTTTTGTTTCTTCCTTCGAATGCGCTTTCTCTTGGTTTGTCCTTGATATTCCTCCTCTGCAGATTTAAGAGAGACATGATAGTTGTAAATAAGAAGATCTGTAATAAGCATTTTGGAACTGCATACAATGAAATATTACTCTCTTCAAATTCTGCGATGTCTGAGTGGCTCTAGCCTTATTTTTATGCTTAGAATGCCTTTCACTACTACAATGTCAAAGCCAACTTTTCTGAATGCATTGAGTAAGAAGACAAGTTCTTTTCCCTTCTGCTTTAAATAAAGACTGTACTCTCCTTTGTCCTGCATGCTTTACACCACATCTACTTTCTTAATGCAGATAATATAGTTCTATACAGAGTGAGGTCAAAAGAATCTCTAGAGCAAAAGCCAGTATGGGCAGGCTGGGGGACACAGGATGAAAGAGCTCCCTCAAGAGCCTCACACCACCAGTTAGTAGACTTGACCAAGGATGCAAGAAGAATGCATGCAATTCACAATAAAACACAGCAGTGCTTATATTGACAATACCCTTCCACAACAGTGCTGTGCCTTAAAAACACCAGGTATCTGTTTCTGATTCTTCTAATTTCTCCTACTTAAACATTCTCCTCCTTTGGGATATCCTACTGCTAGCTCAGCTTTGGACATCAACTTTATAGGGAAAGCAGGAAAGGCATCAGTGACCTTGGCAAAAAATCTCTGATCTCTTATGAGCCTTAGTTCTGTCATGCCCTTGCTACATTATAATTTCCTTACTAGCTAATTCTTCAAAAAGCTCAAATGTCAAGGGAAAGAAGTCGCTCTTGATCTCCATGATAGCTTTCATGCTTCTTTACTCAGATCTTACCCCTGTACACAAAGCCAGAGTTCTAGTCATCTCTGACCCTGAACTGACTGCCTCTCCCACACCCTCACGTCTGAGTGTAAGCCCCCCTGGCAATAGCAAGGGGAGACTGCCAGAATCCATTTTCCCTTTGACTGCACTGTTGCTGAAGTCCATATTCATGCCTACAATAATTCCTGTCTAATTTACTGAAATTCCCTCTGTCATGGACTAACAAAACCCTCATGTTCAAACATCATGGAGTACAGAATGACAGTGTTCTTCTAATGTCTTGCTCTAGAAAGTTAAGCCATTTATCCTTCCCTCAACCTCTACCTGCACGTTTCTAAATTCTTCACAGTGCACTGAGCCCAGTGCTCTCATTTATCTGGTTTGACGCCATTTTTTTATTTATCTGGCCATTTCCTTAGGGTCCAAGAATCTTTGCTTGGCTAACACTGGTGTAATTCAGGAGAGACACCTGAAGACCAACACTTGTTTCCAAACTATTTGCACACTCTCCTGAATTGCCTCTGACATTCTCAGCTTGTTCAGCTTTCTTCTCACTCCTCCCCCTCCCAGTCTTTGCCTCTATTTTCTCCATGGTTGGAGGCCCTCTCTTTCATTTCTGTTTCTTTTTCTGTCTTGAACTCTGTCAGCTCTGAGCCACTTTCTCTCTTTAAATATCACTACAAGACTTTTCGTTCTTTAGCTGACAGATGACTCACTGCAAAGCAATTTTCCATACTTTCCATGAAGAAGGCTGCATAAAAATAAATTTGCTGTATTGTAATTGAACACCACAGCATATTAAAGACACACCAAACGTCACCTCGTACCCACAGTGTGGAACGTTTTGCACGCATGGTATTTGAGCTAAATATCTTTATACATGATTTGGACATATGGGATGTGGGAAAAATAACATCTGTGTCATCCTGTAGGAATAAAATATCAGAACTGAAGGGAGATATGAATGGTGAAAGACGCTATAAACAAAACATCAGTGTTTCATTTTAAGATCTAATTTGGATTACCATGGGAGTATTTGTGTTATAATAGGTGAATATCACTGTAAACATAGAGACATTGTTCCGTAAAATTTCTCAGCCCTCTGTTAACCCGAACCACACTGTTTGCTAATAAAGCTACTCTAATCTGTACTCTCAGCAAAGTGGCCCAATGTGCTCTTTAAGCATCCAAGAATCACTAAATCTCAGCAAAACTACAGCATGTTGTGCAGCCAAGCACGCCCAATTGGTTTGAAGCCACTTAAAAAAAAAAACAAACAAAAAAAGGGTGCAAAGGCAGAACAGGGCTTAAGATAATTGATGTTTTGAGTCAGATCCAAAGGTTTGCTTATCCTTGGTAGCTCAAGACAGCAGAAGGTCTGAAGAGACCAGAGTGAAGCTGTCAAAAGGCGAAGCGCATGCAGTCTTCCCGTGTGTGTTATTAAGATAAATACCTGATTGAAAGGAAATCAGAACCGTGCTGAGTTTCTTCCAACACAGAAAACAAATCAAACACAAGACTTTACCTAATCCTCTTGAAGAGTTAAACTGGCAGTCCTCTAGCAGGTTTTGTCATTCTTTGCCCCATATTTTAATATATCTTTAGTATGTACTGCTCCATGTGTGGGAGCTACCAGTGATTCAACATCAGGAACAGATGAAATTATATGCTGACAAATGCAAAGCAATGCACATAAAAGGTATTAATTTGAACAACTCACTGCTAGGGTTAGAGTGAACTGTTATCAACTCAGGAAAAACAAAACAAAAGCCAGACCTGTGCATCGCTATGGAAACCTCAATGAAAACATTTGCTCAGTGGGTATCAGTCATCAAAACAGCAAACACCTTGTTTGCATACATAAAACATCCCAGTGCAGTAAGACTTTGGCAGACAAGGACTCTCACAGAAGCTACCAGAGAAAGAAACTCAAAAAAGATTTGTATGATTTGACTTGAAAGAAAGAGTAATAAAATAGGTTCTGTTTTTGCCTCTTTGTGCAAGAACAAGGTGATATCTAATTAATCTAAGCAGTTTCACAAGCAAATAGAAGAAATGCATCAGTCTACATGACACCAGGCCTGCTGGTGACAGTCAGGGTACACCTGTCTCAAAGGATCTTTGCAGGGCTCATTGCAAGAGCTTTAAACTACACGCAAGTCTGGGGGCAGCACACCAATGTTTGTGGGATGGTGTGCTAGCAGTGTCCTTTGGTCTGCTGTCTCAGTGGAGGTAGGGGATGGAGAGCCATGTGGCAGCAAAGACACAAAGGTTATTGGTGGGTTAGAAGCCACAAAATGCCCGAAAATAGTCATGTGGGAATTAGGGCTTTTCCCCCAAAAAAGGTGCTAGGATCAATAGCCCAACTGAAATGCATCTGCACAAATACATGCAGCACGGGCAACAAACAGGAGGAGCTGGAAGCCACTGCGCAGCAGGAAAACTATGATATAGCTACTATAACAGAAGCATGGCTGCAATGGATGGGTACAAACTCTTCACAAGAGATATGCGAGGCAGAAGGGGTGATGGGGTGTCCCTGTATGTTAGGTTAATGATGGCGATGATGGGATTGCGTGTTTATGGGTAAGAAACAGGAGGAAGGCCAACAAGGCTGGTATCTTGGTGGAAGTCTGTTATAGACCACCCAATCAGGATGAAGAGGCAGATGAAATGGTCTGTTAGCAGTCAGGAGAAGTCTCACGATCACTAGCCCTTGTTCTCATGGGGGACTTCAACTTACCAGATGTCAGCTGGAAATAGAATACAGCAGAGAGGAAACAGTCTAGGAGGTTCCTGAAGTGTGTGGAACACACCTTTGTAACACAACAGGTAAGGGAGCCAAATAGGGAAGGCACCAAGCTGGACCTGCTTCTTGTGAACAGAGAAGGACTTGTGGATGATGTGACGGTTGGAGGCTCTCTTGGGCACAGTGATCATGAAATGGTAAAAGTTTTGATTCTTGGAGAAGTAAAGGTGTATGTGTGTGTCAGCAGAACTGCCACCTTGGACTTCTGGAGGGCAGACTTTGGTCTG
Organism: Aegotheles bennettii; assembly: GCA_013398125.1. Classification (NCBI taxonomy): domain Eukaryota; kingdom Metazoa; phylum Chordata; class Aves; order Caprimulgiformes; family Aegothelidae; genus Aegotheles; species Aegotheles bennettii. Next base: position 177,855 of record VZRW01007903.1, read on the forward strand.
TTTAGGAGACTGGTTGACAGAGTCCCTTGGGAAGCAGTCCTGAAGGGCAAAGGCATCCAGGAAGGCTGGATGCTCTTTAAGAAGGAAATTTTAAAGGCACAGGGCAGGCTGTCCTCATGTGCTGAAAGATGAGCTGGCAGATAAGAACAACCACCTGGCTGAATAGACATCTTTGGCTGGAACTCAGGAAAAAAAGGAGTTTATGACCTTTGGAAGAAAGGGAAGGCAACTCAGGGGGACTACAAACATGCAGGGAGAAAACTGGAAAAGCCAAAGCCTAACTGCTGCCATAAGAAAACAATAAAAAAATGTTTATATATATATATAAGCAACAAAAGGAGGGCTGGGGGAATGTCCATCCTTTATTGAATGTGAGGGGAAGACCAGTGACAAAGGCTGAGGAAAAGGCTGAGGTACTTAATGCCTTCTTTACCCCAGTGTTCAATAGTGAGACCAGTTGTTCCCCTGCTATCCAGCCCCCTGACGTGGAAGACAGGGATGGGGAGCAGAATGGAGCCCCCATAATCCAAGAGGAAATGATTAGTGACCTACTACACCACTTAGTCTCTTTTATAAAAATATCAGGTTTTGGACCACACTAACTATAGCCACAACTGCAGCTACAGCTTGTCCTAATTCTACAAGAGCTGACGATTCTCTTTCTGTTCCATAATGGCCTGCCACTATCCCTTCTAAGACCCATTTCTGCTCCACAAGTGGTTTAATTTATCACATAATCCAATTATCCAGAAGCAATTGTCTTTAACCTGTTTAGTTTGGACTCAGTGCCCTCTCGGACCAAGCCAAGTAGCTTCCAGACAGAATGCCCACATACGTTTTCCAGCCACAGTCATGATTTCATAAGCATTTCTTTCAGCCTTAGTAAGAACACTCCTCAGGAACCGTTCAGAGTTAAAAATAACTGTTTTCTTTGTTAGTTTGTTTTTTCCTGGATTATTTTAAGTCTAGATTACTTTCCTGATGTAGTTTACCATGCAGCTGCACAGTCACACTAGCCTGATTGACAGAATGATTTGGAAGGGGGAATGAATAGCCTGAAAAAGAAAGTCAGCACCAGAAGGAAATGTCACCTTCTAACAGCCTATCTCATCCAATCTGAAACATTACAAAGTTTTCTCCATACAAATTGCATGTCTCCTTAACAGAACAGGGGCAGAAATATGTCAGAAAACAGACTTAAAATGAAATATGGGACTCAGGTTATAGATACTGCTTATTGAATTTTGATAATGAAAAGTCAGCACATCCAGTTCATATCTTCAAGGAAAAATAGAAAACAGTAAAAATAATGATTTACATCAAGACTCCAAATAAGTTGATTTTTATTTATTAACTCCTATTATATTAGCAAGTTATTTTGCATTCATTATCAGGTCCTGGAGACAAAAAGAGATTAAATACAAAGCTTAACATAGGCTAACAGCAACAGCTGCCTGTTCCTTGCATCCAGACTAACCATCAGAATGAACACATTGCTGGCAACTCTATGATTGAAACGATGAGCTGCCTCAAATTTATCTGTGTTATTTCAGTTCCTTCAGAAAATGGCAGATGAAAACATTCAGGGAAAGCATCAAACACGACAATGAAAAATGGGAGGATATTTACTCAGGTGTCTGCAAGTCTACGGCATACAAAGTTCCACAGCATGCCAAACTGAAGCTTGGTTTTGAGCATCTGAGAATAAGCTGATGATACTGGGGATTTTTAAAAATCAGGTCCAAGATATTATTAGAACAAACCTCTAGAACAGCACACTGAAAAAAATTAAAAAAATATAAATAAAGCATACTAAGAAAAAGATAGTCAATGAATATCCTCTGAGCTTTAGAAATCTCCTCTATAACGAGCTTGTTGTGACTCAAATATAGCAGCTGGCTGTACTGCTCAAGGACCAAGTCCCACAGTAGACTTTCTACATGTTGTTCATAGTAATTTTGTTCTTTCGGTCAGATGAAACAAGACATGTGCCTCTCCTGATTTTTCATCCAGTTTAAACTCTTTTCTTCTCCCTGGATAGATTTTCCATGGTGAAGCAAGCCATCAATACAGAAAAATTTAATTTAGGTTTAGGATCTTGCAAGGGAAAAAAAAATATGTTCTTTTTAGTGCCAATTAAGATATCAGCAGCTAAAGTTTTGCCAAGAGTGAAAAGCTATGGCTAACAAATGCAATAAAATGTAATGGTTCATTAGAATAAAAGCAATACTGAAAAGATCTTAGGAGCACAAGATGGCAGTAATAGTTTTACTCTTTTGTTTTGGAAACTGTCTCAAATCATCATTTGAAATCAGACAAAAAAACACTTCAAAGATTTTAGTAATCTACCACACTTTCAATGTTGGAGAAAACTGCAAAAGACTGGAAGCTGTTTTGGATAGGGAACATCTTTTGTTTGCTTGTGATAATCACAAATGAAGAATTCATACAAAACTGGCAAATGTTGTATATACACTTTATATCACAACAGAGTACTTCTTGGATTTAAAGCAAATGCAATTAACAGTAATGACAATAATAAGTAAAGGCAGATATCACGGTCTGCAACAGTCTTCAATCCTAAATGTTTATCTAACTGTATATACAGATGAATTTCTCTTCCTCATCAGCTATGTCAAACTCTTGCCAGAAGAGGAACCATGTTTGGTCACAACAAACATATTTCTGGGGCTTTACCAAAAACTTTGTGGAAATTCAAGGAATTTCAAAGAAAATTCAAGGAAGCCACATCAGCTGTAGCATCCTTACCCACATATTTCCTGACTCTTCAAAGAATTTCAAGAAATGTGTATATTTCCTCTTTGTGAACCTCATACTAATCTTTCCCATGCAGACCACAGGTTTTTGGGCACCCACAAAAATGTTATTTTGCATAATTTGTGCTGAACTGCCCAAGGCAAATACCAGGATTCAAGGCTTGCAGCTCCCTGAATGATTTAGGAATTGTTTTTTAAAAAACTAGCATCACATTACCCAGCCCCAAGTCTCTAATAACAAGCCAATTTGAAAAGCAAGTGGTTATGCACCACTGTCAGTAATGTGGGCAGTGGAATTCTTTCAGAAAGAAATTCTTTTCCTGGAATTCTTTCAGAAATTTTAGGTGAATAAAATCTGGTACTAGTGATTTTTTTTTTATCATTTGTTCCGTTACATGACCATAAGTCACTTCATTTTCACATATCCTTTGAGCAAGCTCAAGAAGGAGTGTTCCAGCATGGGAATCTCCATAGTTTTTTCCACAGATAACATAAATTCAAAGAATTTGTTTAACTTCTCTGAAACAGGCCTCTTTAAGTATTCCTTTTACACCATGATCGTTGGCTCAAAAGACTGGCAGGAGTACTGCTCCTGATGCATCAGAAGCAAGTTACTAGTTTTAATTCTTTGTACCATTTGCTCAAATATACCTTAGCCTCTTTTATCATGTGTTTAACATTTAAATCTGTTTAAAAACATCATTTGGGTGTGAATTCAGCTTTTCAAAGGACACCTACTTCCAACAACTTCCTTTACTCTGTTGTCTAGCTCTGCTGTCTTTCTTTCACATATTCTCAAGCCTTTCATGACAGGTGGTGGGCGCTGGCCTTCAGTATCACATATGGTGTCCTTAAGTGGCTTCCACACCACCTGATACAACTTCCTAGGTTCTTTTAGTAAGTATCTTTATTTTTGTGTAGTATCCCTTCTTGAGGTGGATCACAACTATTGTGGAGTTTTTTGTTGTGGTGGTTTTTTTGGTCGTTACTGTCGAACCTAATGGTTGCTGTTGCACTGTCTCTCTTTTGAACCAGACCACCTCCAGGACAAAGTCAAAAGTCACATTTCCCCTCACAACCCCACCAACCAGTGCCTCGGTTATTGACTGTGTCTAAAAACTGAGACTTTTCACAACATCCTAATGTGACAGTTGCATCATCTGAACGGGGACAAACTTAAGGACCCATTACTGCTCTGCTGCTTCTCTGGTCTTTCAGCATATAGCAATAAGTGTTCACAATCCCTGCTTAATACATGATGAAAAAGACTCTAAGCTTGCTTTGCTTTTTGATATGTACACTGAGTACACACATACATTGATCTAAGGCATCCAGGAGATATTTGAAACTATTCCAATGACTAAATTAATTTTGACAATAATGTTTCAGGCCTCCTGTCACCTCATACAAAAAACTATGCTTGATGAAGCCCCCAAGTTTTCTTAAATAACTTTTCTGATACGAATTCTGTACTATTCAATGATTTAATTTTTAAATGAAAGCAAATATTTTGACCTTTTAATGATGTTTCCCTTTATTATTTTTTAAATTTCAGGTTCACTGTCTTCATTCATTTTGGCTCTTTTGGGACGATGTGCAAACAGCCCAAGTCAGTCACCATTATCCAGAGGCATCAAGCAGCACTTCCTAAATGGGCTCAGTGGTGCTTCCCAAAACCACTAAGAATTATTATGTTGAATAAGTGAAGAAAATAAAATAATGGAGATGAGCATATTCACAGACATGAAATAACAGAGATTCAATGACAATCAATAACTGTTTTGAAGGGTACTAAATCAGAAACCCTCAAGGATCCTAAAGCTGCCTATGGAGTTTTTACAGCTTAGGAGCTGCAAAGACTAATTGCTACTAAATACAGAAATCTTCTTAGTCTTTAGCTAATAAGATTGTCTTTTTATTTGTTCAAAGCATCACCATGATGGGAGAGGGAGATTTACAATATTAATATTAAAGAACTGGAAACATTTTAAATGTTTGCTGCCACATTTACATTTAAAAAAAATTTGTTCTTTCTTTTAACTTTGCAGGACACAGACACACACTTTTTTTTTAAAAAAAAAAGAGTTTTCTTTAAAATCTTCTTTTTTTTCCAGAGTTGGTTTTTAAGCTGGTTCTCAATGCTTAGTTTGAAGAATCCAAAACTCCCCCTTTGCTCAGAATAACAACAGAAATTATAAGAAAAGCCACAATCTTAAAATCCTGTTCAACATTTAAAATGTTCTTTTCAAATATACCAGCTAAAATAGAGTAACGTGTAAGAAGTTATTTAGACTTACAGGAACACAGACTATTAAATGATAAGCAACGTAATGGAAAACTGGTATCTAGTTTTCGCCTGTGATAAACCAGTATCAAAGAACAGATCTAAACTAAGTACAATCTTTTGTACAAAACAGCTATCTAAATACATAGACACTGACATAACAAAATGGAGATACTCGGCAACAAAACTCAGCCCCAATTTTTCAATTTCAGTTATCAAATATTTAAATATGATAGCACAATAAAATTTCTGCAATATTTCACGACACTTCTTAACTTTTTACACAACATTCAGTAACCAATCACATTTAACCCCACATATGAAAAGGCTGCCACAACTACAATTCATTACATGGTTCTTTAAGTAACTCCTATTTCAAAACACTCTGGAAAAGGAAAGCCAGAAAGAATTCAAACCTTCCATGTGTTTTAGTTTAAACTGTCCATTCATTTACCTTTGTATCTTAACTCTGAATTAAATGTAATTACATAGTTTCTAAGCAGCTTCGTAAAAATATGGATGTTACAGGGTCTGTATCCAGCTTATTTTTACTAATTACTTTCTGAACTAACTACGTTTTAAAGAATAGCTGAAAACACTATCATAAGTCATTTCATAATGACAAAGCCCTCTATGTTAAGCTAATTGCATATATAAATATGCAGACAGGTATTCTGTAAAAATGAGAAGCACCCTAGGGAAGATCCTGAACACTTGGAAGCTGGCAGATGAGCCGCTTACACAATAGATAGGAATCTGGTGCCAGTGTCTTCCCAGTGATGCAGGTTTGTTCCTGATTGCATGCTGCACTGCAATGGGGCTCTGCCCTGGCCAGAGCTGCGAGATCAGACTGCGTAAAACTTTTTTTCCCACAGTGAACACGACAAAACAGCTTTTTAAATAGGAAAGCTAAGTTTTATTAGAACAGACACTAGAATAGGCAGTTTTTTGGGGGAGAAAACTCAGAATGAGGAAAAGCAAACCAACACAACTATATCCCCATCTCGCTTACTGCATCCTGGTAAATCAATCCTCTTTGCTTGGGCTTGCTCTCAGTCTAGCATATCAGCAACTTCCAGAGTTGCAGAGAATTCTGCACAGTCCTTTTTAGGTCTCTAGGAAAAGTCCCTCTGAAGCCTGGGTTCCCACTGTTCGCAGTGGACATCTGGTCCGTGCTATACATAGAGCTGTTTCCTTGGCCACCATCTTTTCTCCACAACCTGTTTGTCTTTTACGTTCTAGGAAGTTAGTCTCTCTCAGCAAATGTCACATCTACTACAGGCTCCATCCTGCCTTCTCTACTGGGCAGCTAGTTTATCAAAGAATGAAACATGATATATGACAAATGTGATTATTCATAAAAAATTGGAAAAAACCCAACTGATACCATCTGCTACACAAATAAATGTTTGTGAAGTGACCAAAATAATTTTGTCACATGTTCTAACAAGCAATCATGTACTACTCATACTCTACTTTCCTAGGGATTGATCCCACTGTACATCATCTCCTTTATACTATTAGATCACCAAGTTCTAGGCACAGCAAAATGTTACTGGGATAATATGGATCACTCGCTCCTTATAGTTTCCAAGATTTCTTGTGCTGCTTCCCAAAAGCAAAGTACTTAAAATGGCAGAGTGAGCACAAGGACTTCTCTGTTCAGCTTAAAGTGTCAAGTTCTTTTTAGTTCTCATTTACTTTTTGAAAAACAGGACTTGCTCTGCATCTCACTGAAGCACAGTATCTTCACTTGAAAATGAGACAGACTGTCTTACTGGTCTTCAGTTATATGACATGAACTGTGAAATAACCTTACGATGGTAAAGGGAAATGTATTCATCTGTCTACACTTGACATTACATTTCATACAAATTTCAAAATCTTGTCATCTGCTTGGAGAACAGTTTTTCCATCACACACTGCACCCCCAATCCAGATTAGTGGTGATGCTATTGCTTTTTTTCTTTGCTTGTTGCACTGCCCGACACCTCTACCAACTGAAAGTTTAATTTTTCTTTTCCACGTCACTGAACTTCAGGAACCAACAGCTATAAGTCACAAACCACACATAATGAATATGCATAATTTTTCTTTCCCTCCTTTAATATATCTATACATGTATTTAGATGTTCATTACTAACCGAATCTCTCAGATGCATTCATGAACTGGCTGATGTATACTATTATTAATCCCATTGAGAAGAACATAAATCCCCTGGATTGGCATAAAATACCGTTGCTTCAGGGAAGGAATAAAAGAGAACTTATCCTGCCACAAGCATCTAACTTTAATCTATATGCTGACTTTTATGCAGGATGTTTTCCCTAAATGAAATACCCAGCAGCAGATAAGAAACCTGTGAGAGGAGAGGAGGAATAAATCCAGGTCTAGTAAGTCCCTGTCTAGGGCTTAATGATGTTTCCTTTGTACATATTCCACAACAGATACAACAGATTCAGGCAAAGAAATTGTAATGCAAGTAATTTGGAAAGTTTTCTTACACTAAAAGATTATTATATTTTCATATTTGGAGGCCGATGACGTGTCCCGCACAGGATTTTGGTTAAACAAATGGTAAAAACTGTTTCTTATTTTACTTGTACAGAAAAAAAGGGAGTCTGCTTGTAGGCTCCAGTTACAAGATTGTTCCCTACGTTATTAAGTCAACTGCATAAAGAAAACATGCTGGATTTAGATGCAAAGAACATAGGTCTGAAAACAATTTTTCAATTTGTTTAAGTAGTTATGGGTTCCTTAATTTTAATTAAGAAATGCAAGTCTGGTGAAAAAAAATAAGTCTCATTGGAAATGCAAATGTTTTGCTGGAGTCAAAACCTATAGCTTCATTTGGCCTTTTTTTCACCTTGAAAACACACACATTTTTACAGCTGATTAGACAATGCAAGCTGGCTAAGTAGGTTTCATAAATTTAAGGATATCTGTGTGCTTCTATAATAATTATATATCTTACATGATTGTTGCTGTTCCTATCTGTACAAACTATCCAAGTGCATTTACGCTATACTACCATTACTCCTCATGGCTGTATCACACGCTGCGCTCATGAAGCACATGAAAAGTTATTGAAGTTATTGCATCTGTAGGTTCATGAATACTTTCTGTGGGGACAAAGCAGATCAAAATTGTTTTCTTGGAAAGTAAGGTTTTTTCTTTTTGTATAGAATCCTGGATGGCTGTTTGCTTAACGAGCAAGTGTTTTTAAAACAAGCCACAACCAAAACAACCAGGACAACTAAAAGAGATGCAATATGAACCATGAGAAAGTGGGTCATTTTCTTATACACTCATGAACAGCAGAGAAAGCAGGACAGAAACTCAACAAAATTAACTTATTTAAACCAAAAATAAAGTCCAAGAAATATGTATTAAGGTTACAAGTCACCTGCGCATCTAATTAGGAAAATCAAGTTTCTCAAGGTTCCACTGGAATGCTAAGTTTGAAATCACCACAAGCAATGGTTGCTAAGTCCCCCTTCTGCCCACTTCATAAAAGCCATCTTTAGCCAAGCTGGACAAGAGGCCACACAGTACAAGTTTGTCTTCTCAAAGAATTGGCAGTTTGACTTTGGGAGTCAGTTGATGTGTTCACAGGACTTTTTCCATTCTGGAATCCTAAAGAGTTCACAAAAATCTTGCAAAAAGTGACATGATCAAACCACAGCAACAGCTTTAGGTTCTGTGCAGATAAGGGCCAGAGCACTGACCTCTGTGAAAGCAGCACTGGGAATGACAGCCATCTGGAAGGAGATAGCAGGTGCCTGGCTCTGTGGTGTTGGCTGCTTCTCTGGCCAAGCAACAGCAAGGGAGAATGCAGCCTAAATTTTACTACTCACTCATCCTCTGAAGGAGATACATGCTAATCTTGACTTCACAGAAGATTTACTTCTGTCATTACCTTATACTGTAGCAGGTAGAGAGAACTTCCAATATACTAGTAAGTACAGTGACACAAAAAAGGTTCACCAGAGGTTCACCAGAAAATAGACTGCAAACAGCTCAAAATAATTCAGGGTTTTCCATTTACTTGGTTTTTAAAATAAGCATTTCACTGTAAGAAAGTGTATGAAATTACTGCCATTAAAAGAGAAGGTATAAAAAAAGGGAAGCATAAAAACCTTGTAAATACATTTGAACTAACGGATATATCATACACAATAAAAGTACACAATGAAAGTTTATACAGCTTGTAGTGTAACTGCTAGAGGCATTTCACTTTAATACATATATTTAACCCAGAATGTACTTAATAACACAAAAATGCCAGTTATAGGGTGAAAAGGAGAAGCACTGTAGATGATCACTATAGAACACATTCCAGTGATTTAACCACTGCATTTTTACTTTGGTATTTTTCTCAATATGTGCAAAAGTTATTACACCATCTATAAAGCTTTTGCTGAAGCTCTCTATGCATATACATGGTTTAGCCCTAAACCAAATGTTATGTTTATTTTCAAATGCAAACATTTCTAATTATTAGTGGATGCTATATATCATGATTTCTAAATACATGTCAAAGAAAATATTGTAACAGATTTTATTGGGAAAAGTAATTTGAGATTACTTAAACTTACATCTAAATTCCATGCAATCACTAAAATATCTTACAATCTGCTTGAAATAAGAAGCACAGATACATACATGTGTGTAATACATATGAAGCAAGGAAGCACGGCATGTTGTATTTGATAATCTTTCATTCTTCCTTGATATACATTTACTTCCTTTTCAGGCAAAAAAAATATTCTCCATCAAAAGCCGTATAATACTTAGTATTAAACAGTCCACCCATCGATAGTATATTCAAGATTATGGTATCAAAGTTCAGCTAAGCAGCACTTCAGAACTGCCTATGAGTACTTATTTCACCTAGCATAAAGAATCAACGAAGAGCAGAAAAATCAAAAGGGGCATCAGTGTGTGGGACAAAAAAAAAAAAGCCCAAAATAAGCTCAAAAAGCCCAAGAGACACTGAATTAGTAATAGAGATAAATGTGAGATTTCCATTGGCAAGTGCTACAAAGAAGATGCCAAGAAAATCTGATATTTTTTGCAGGAGGAAAAATGCTGGCAAAAAAGGACAAGATTAAACCTAGATCCTGAGACAAAAACAGAAGAGCTGAATCACTGTTCTGTTAATTTAAGTCTTCCAGTTTATCTTAAGGCTAGCTATTTCCATTTCCTAAAGAGCTGTAAGAAGCAAAAAGTAACATTTCTCTCCTCTACAGTGTTCACCTATACACCAAATAAAGAAGTATTGAACAAAGAATCAATCAATTCTTGTCTCTGGAAAAAGAACAGGAAGGATGGACACTATGTTCTTTTCAGTAAAAATGCTACTGTTCAGCTAAGGTAGTTAACCAAGAGGTATAAGCTACCACAATATTCACTTCCCTTTCTGTGGTCACATAAAGAGAGGCTCCTCCAAACTATAAGTCTGATCCTAGCTAGACTTTACTATGATCACATGGTATAATATCATTAGATGCCTCACTCTTGCCATTACATGAGCAGTTTAGTCAGGTATTCTGATATGCTTCAGTGAAGAGGTAGAATAAAATCAGGTCCTTGCACAAATCTCCTATTGCAGCAGTACAGAGTATGCAGTGCTATAGACCTGCAGACCAGCCACTGCAGTAATTGCTGCCTCTCTGTGCTGATCTACCAACACTATCTCATTTTCAACCACATTTCTATATGCATATCTTTGCTCATGTCTTTATACACTGCAGAGTCTTCACTATTTTACATAGCTTGGGATATGAAAAGTGCATTGGTCTGAGCATTGAGTAAAGTCAGTCCCTCTGGGGAATGACTCTTAATACGGGTGCATATTTAATTCAGCTATCTTTTCTTTAAACCCAACACAATTGCTTATTAAAACAGCAACTAAAGATGCTTGGACTTACTGTGTCAGCATCAGTATAGATGGACAGAGATAAAGACACAAGGGAACTGCTAAGATTGAAAACAGACAAATAAAGGACTTAGAAGTTAATGAGAACCTAACAGAGATTTGTTAGTGAAGCATAAGAGAACTAAGGCTTTTTAGTATATTGAATAAAGGCAGGAAAACAATAGGTGCTACACTTGAGCATGGAGAACTACTTGAGATGTTTCCAATTTATTTGCTGTTTTCTCTAGAATGCTAGCTGAGTAACTACAGATAAAATCCCTATATTTAATGATAGCCACTTCTTAAGTTTCTCAGCAAATAATTTTCCTATCAACTAAACACCTGCACACCTTTGTCACTTTTAGAAATCGTATCTTACACTTCATTTTATAATCAGGATAATATAGCATACTATAAAAAAAGACATACCATAGAGGTTAAAAAAAGGACATACAATAACTAAGTTCTAGCTCCGCATCTTTAGAGAGACAATGACCAAAAGATTAGAGCTATTTATTTGTCCAGACTGAGAAAAGATGTTTCCATTTGTAAATACCCAAGATATGCTGATATATTAATGGAGTTGAGTGTGTACATCAAATGTAAACACACTGAAAACCTAAGCCATCCCGATGTGAAATTATCTAAATTGTATTTAAGGCAAGAGCATGAAAGGAATTAAGTTCGTGTGTTAAGGATGCTTCTTTTTTATTAGACGCTCTCTTTAAGGTGTTGCAACCATTGCAGTTCCATTATACGCAAGATTTTTGCATCTAATTAATCTATTATTCAAGCTACTAAAACAAAGTTTTTAACTAATATTTTATTTGGCATTAGGACAATTGCTATTTGCCAGTGAAAAGCAAAGCAACAAAATAAATTTATTTTTGTGGCTAGTTGTGTAAGGGTGCTGACATCCAGTTCAGTGTTCCACTCACGCCTTGGTCCTGGTTCCAAAAAAATCTCACTACCACATCGCCCACTGAGACTAGTGTACTAAACAGATCTGAACTGGTAGAATCTGCTTCTAGTAATCAAGACTTTAGATCACAAGGCAGTTTTCATCCTGTTTCACACACCTTGGACTTAGTAGTGAATTAGGCTTGTGCTGCATTCTTTCAATGTTCCTAACATTTATGAATTCAACTTTCAAATAATCCCTTGTAAAAAAAGCAATTTAAGAAACCTTTCATTCATGCCTATTAAATTACATTGGTGAAAAATTGGTATCAACAGCCTAAGAAAGCAAAAATAGTTCCATAAAACTGTTTCTGAATTCTTTCCTACTCCCTCAGCAGCAAGATTCAGAGAGATAGTTTGTAGGGTGAGATATAAAGTTCTTGACAAACATCATCAACCTACCCAGAAATAAATAGCTCTGAGAAAGCAAGGTACCTCAGTGCTTATGGGAAAGTACAAAAGCAGGCAGATCAGGTATGAATTCACACAAAACTTCACCTGTTAGACCAGCTAGGCAAAGGCTGGAGGCTCAAGACTGTTTTAAAATACCTGCATCATGAAAACGAGGAAAGTGTCAGATGTTGACAGCGGTCCACAGGCCAGTAAAGGTCATGTTCCTCACTACAACCATACAGACCTAGGTGTTCAGCTACTGTAATATAGCAGATTCATTCACATCAGTACAGCAGTGCTGGTTACACCAGCTGAGAGTCTGAGAACTCAGATTTCATGCAGAGGAGTTTGTGAGATGAATCATCATCAGCTGGATACAACTCATCTAGTATTGTGAACCAGAGCTGAAGCTGCTGAAGCGATTTGCTCTTTATCAGGGGAGAATGAGTATTTGCCCCAGAGCCTACCCCTTCAGCTGCATACTGCCAAATCAGCCAGGAAATGAAACCAATGGTACATAGATGCAGCAAAGGAAAACACAGCTTTGGTAGCAGTAAGAAAATCTGCAGCAGCTCTGGTCTGCCAGAACATGCTGTTCAAAGCAACTGGGGGTCCCTGGAATGCACTTGGATTGCCTCTAGTGTTTTGGCCAGATTAGAGCAATACATTTGTGTATATTTGTCTTTTGCTATATCGACATAAATTTCATTTTTTTCTGCCCTTCACAGATCACTGGGAAGAGAGAGTGAGGCTGATGCATGGCATGTGCAATGCAAATCCTTTACTACTGAGCAATCATGATTCTACACTGAATTAAGGCACCACTTCTTTCCATTAGTCTACTATATAGAAGTCTCTGATAGAGTTCAAATTACTAACAGGGCATACTCCAATTATGAACCAATTTCTACTTGCAGGGATGAAATAGAAGGAAGATAGCATGAAACTAGCAAACAAAATTATTTAACAGAATCACAGAATCACAGAATTCTAGGGTTGGAAGGGACCTCGAAGGATCATCTAGTACAAAAGTATTGGGAAAGGGAGATGGATGGAGCACAATTTAAAGCTTTCTGGGCACAAGTTACAGTTGTACAGAGGGTTGTTCAGTACTTTAAGACTGTCTTCAGTACTTTAAGACTGCCTGTAAATTTTGCAGAGGGCAGTAACCAAAGGCAAAGGATAAGAGATCAAAAAATTTCCCAAGTGGAGCTTGAATGGAGACAGACTACTGGAAGCTATATCAACGTGTGGCTGTAAGCCTATGTCAGTTTGGAAGTTAAATCAGAGCGCTATATCACAAGAACAACAATAAAATGAAATAACTGGGTAGGCCTGATTCTGACTTCCAAGAAGAGACAGCAGCATTTCCTGTATGTTGGACGAAATATTTACATAAAACTGTTTGAGAAAATAAAAGACATGGTTACTACTACTCACATTCTTTTTCCTGCTGTCTTCATTTTTCTTGTTCATACTGATTGCGAGCTCCTTCATGTTAGAAACAAGTTTTCTACTGTTTTTTACAGTGTCCAGAGTATTTAAACAGCAGAGTAATATATAAGAATAGAAATTCTGCATTCAAACAACTTCCTTCTTTCCCTGCTCCCTATTTTTTTTTTAATTCGAGAACTGAAAATACTGCATTGAAACAAGTCATGTTATATATAGAGAGAAAGAGCAACATGAGCCCTAACAGTGAGAGGATAAGTCAGGGTCACATTCTCATGCTTAGTACTCACAAGTCTGTTGTATGTTAATAGATATATGTGTCTTGAAATGTAGGACAGCAACATGTTGCTTTGGTTCAATATTAACAGGTTCATATGCAACAGCAGAGCAGTGGAGGTTATAGTTTTACATGCAACCAACTACACAACTGATAGCCAAAATGAAAATATCACATATTGTGATCAGAAACCTCTCCAAGATGTACAGAACAATTGAATCTCCTGCTTTTACAGGTGATGAACAGTGACACAGAATGATGAAGCACTTGACCAGCCAGAGACCAAGCTGTAAATTTAACTGACACGCCCTTCCCCTTAATCCGGACCCTACTGACTTTACCCTGCTGCTCCCTACAAAAGCTTAGGTCTTAATTATGTTTTTGATACGAAATAAGGAGGTGAAAGTAGTCAAGCAGCATCAGATTTCCAAAGTGTTAGGTGTCTGCTCAACTGAGGCAACAATTACAACAGTGCAAGACTTTTGCTGTGATTTAAGGTGGTAGTTGGTGTTGTTCTCCATTTCTTTTCCTCTCTGGTCAGCTGTCGACTGTCACTATGACAACAGGAAGCCTGCAACACAGCTGCCAGGAGGGAGAAAGGGGAAGCATGCTCCAGCTGAGAGGGGAGAAGTGACTCAGCAGGAGGAGGGCAAGAATAGAGAAATTATATGGGAAGCTAAAAGGATGCAGTCAGGAAGATCAGGAAAGAAGAGAAAATAGAAAGTCACATTGCCTCTTCATTCTGTGAGGCTCATCTATTAGAAGAAGGGATACTCAACCAAAGTGTTTATCATCACTACAATTTAAAATAAAAAAAGCAAGAAAAATAAATGGCTCAGAGATAAAGGCACTAATTCCCTCTCCTCCTGCTTCACATACTGCCACCTGACTAGCTGAATCTACTTTAATCTAATTACTTTCAGACTGAGACATGTAAACAAGAAGAGATTCAGTACAAGACACTGATTGTATCATGGAAGAATAAGAAACAAAGAAAAGTTGACGGAAAAGAACCATCAAAGAATGTGAAGGTAACTGCCAGAGTAAACATGTCTCAAAAATGCACTTGTTGGTGAGTTCTTACTCTGCTTTAAGCACACATTTGCCCTCTGGTTCAAACTGAGCACTCTCTTTACTTTAACAAAATTTAAAGGCATACACCAGGAATAGGGGTACATTGTTTTCTGCCCTACAGAAACACATAGAAATTAGTTCTAATTTCAAAGACATTTTTGTTATTCAAGCATTCAAAGCTTTCTCAAAAGCATGTAGAAAGTTAACATTATAGCGTCTTTAAGTGTACTTACAGTTCTAGAAATAAAAATCAAAAATCTTTCATAACCCATTAACATGCAGGAATGGCCAAAGTAAAGCACTACCAGTGTATCATATTACTGTAATCTTTATTCTTCCTCAATACATTTTCAGCACGTACAGCCTTTCCTAACACTACACACAAATCTGGACTAAAAAAATTTGGCAGAATTCTTTGCCATTCCACTTCCAAAGAAATTTTCAAGAGGTTATTTTTGTGTGTGTTGTTCTGTGTTGTTTTTTTTAATGGGGTGGCTGCCAATGTCTTAATGTTAGAAACTATCACACAAGAACTCCTGAAGACTTCAGTGACGTTAAACAACTTCTAATCGATACCATGATGCATTAGTTCTGCAATAGTCCCATATGCTTGTGGATATATTGGTATTTAGAAGACGTAAATAGTTACAGACAGTGGTAGTTAGAAATGACTGGTTTCTACATTGTATATAAACCTAAACTAGTGATTCATACTTACAGTTTAAATTGATAGCCTAATCCTGTGTTTGAAAACCCTCAGTGGGCAGCAGAGAATCTCAGTGAATTTCACTCTCACCTTCAGGAAGCTCAGACTTCCTTGTGAAATCAAGAGACCTGATTACTCCACTCGAGTTTGCTGCTTGACAGATCACCAAAATTGCTTATAAAACTGCTACAGGGTAGCAGGGTAGTCTGGAGATGTCTTCTGTAAGTGACTGCCCAAGCTACACCTGCCTCAAATGTTAATAATCTGTACTACATGTAGCACACCAAAGACAAATTTGAAACAAAAAGTGATCATGATAGTCAGCTGCTGCTTTTGCAGCATGGTCCATCAGCAAGAATCATCTTTTAAGCATACATTTAATTCCTTGAAAGTCAAGATGATTTAAACACGACTAGAATTCTGGATGACTCTTAAACCAGGTGTCACTTTAAAGAGGAAACCTCCTGTTCAGATAGAACAGGATTCAAAAATTTTCCAAAGATGTATTAGGGAAGTTGATTTAGGTCTTTCTTAACCTTGCAGTTTAATTCCAGTGATGTAAGTCAACTGAATAACAGTGTCAGTGTAAATATGAGCACTACTGGATCTAGATTTTTTTAATAAAAAATTAATCCTGAGGTAACAAATGATTAAATACTTCAACTGAACTTTGAAAATAAAAATGCTTAGTCTTACAAATTTCAGAAATAATCCTGTGCTGATTTTATTTATTAGTAATGCTACAGTGTCTATCAACAAATAGAGGGTCTGCAGAAAAGATATTCAAGAAGAAAACCTATGAAGTACAGAATTCTTAAGCTATAGCTGTCCAACATCTCTACTTGTTTGTGGCATCTTTTGCTGTAACTGGTTCCAAAATGTCAGGTACACTTAAGCTGAAGAAGGAACTGGCTGTGGAGGAGAAAGTTGCTTAACCTCAAGGCATCTCCCCTTCCAAGTTATTGATTATTCTATAAACACCAGCAACACTATGGAAAGGCTCAAGTTAACAGCACTAACAGAGGTGGTGTTGCTACAGCTTGCTGAGGATGACACACACATGAGAATGCCTGAAGCTGCTGAGAGCTCAGGAAAATCTGCCATCCACAAACCGGGAGTTACGCATTAATTTCTCCAAGGACAGAGTTAAATTACAGAACACTATCACCTATAATTTTATCATGCACAAAGATACTGCTTTAATAATACAGTGACATCCAAACTTGCAGAGAATTAAAACCAGAACATCCAAAACTAACTAGAGGAATCCATTAATAAAAATTTAAAAAGACTCACCCTGACTGTTAGAAATACAGAAGAGCCAGAATCACCATACAATCACTACTTTTTCCTCACTGAAATATTGAAAATCACTTTTAAAAGCAGTAACTCTTTTACAAACAAGTTTTCAACCTGCAAGTCCACACTATCCTTTCTAGGAGAGGAACGACCCACAAGTCTGAGGAAAGGAGGGAAAAACAAACATTATAGCAATAGTTTTAGAAGTGGCCGAGTGTGGGACATGAAGTCTCTTCCACATCTGGACATCTGCATACCAATCATTCACTTATTAATGCCATCATCTGAAATATGACTTGGTGTATCTGTGTTGCAAGACACCAACTATAATACTAAGCTAAGAGCTGTACTTTAGCATCTCAGTATTTGGAGATGATTATTTAGCATCTTTCATTATTCAGGTCTACTTAATGAAGTCCTAAATTAGAAATTACTTTTATCTGTAAGCACCTGTTAGTAAATTTGTTGTTTGATTATTTTTAAGGGAATAAAACTGGATGGAAAGAGTTTTATTACTGTTCATTTGCACATGCAGAATCCTTACCCCCAAATCGCCACAGTTCCCTCATTTTTTCTTGTTAAAAGCTTAAATTCGGAACACAAGTAGTTGCCACAGGACTCAGGACAGTCAATCTAGGAGCAGCTTACAGAACATACTACAAAACAACCTAATTCACAGTTTTTGTTTTTCATAGCTCTTTCTCTCAGATAGCAGATTCAGAAAAGTAATGATATATGTGCTATATTAATATCTAGGGAAAATAAACATACTTACAGTTTTAGATACCCTTTTCATGCAACACACAGTCCCTGAACTCATAGCACTGAAATTCTGATATGGTTTGAGATGACTTAAAAAAACCAAACCAACTCTCAATTTAAAAAAGCCCAGTTCTGCAGGTACTGGCAGGAAGGCTGTAGATACTTTGCTTTTTCATCAGTGATTAACAATAAAAATACTATTGATATTAAAAAAAGCAATGAGAACAGGGAAGTTGTACGTAAGCACTACTTGGTAACCGAGTTCCAAAAAACCCAAAAAAATCAGACAAACGAACAAAAAACAAACAGACCCTAAACCACAAATTTTTAAACATGGTCAAATACAGCTGTTTATCAGAAAACATTTTCCAAGAGACTGACTTTTGGCAATGGCATATGTATCAAACAACGGGAGTTCTTGGTGGAATGCTGTGGCAGAAAAATGTTGATGCAATTTTGACACATGAAAAAGCCTGAGTAGTGAACAGAAATACAAAGACTTTTATTTCAACACATGGCCTTGTTCAAACCACAGATACCACATGCAGTACTGGAGTTTATATTCTATGTATCTCCATTTCCACAGCATCCTTTTAAGAAGAGCCACAAAAGCCACTTGAAGATAGAAGTAAGTATCTTACAGCAGTAAACAAGTAAATCTGTTTATTTAATCAAAAAAGATTGATGGCAACTTAATCACCATGCTTCTTTGTGGGAAGAAAATACCACTTAATAAATGTTCTTTACTCAAATGGAAGGCAGAAAAAACTTTTTTAATAGAGACCAATTAACTATTAGAACAAATTACCCGAAAGTACTGCAGTCTGTGACATCTTTGAAATGTGCATGGCATTTTTTTATTTTTTTGCAAACATAAACTGCCGAGTTCAATATGAGGTAAGACCTCTCTAACAGGTACAGAAGATTGAATTACACAGTCTAATGATCCCTCTGGTTTGAAGGCTACAAAAAAGATTCATAATGCTCGAGTTTCACAACTGGTGCTATCTACCAGTAAAAAAGGTTTGCTGCCAGCCTTAGCTGCTTAAAAGATAATGTTCCCTTTGTGTGCTGGGTATATCAGTGCTGTAATGTATCACACTCCCAATCACCTGCCAAGAACATAAGAGTCAACACATGATTCATACTAACATCGCCTTAACAACAAACACAGGCATAAGCATTATTAAATCTTCCTAAATGGATACCTTAAACCTTACGTGAATCAAGACACTACAGACAGATAAGAGACTATCTGATTACCACTTCACTGAATTTTTATTTTGCCGATCAGAAAGTCCAAACATTTTTGCCAACAGAACCAAACTCAACAAATGCAGTAGTTTTTAGGAGGTCAGATAAGGACCCCTCCACAATGTCACTACCCTTCACTGACACAGCTAATAATTTCCTGGGATGCATCTCATTTGAATAACTTGATTTACTTGTATGTAAATGAGAGAGATCTCTAAATTCATTCCTCAGCTTGAACCTCTTGATGCAGCAGTAGCAATTCTTTTCAGTATTGTCCTCTGACAGAAACAAGTAAAAAAAGCAGAAGTCCAAAGGCCCGCAACATTAACAACTAACTTGTGTACATCATGTACAATTGCACTGCTTCAGGCCAACAAGCAAATTTAAATAGGTGAGGAAGTATCCCACAGAAGTACCACCTTCCACCTTATTTCAGACTTGTCAGTTGCCAGAATGTAGGAAAATAAATTAGTTGCTTGCTTCTATTTCTCTAACTTGACTTGTTCTCAGCATGGGAATGGACGATTCAGACTGGACTCTTCCTTCTAGATAAAACTCTGTCTCATAACATGCCCACTAGGAGGTAGGATAAGGTACAGTTAGGTCTTGCTCCTTCTGTCTATATGAAGCGTTTCACCAAAACTGGATAGGTTGTTATCAAGATAGAATATTATCAGATGAATACTGCTTTGTGGTTCAAAAATGAGGAAAAAATGAGATTTGACAAGAACAAAAAGAATAGGTTATGAAATCAAAAATAAAAAAATACTCTAAGAACACTTTTCTTTGAATCTGTTCTTCCAGGTGCCCTCAACTACTGCATATTCCTGAACTCCTACATGCATAGTCTTTATACTTTCCACAGTCTCTGGGTCAGAAATTTGCTCTGTGAGGAGTCTAAGAAACGCCAAATACTACTTCAGGACTCTACATAAAATATGGATTTAATATTAAAGCACAAAGAAATTATAATCCAGCATACTGTTTTGTCCACAAATAAAATAATTATTATATTCTATTATCATAGCTTAAATTAGAGTATCCAAGAAGAAACATTGATGGAGAAATAAAATCCATTTATCTTTTAGAAGGCATAAGGTTACATTTTTAGCATTAATATTTTAATGTGAGATACAGTATTTCCCATTGTTTCACCTGTCTTAAAATAAGAAGCGAGAACTCCCCAATTTAACTCCATTTTATGAAACTAAAAAACAAAACAGATCAAAACTAAGCTACCACTTGTTAGTAAGTTAAAGAACATATCATTAAGTTTCCTGGATTCTCCTTTCATACAGAACACCCTTTTAATCATGACTGTCTCTCTCTCAAGTGACTGCTCATGAAGAAATATTTCTCAATAGATAATAAAAATAAATTAATTTTGATCTCTGATTTAATAGCTTTAAGCTATGAAGTTATTGAGTTTACAACCAGAATTTGATGGATGATAACTTATCTGTAGCTCGAACACTACACATTTTTAATGCCCTTGTCAAAAGCATAAAGTCTATTGCTAAAAGAAAGTTAGCAATGCATTAACATGTACCAAAGTCAATACAAAAATCATGTGAAAAACAAAAGGAATGCTCTGTATTATTTACTCCCTTGACTGTCTAATTCCTGTTACTCCATTGAGTCAGCAGAAGGCTAACATAATCACACCACCACAGTGACTCAATTCCTCCAAAACTGTCAAGAATAATTTTTAAAATTAGACACCTAAGTCCAATTTATTATTCTAAGAATACTGGTCCAGGGGAAGTGCTCTAGGCCTCTGCTGTAACAGCGGGCACTCTCCTCAGAGAGAAAACCACTGTTTCTACAGTGGAAGTCCTCAAGATGTCTGATGCTTCCACCCAGATGGAACTGGTAAGGAAGGAGACTTCAGTACAGACGGCAGGTTGCAACAAATGTGCAGTCCCTTCTCCTGGAGAAAGGGTAAGTACATGCAGAAGGTGTGCACGGGTTGATGATCTGTTGCATCAGGAAGCCAAGTTGCAGGAAACAGATAAGAGGCTGTGCCTTATTAGAGGGGCCAAAACAGGGCTAAGTGATTTCAGAACCATGCTCCTGTAGCAGACACCACAGAAAGTGAGGCACCTTGGACCCTGGTGACCCAAAAGCAGGACTCTGCTCCAGTTCCCACCCTCCAGCATAACAACAAAAAACAGATATGAAGATTTAACAGCTATAGAAACCCACAAACAAGGTCTGCAAGGAGAAACTGTACCAGCAGCACACAGTGGATATTGCAAAAAGAAATGAGTGCTTGTAGTGGGTGACAGTTAAGGGGCACTGAGGTACCCATCTGCCAGCCTGACAGGGAGTCACGAGAGGTATGCTGCCTCCTGGGAGCTGAGGTCCAGGATGTTGTCAAGAGGGTGCCACTGTCTGTCAATAGCACTATCCATTGCTACTCTTTCATGGGGGTACAAATGATACCACAAGACAGAACCTGGGCAGAATCAAAGGCAGACTACAGAGTCCTGTGGGTGCAAGTGAAAAGCATTAGTGTCCAAGTTATCTTTCCTTCCATTATACCAGCTAGAGGAAAGGATGCAGCCAGAAAGAGACATATAACATGAATCAACATCTGGCTTTGTGGCTGGTGCCATTGAGAGGGTTTTGACTTTAATGACAATGAGACATCCTTCAATGACTATAGCCTGTTAGCGAGGGATGGGATCTACCTGTCTAGAAGCAGAGGTATCTTTGCAGCAGGCTGGCGAACTTGGTGAGGCAGACTTTAAACTGAAGGCCTCAGCAAATGGAGTCCAAAGCAGCAACGCTTATGCCATTGCAATCAGCTGGGGAATATGCCAGGCCAGAGCAGTGACACGTTCCTTAGTTGCCTCTCAAGATGAGAGCCAGAAGATCAACTGCCTCAAGCATACGTACACAAATGCACTCAGCCTGAGGAACAAACAGGAGGAACTGGAGCTCTGTGCCCAGTCAGAAAGTTATGATATCATAGGAACAACTGAAACACGGTGGGACAACTCACATGACTGGAGGATCGTGATCGGATGTCTATAGGCTGTTTCGTAAAGACAAGGCAGAGAAGGAAAGGAAGAGTCATCATGTTCTATGTTAAGGAGAACCTTGAATGTATAGAAGCCAACTACAGCAATTGTAGAAGCCCTGTCAAATGCATCTGGGTCAAGATCAAAGGAGCCATCTCCAAAGCAGATCTTCTAGTAGGCATCTGCTATAAACCTCCAAACCAAGACAGTAAGGCCAATGAAGCAGTATTTGGGTCACTTAAGCAAGTTTCAGGTCAACAGAACCTGGCTCTTACAAATTACTTCAATTACCCAGACATTTGTTGGAAGAACAATACAGCAGCTCACATGACATTCAATTTCCTGGAATGTGTAGAGGACATTTCCACATAGAAGTCACATGGGAAAGACAAGGGTGCAAGTTACTCCTGGGGAGATTCCAACCAGACACAAGAGGAAAATTTTTCACAATGAGAACAATTAGCCATTGGAATAAACTCCCCAGGGAAGTGGTGGATTCCCCAACATTGGACATGTTTAAGACTCAGCTGGACAGGGTGCTGGGCCACCTTGTCTAGACCATGTTCTTGCCAAGAAAGGCTGAACCAGATAATCCTTGAGGTCTCTTCCAGTGTGGTATTCTATGATTCTGTGATTTTTCTTCTCGTTACTACAGGTTCATCATTCACCTACTTATATGAAGAAATTAAACCTGAAAGAACAGCTTTATTCCCTCCACCTGTAGAAAATGTATAAAAAAGTTAGAGGAAAGTCAAGATGCTTCACAAAACTTTAAATGTCAATGCCATTCATCATTTATGTGTGCATCATAAGGTGACTGTGTAATGTTAAGGTCATAACTGGTCACAATTTATTTCACACAACAGAGGAAAGTATTTGGAGAATTATTTGTAGTGCTAAAAACAACATGCAGAGATAGATGGAGGATGACATGGAAATATTCACACAGAGCTGCTTTGCTTTTTTTTACTTGTTCGGAAGCTAGTCTGGACAAGATTCGTTTCATTCTGACATTATCAAACATAATGTAACTACTAGTTTAAACAAGAATAATAATGGACAAACCCAAACATATATTTACATCTGACAGGAAATTATTTTAATGTAATAACTTCAGCTTTTAAATGGCTTCTTAAAAACAGCTGTCTAAATTAATATTCTAATGACTGAATATTGCATTCTTCTGCAGATGAATTTAACGCAATGAAGTATCAACCACGGCATATCTATTACTCTTGATAATCTTGTTTTATCAATTCAGATAGACATGGATTTGGTTTCCTTAACTTATTGAAAAGGCATAACAAATCACACTGATATATAACTATATTACAACTGAAAAATTTTAATCCCAAAATATGGTTGGATTATTTTCATGAGACAGGTTCAATAAACAACAAGATTTATTTTCTGAGACAGGTTTCTGTTTGAATTTCTACAGAATTTATTTCATTTACTTTTGGGTCCAAAGGCTAAAAAAGGTTATCAAGGCAGCCTTTTATTACCCAGAAAGTATACAACATGCTCCATTTTTTAGGAAACACAGCAGACAATAGTCTGTTGTCCTTCAAAATATATCATATAGATAGTGTTAGGAATAAAACAATGCAAACACTAGATCTGCATTTCTGCCACATCAAGCTAGTTCTTTGGGAATACTGAGACACTTCTAAACAAAATGGATTTATTTTATATATATTGAATGTTGATACAGATATGCACGCTCTCTTTTTTCTTCAGTGTCAAAGGCTCTAATCAGAGCTTTCACCTTTCAAAAATATCTAAATATGCGATATACAACTAAATCTAGGCAAGCAAACTAAGTAATCCATGGTGTGATCGTCTGAACTGTTCCTGTTATTTTATGAGCACTACCTGAAATCACAGCCTTCATCCTGCAATAGATTTTACTTATATGCATAAATTAAATACTATAAAATCCAGACACGAGTAAAGTTAACCACGTGCCTCAACCTTGCAGGATTATCAAAGATCTCTAATTCTGCAATCCATATTTATACAGAACAAATAATAAGTGTAGCAAAACACTTGAACTGAAAAGAGCACGTAAGAAAAATCTCTCCACAGTGATGTTTAAGAACAAATTAGGCAAGCACGACATTTACAATCAAACCTACCTTGCAAAGAGAACATAGATTAAAAACCTCCAAAGATTACTAGAAACTTATTTTTTCTTGATTCTGTGATAAAATGTAAAGTCAAGTAAAAAATAATCCAAAAATATGTCTCCCAAAATTCCAGATGAATTTGTTAACTGGTAAAAAAGTGGCTGATGTCCAAAACCCACCCTTCCTGAACCCTGAGACCGGGATCAGCTACAAGAGATTACCATCCAACAGAGTCGATACTGTCACCAAGCAACAACAGAACATTACTTATTGCTGTCATGGCTGAGTAGGTTTGTTTTGAAATAAGAGGAAAATATTAAATCTAGAAAATTAGCAAGTAAAACCATTGTTCAATAATCTATCCACCGTAAAACCAGACAAATATTTATATGAGCCTAAAAAGGGATAATACAGCACAATCCTAAACTCTATTTTATTTTACTGCTGTGCAATATATCAACATCTAATATGCACTATGTATTGATTTATTCATAGATTTTAAACAGCAGCTGAGTAAATTTGCCACAAAAGTTCTGGGCTGATACCTTAATAAGGAAATATCTCATCTGCAGTAGTGTTCAGAGGTCTGCATTCTAATGTCCTATTTAGAAGTCGTTTCAGTCCCTCTGTAAAAGTAAGTGTTATAGGTCTGTTTATCTACTAAGTATTATGAGACTTAATTTAGTCTTATTAGTAAAATAAAGAAGGGGAGTGTCGCTCTAATATCTGAAAGGAGATTACATCAAAGGATAAACAAAGATTATATGCCATGAAGGAATAGAAAGGGTGCTTCAATATCAGAATAAGCAGTTTGAAGCTGATGTGAAACAGAAACCCGATGAACTGTTCAAAGAGAACTGTGTAACTAAAATTTAAGGACAGTCTAAGAACAGACTCCAGATTCTGAATATGAAACCCACCTAACTAAGAGAAAAGCACAACCTGGAAGCTTTGCGTTAGAACACCTTCCTACCCATAATCCAAACAGTGTCAAGATCTACTGTTCTGTTACTAATAAAGATACTTCTTCCCCAATCCAAAAAAATGTCTTTAAGCCACTTCACACCAAGGAAGAACATTCTTGATGTGCCACCAGTCATGCTGTACTTTCCTTCAGTCACTTTGGCTACTTTGATAGGCTTACTTGTATTCAGATTCTCAGTGGAGCTCAGATGAGAGTGCAGACCCAATTTCCAAGAGTTCGTCCCTATGGGTACTGTTTTCAAAGGCAAGGGGCATTTGCCTTTCTGTGCCTGCAGGTTCTGTCTCAGGTCTTCCTTATATTTAGTCAGCCTCCAGGCTGAAATAGATATAGTAGCTTAATAAATACTGTTTATTAAGTGTTTTACTTCAGCAGGCTCAGTTGGGTATTTTCTTCACTGTGGACTGCCCCTAGCAGCAAATGACAGTGATACACAATTTTGGACAAACATTCACAGAACACAGCAATTGAAAAACCTATATGAATTTGTCTTATCTAAGCTTAGGACTTCTTTCTAAGACAGATAGAATCAATTTAATTCTGGCAATGTAATTCAGCAAATAATGTTTTTAACTCTGAAGTCACCTAGAGCACACTTCTTTACAGATCCTGTGCTGCTTCTCTTGTATCTTTTGAGAACACCAAATATTGGTTCTGAAGTTACCTGGTCATGGTTTCTCATCAGAAAATCTCTCAATGCTAAACAGTTGGTATCTCCCTCCATCAACTCCAATCAGATTTATGTCTGTTCTAATTAGGAGAAGTAAATTTAAAAGGTCATTAAGTTTTTGGCCAATTCCTTAGAACATCAGGAGTAAGACTTACCAAAACAACCTTATCTAACATCTGCTCTTAAAAATAACATGACTGTAAGCAGGCATAAGATAAACATACATGTGGCACTTGAGTGGGAGGAGCTGAAGACTGTCTTCAGTTACACTTTATGTAACATCAGTAAAATCAGTGGCACTGTATGGCTGTAACCAAACATTGGACCTGGTCTTCAAACTCTAACAAGGGAAATGAACCCATAGGGATGTACATCCTCATTCTGCTTAAGTTGCAAAACAGTGACACCCACTGGCAGCAACAGTTTAAATATTTCATTATTGCATCTTTGATCTACCTGATAAAGAGTTGCTAAGAAGTCTCTCTTGACAAAAATTCATCATAGTAACAACTGTACAAACTTACCTGTTGAGTCAGCACTACTGTCCGAGTTTTGAGAAACCGAAACACTAACAGCATCTGGAGTAACTGCAACGTAACCCTCTGGAGGAAGACTTGCCGTGTACATTCTCCTTGGAGACAGGATTATATTGTCACTACCTACAAAACAGAAAAAATAAAGTGTCTGGCTATTGATCTGAGCATAGATTTTTGCAAATATTTTCCCAGCTACAGCAATGATAGTAAGTGGTCTCACAAACCCTTATAGAGGAAAAAGAAATAAGAGTCAGGCATGGAACACTGTAATTATCCTACAACCAACAAAACTGCACCAAATTCCATGGCTGCAAATACTCCACAGATTAGCTCTTTCCACCAGAAATTTTTTTTCCTTGTGTCTGACAAGTGCCTTAACTTCAGAAGAAGCTGCCACTTACAGTGATACTTTGAGAGACACTGCACATTTTTCCCCACTCAGCATGAACAGACACTGTTTTGTTAAGACCTGTTTCATAAAAGATAGCTGGAGAGAGACAAGCTTATTACGAAGTGACAGACACAACAGAACAAAAAAAAAATAAAATCACAGAACTGTGGTTTGTTCATTCACAGACCTTTTAAACACAGCCTATGCTGTTCTGAAGGGCGCAAAGATAAAGGGAGTTTCAGAGCCACACTTCACTAAGCCTCAGCAGTGCTTGCACAAGAGGGTTCATCTCCTCACCCATTCCCTGCTTCTTTCTGCAGGGGGAAGAGTGCTTAGGGCCAGCTTTTCAACTATTTCATTGTATACGAAACTATTTGTGGTGATGGCATTAGACTGGTTTTGTATTATTTCTTTCCCCTGTAAAAGGTATTTAAAAATATGTGCAAGTATGGCAGTATAAACTTTTCATTTGGTCACCATGCAGGAAGTAACTCTGCAAGAATAAGAGAAAAATCTCTGCTATACACAAAGCCAGTCCAAAAAACTGCATTTTTTTGCTCAGTAGTGGCAACAGTAGAGATCAACCACAGAGCAACCTTTATATTTAGGCTTCTCAAAACAAAGATGACCATGAAAACATTAAAGTCAATTGGCAGCAGTCCTGACTAACTCAAATCCTTTAATCATAAAAGGAGTAGATAAATTGGGATATTAACTTCCCAGGACGAAGCAGTTGCACATGACAGAATTTAGGGAACTATCTGTAACACCTAATCTTACAAAGAACATTAACATCTTTTACGATGCAGATGAGTGACGACTCAAACCAAGCTTTTTTAAGTAGACCTGTTTAAATGGGAATCCCCAAATTACATACTTATTCACTCCATATGCATCTTCAAGTAGTTTACAAACCATAAATCATGCATTAGTCTTTGCTAATCCTGTACAAGTATGTGAAACCAAACTGTTACATTATAAAAAAAAGTATACACACAACTGTATAATCTCAGTGTATCAACAAATCTCCCAATCTCAAGACATTAAACCTGAATATTTCCAGCCTAAGGCCATAGTCACCCTGGGCTAAGGAGAGATTTGTTGGTTATAAAGTCACAAACATTGCTGCAAAGCAAGTGGCTAAGCTTATAGAAGTGTGACATAAAAAGGGCTTTTTGACTAACGAAAGTAATCAGATATTGGAGATGTTCAAGAATACTGCTCTTTCTACTAGTTAAAAGTCATTAATCCCATTTCTGAAGTTTAATTTTATTGAAAAAAAAAAAACAACCCAAGCTTCTAAAGGATGTCTACAAAACCAAAAAGGAATAAGCATTACTCTTAAAGGCAGACTAAGAATACAGAATATTTAGAATCCAGCTGTCTCCTATTCATGTTCTTCTGCAGAACATTCCCCACATGAAGAGCTCCTTTGCATGTAAATCAACCTTTTGCACAGAGTAGGGAAGTGCATCTAAAGCACACCGTTACCAAGGTTACATCTGCAAGCATGCCAGTAGCTTGGCTAGCTGTCATCTCTTGCTATCCTACCACAAACAAGTATCAGTCCTTTTAAGAAGGAGCTGAGGGTAAAGCTTCCACCTCACCTTAGCCACATAAAATTGCCAACTGCGCAGTCTGTCACCATCTCAGGTAGACACAGTATATTTTGTTTCAAGACTACTTCTCAGTATCTTTAAACTTCCCCTTGCTGCAGCTCAGAATGGTGGTACGTAACACTAGCATGGCTTTCAGACTGCCTGAACACAAAGTATGCTTGGGCACACCTCAAATACAGACACAGCCAGAACACATGTTCCTTAACTTTGGCCCTTTGCTTGCTGGTAAGACTGATTAAATCCTGGGCCAAGGCTGAACTATGTCTAGTTTCTGTGGTGGGTTGACCCTGGCTAGTAGCCAAGCTCCCCCCTAGATCCTTGCTCACTGCCTCCTCAGCAGGACAAGAGTAAGGAAAAATGGGGAGAAAGGGAACGAGAGAGCTCCTAGGTCAAAGGCAGGGAGATCACTTACCAACTGCTTTGGGAAAAGAGACTCAGCTTGCAAAAATTAATTTACTGCCAATTACTTGAAATATTTATTTATTGACTCAGGTATTGGGAAACAGAAACAAAATTAAAAGAAACAAACACTAAAAGACTTATGAAAAACACCTTTCCTCTCCAGCTCATATTCACTCCAAACTTCTCTCCTCCCGGCAGGTTACACTCAGTCCCCTCAGTGAAGAAATGAGCAGTGCAAGGTGGTGGTGGTGAGTCCTTACAGTCAGTATATAATTGTTTCTTTCTGCTGCTCTTCATTCTTGCTCTTCCCCTACCTCAGCAGGGGTTCTCCATGGGCTGCAGTCCTTCAGGAACAACTGCTCAACCACAGAGCACCTCCTCCTCTGACCCTGGTGTTCCCACTGTTGTTTGCAACAGCTTTTAGTTCTCTCCTCCTCTCTGTGGCATTTTCTCCCCTTACATGCACTTCCCCGAGGCACCACCACCACCTTGGCTGCAGGGCTCAGCTATGCCTTGCAGAGGAGTCCATCAGAGCCAGCTGGAACCAGCTGTGTCCAGCACCAGGCAACCCTGGCTTCTCCTCACACAGACCCTCCTGCAGTCCCCACTGCCAGCACCTGGGCACCTGCATCCCATACAATTTCACAATCTCACACAGAAATTGTCTCTTCCATGAAGTGCTTCCCTGCAACTTAAAGCCTTGGTAACCTACTGCTGTGTTCCCATAGGGCAGGACTCACAGAGCAATCAAAGATCACCTAGAACATCTTGCAGCCTCTCCCAAACAACCACCAAGTTAGCCTTATCTGATCCAGACTGTGATCTTTTCCATAAAACTATCCCTTTGAAACACTGCTATCACTTCTCCAAATGGCAGAAAAAAGTTCATCCCCAAAAGAAGGTACAAAAAGCACAGAAGAGAGAGATTGATACTGGATCAAATATGAGTTCAGTGTCATACCTTCTACAAAAGTCAATACTCATGCAGTAAGTGCTTACTAAGGAGTTATATTAGATATGATATGGACAGAAATAAGGCTTGAAGAAGGTCTTATATCCTTTAAAAAGTTAGCATTAAAGCATGGCTTTACTTATTATGTAAGCTAGAATAGGACCATGTTCTAGCTATTCCTCATTTTTATTACATGTAAGTGACATTACCTGAGAACTATGGCAAGCTCCAGTGCACATCTACAATTCCTCTTTATACAATACAGAGGCACTATCACCTTCCCCTTCACTGACTAGCAAGACAAGCCTCTTTAAAAACGGTACATTTGCAAATCCTGGACAAGAGTTTTGTCTCCTCCAAAAAACCTCCACAAATTGAAGTGTAGCCAATATGGTGCCAGTGACCAAATGTAGAATATACACAACTTGAGGGTCCTCCTGAGCTGTGGCACTGAAAAAAATAGGCCCTTTTCACATTGATCAACTGGAAGACGTCAAATAGTCCTTCATCAGCATGAACACTAATAAACAAATCTGGTGATCCTAACACCCCTCCATCCCCCAATGTATACACATTTTTGTTCAGATGATATCCAAGTTACTGAACATCAAGCTATAGTTACTTTAGTCTGTCACAGTATGTGAGTGTAACTCTTGGGACATGAGGTGTTATATTATGTACAATCATCCTCTGTTCACAGGTTGACTTTCACATGATTGTTTCCCAGACTCAACACACACAGTAGAGTGCTTTCCAGAAAGGCAGAATCTTTTAGCTCAAGTAATCTTCTGTGCAATTGAAGAGTACAACCCTTTTCCTTGGAGTACTGTGTAATTCCTGCTGCTTGACCTCAATCTTCATGAAGATTCTCTCCCTCAATACCAGGCAACTCACATTGGGTGAAGAGAAAGAGTGATTACGATAATAAGCAACCTAGTAAAGAACGTACAGTCATTTACTGACAGTCATTTGTTTTACTCAAATGATAACCATCACACAATAATGGAAGTGTTGTGCTACTTTGCTGGGTGATTGGAGTAGTTGATAATTATTTCTGTACAAATTCACTACTGTGGGTAGGAACTTGCCTGTCAGAAAACTATGAAACTCCCTTCGTGGAGAACTAATACATACAGTTTACTATTACAGTTTAATTCCTTTAGCTTGTTTTGATACCTCTAGTGCATAACCAATACCTTTTTTGACAATACTATTGGTCACTATATACTAGCATAGACAGCAATACTGAATGTTTTTTGATTGACTTTAATTTCTGCTACTTTACTCAGTTACCTTTAAACAGAAAAGTCATGTTCAGGAAATAGCACGTTTTCACTGCACTCCCAGATTTTTTTTTGGTAGCAGCCTAGCCGTATTACAGAAGACTGCTCCCAATTCTTAGGGTGTTTACCATTTGTGTCTGGTAGCATGCTGTCACTCAAGTCAGTTTATTCCAGCCTCCCTCTCAACACTTCACATCACCAGAAGTGCTTCACTTCATTAAAAAGAGCAAGTCTAGACTACACAGGTTGCTCCTTGACAAATACTGGAATGACTATAAAATAAAAGTCAGTAGTTACAGGAGTCCTTAGTAAGCATTCCTTTTTATGAGTTGGTGACTCAGTACACTTGATTAGATAAACAAAACCAGGTTTTCAAAATTTATTTCTGAATGAAAATTCATTTTTCTACCCATAGCCTGGGGGCTCCTTAGCCTCTAATGACTTGTGCCAGTTATCACACTGATTGAAAGCCAACAAGATGGATGAGCACAAGTAATTTTCTCTTTCATCCCACCTTTTCCACATGTAAGGAAATAAGACTAGTATATGACAATCTGTACGTGCTCCTCATGACCACCAGGTTTCTTAGGAGCTCGGATGAGTACAAGGCTTCACTAGGCAGATCCCTAGAGAGCTAACACTTGCCTATGGCTTCGGGTCTAGAATCAGCTTAGATGAACCAACTCCTACAGCAGCTCCTCTCCCAGCATTCTCCTCTGTGAAAAGCATGCAACTTGAGAGAATGGAAAAGGAAGAGGTAGCTGCAGGCCAGCTTTCCAGTTTGTCCTTTCCAACGTACTAAGATAATGACTAGATTTTCAGTGAGACCAGATACAATCATTCAGTGGTACTCATGAGTTTGGTGGGATGGATTCCCAAGCCTTTTCAACTAAGCACATGGTAGTATTTTTTGAAAGAAGGATCTACATAATATTTTACAAGTCACATTTCAGCCTTCCTGTTCAAGCATAAGTATGATTATAAGGGAGGGAGAACATAAAGAAGAATAATGACAGCATCCGAATGAATGATGATCCATGCATCCATCTCTTATTAAATCTCAAATACATCTACAAATATTGCCAACTTAGTTACCTTTCTGGTAATGCCTCTGCACTTCTGAAAAGCCATCTACTTACTTTGGATATTATTTACTGTTTTGTGTTTTAAATTAACTTTCAATTTTATTAAAATCTCTGTACTAAGGTTCAAATGCCTGTTACAAATTATCTTAACACTTCCTTATTCAGATTCATCATACAATTGAGAAACCTGCGACTATAGCATTGCTACCCAGCAGTGCTGAGATCCTTAACTCCTAAAACTGCAGTCAGTGTTTATTTGCAATTAAAGGCAATCAAGGCCTCCCCCTTCTTGATGGATTTAGAATAGGGTGGGGTTTTTTGTGGCAATTATTTGCCCAGAATTGATCTAAAAACTAATACAAAGGTTTTATCCCTACCTTAAAGTATGCCATAGGTCATTATAGATCTATAAAAAGGAAAAACACAACCACAAAAAAAGCTCCCAAGGCACCGTTTTCTCTTGCTTTTCATTCCTTACAAGCACTTTTTTTCTGGCTAGTAAAAATGACATGACCATCTAAGTTTGGCTTAAAATGCATTTTAAACCATTCTGATTTCTGTTAATATTTCCAGTGGAATAATTGAAAAAGTTATCACAGTGACATTGTCAAACTTGGAATTTACAGACCTCATTAAATCAGTAAAGTTTTCAGAGAAACGCGTAAGGAGAACAGCGGGAAGAGAAGAGGTTTGATGCTCAGAGGACTATAGCATTAAAAGAAGAAGAAAACTTGAGAAAATCTTCAAGAAGTACTTCATCATTGTCTTTTCCCTCAGCTTGATGGAAACCAAAAACTTCAGAAGGAAAGTGAGGTCAATAAAGATATACCCATTTTACCAGTTGGCCCAAAGCTGGGAAGGGAAATTCATAAAAAGAAGGAACAAGAAAGCTTAAATGTATTTCCCTCATCACCTCCCACACGGACTCTAGCTCTTAGATATTTCATAGACACCTATAAAGACTGTATCTTAAAAGCTTCAGTGTCTCACCTATGTCCTGGTATATGATTATAGGCAATATTTTGATTAGAAGTCTAAGAATTCTAGCTGTATGAACAGGAAAATAAAGCTATCTTACTCTCAAGTTACTACTCAGCTCAATTATTTCTCCTAGTGATGCAGATCTTATTTGTTCAACACACTTGTTTCAAAAGCCAAATACATCCCTGTCAATCAACACATATTTTTAAAATTTAGTTTTTCTGCAGCTGGCTACATTTAGATTTAGAGCTTGCTTACACTTACAGCTGAAGCTGACATTTCTAATCCAACCAGGCAACGGCTACATACTATTAGATGAGCTACTTCTTAAATTGCTTTCAGTTGTCACAGAGGCCAGTAGATTTCTCTACAACAGCTAAACTGCTTGAAATTAAGATATAGAAGAATGAGTGAATGTATATACATAAGAACACTGTAGAAGGAAGGAATCTACCAACCAGCAGTTAAAAAAAGCATTGCCAAGGGAACTGGAGACTGAACTACAAGGCTCTTTCTGTACAACAGAAGTTACAGATATTGTACATGCAGCCCACTCAGTTTGAACAGAGACTGTTTTTTTCGTTTGTTTGTGTTTTGGTTTTTTGTTTTTCCTCCTCCCTCAAACTCCAGATCTCCACACTTCCCCCCGGTGTATAGCTACCAGCTTGTAAGTCTGGTTGGGCACTATTTCTAACATGGCCACCAGAGGCTGGTGTCTTCAGTCAAATACTCCATTCACTTCTGGATATATCTGTTCCATTTTCACAGTATAATGCCATTGTAATAAAGCATGTAATGAAAGAATTTTTAAACGTCCAAGAGAAGAACGTAAGAGTGTGTGACAACACTTTGTTGTACAATAATCTCCATTGCTCTTCAGCTTACTCAGAAAAGCTGTCTGTTGTGAATAATTAACTGAGACCAAGCTGAACTGTTAACAAGTGTTTAAAGTTGTTAACCCCATTGGGTACTGCTAGAGTTTAATTTCTCAAGCAGATGCACTTCATCAATTTGATCTACTAAAAGCCAGGGCTGTCTGTATTTTTTAGGCAAGTTTTGTCTTCTAGGCACTACTGTCAAACTTAAGTTTTTTAGAATAGAATGGCTGCAGGAAGACAGGATTAGGATGTGTAAGGACACAGTCCAGGTGTCCCAGTCATGATTTCTTAAACACAATATACTGTCAGCATTAATAACTTCAATGGGAAAAGTAAGAACACACATGCAGGTGTACTGAATTTTGACAGGAATTGGTTAAATAGGATAACAATGTTGGGATATTTCACAGTTGATAGACATTTATGTTTTTATTTAATGGAGTAAATATTTTGTCTATTTATATATCATAATATGGATCCCCTTTTTTAAAAAAAACCCCTGCAACTTAAGAGTAATAATAGCTTAATATTTTTCCTCATTACCTCTTACTTAAATAAATGAAGGAGACAAAAAAGATCAAATCAGTTGTCTTCACAAGATCTGAGACTCTGCCTAGGATCTCTGCATTTCGGTTTCCTTTTTCAGAATTAAAGAAAGGAAAAAAACAAAAGTGGAACAGCACACTTCCTACAGAACAACTGAATACTGTACATTTCACTTGTATACAATTATCCTTCTTCAGCAATTCTTAAATTTTAATTTTTATAAGGAAGATGCTAAACATCTATCAGTAAATCCCAAGGCCATTAAAAATGGTTGTAATTCTGACCAAGAAAAGTCCTGAGACTACAAAGGCCATTAAAAAACCCCAAACAATTCTACAGTTAGCAAGTCTCTGGTCAGAAGCATGCATGTCTAATTTGAATATATACTATAAAGGTATTTAAAATTATTAGTGAGGTTTTAAAGTATCAATAAAAAGAAATTACAGAACTACAGACCTCAAGAGAAATATTCTCCATGAAATTAATGCTTGTTGCAAGTAGATCCAGCCCTATACAAGGGTCAGAAACAAACAAAACCAATCCTTAGAACAAAATTTAGTTAGAGGCTATATCCAAGCAAATAATTCATATTTAAAAGTGTTTTCTTAGTTTTCTGCCAGACACTTTTTTTTGCAATACAGCAAGTTTTTAAGCATTTATAATACTGCACTTAGACACATATTCTCAACCTTAGAGAAAAAGAAATTAAGTCCTCTTATTTTTAGGAGTTTGCAGCTTTCCATTTGCTCTCTTTAATACTTTGCCTACCAAGAAGGCTAAGGTTTATTACACATGTGTAACTTCTAAATGGTTTAAGGTAATAAAGCTTGTTAACTAGATCCACTTTGATTTTATGCAGAAACAAGAAAAAAAACTCTTAACATCTTAAGAAAATTTTTCTTTTTGCACTTGCAACAGAAGAATCAAGTTCCTCAAGAGAAATGTTTAGAAAGTCTTATCTAACTGTCATGGGGAAAAGAAAACCCCTATTTTCATTATATTCATTTTGTTGCCAAGTATTTTAGTAGAATAGGGGAAAAAATCCAATTTAGGACAACTAGAATCCAAAGAAAAGTACATGTCAGTATGTCCTTCAATGGAAATTTTGGCCACAGGCAGGTTGTTTGGTTTAAGTCACTTTTCAAAAGAAATTTTTCTTTTTTTTTTAGATATAAGCAACTACCCTCCTTCATTTGGGTTCAGAAGTGTGGTACTTCCGCATATTTTCTCCATCCCTAATAGAACTATCACTTTTCTAAAGAAAATGCAATGATGAGATTTCCTCTTTTCTTTTCTTACGACTGAACAATCTCAATTCTGTCAGTCTCTCCTCAGACTTAACATCATGTGGCTCTCTGGCCATTATGGTACCCTCCATTGCACTCTGTCTACTTCATCACTACCCTTCGTTTATTTAGAGGCCCCTGGTCACAGTACTTCCACATTTCTTTTAGCCTTCCAGTTGTTGTCCCCAACCTTCTTGTTTCTTCCCATACACCTCATGAGTCTCAACTCTATCTAAGCTTTCGCTTCCCTAACTCCATCCCAGCATACTCGGGCAACATCTTTATATTTCTCTGGGGTAGCAAATACCTGCTTTCACCTTCTCTGGATTTTCTTTTTGTGTTCTAAGGGCCCAGAGCTCCCGCTTCAGAGCTTAGCTGCCTGAGCTTCCAGGCAGCTGTTGATCCAGACTGTGGTGAAGAAAGAACTGCTTATGAAAGACCTGTAAGAAGCCACCTCAGCAGGGGCTTCCCTCACATCACTCAGGAGCTGTTTCTAAGTTGAGACTCTTAAGCAGCTCCCAGCCTAAGCGAGACTGCAGCCATGCCTGTACCTGCACACATACCCCAGCTGTTGCACACCCTGACTTACAGACTTTACATACTGGCTTGATCTTGGACCTGCCTTGTCACTATAGACTCGCCTGGTGTCACTGGGCTGTTAGCTGAACCTGGTTACTGTTCCCAGACATTGTCTGCTCTCCCTTTTCAGGTACTGTGGGACTGCTTCCACAGTGATGACACAGCTCCTTTATCTACTTTGCCTCAGCTAGCCTTCCCCCCCTTTCCCTGCTCCCCAACACATCTAAGCTCACTCAGGCATCCTGCCACACTTGTTCAGTCTTCTGCATATCAAAACAACTAATTCTTGTGCTTTGAGAAGGTTATTCTTGAAGATCAACCAGCTCCTTAGAGCTCCTTTGCAATTCAGACCAGTCTTCCATTCAATCCTACAAAGCAGATCCCTGATCAAGACAAACTTCTGTAGTACAGGGTTCTACTTTCAGGACTTTACTTTCCTGCCCCAGACCACATCCATGATCATTTCTTCCTTGCTTGTGAGTAACACGTCCAGCTGAGCACTTCCCCCAGAGAAAGCTTTGTAGGCTCTCGGGAAACATGACTTTTCGTTTCAAGTCAGTATACTAACCTCTTTCAGCTATGGCAAAATTTGGGCTTAGATGAGCCACAACACAAAGCAATTCACACTACTTCTATACTTATACACAGAACCTTTCACCCACAAGTAATACCACAGCTACCTCATTTTCAACTCTTTCATTTTTTGGCATAGCATCCACATTTTACAACCCATTTCAAAAAGGACTTTTACTTACCTGTCAAAATATCCAGGTGCCACTTTCATTGTATAAACACACAAAATAGGTCTCTTTTGCAAGGTACTAACATAGTGCCTGAATTGGTATTTGCCTTCTGTTGGGTTTCCGTTCCCCTTGGGTTTCTGCTATTACACGTAGGCAGGAGGAAGTGCTGGATCATGTATTCCCACCAATCTTTGGGTGTATCTCCAACAGACGAACAAAGTTGTACCAGCACAAGTCATTTTCTCACGGTTCAACAGATATTACAACAAAGACTTACACTGACGTTTCATACTAGCTACTGCTGAACACTGAGTTCAAACATATACACTAAGACTATTTCTTGGCTTTCACAGACTTATGCACTGACCTCAAGTGTTCTAGGTATTCAGCACCACTAGCGCTTGTATTCAAATTTGTCTGCTGGTATCAATAGATGAAAAAAGTAGATACTATATTGTTGTCAATAAAGTAACTATATTTAAAAGCACATTATCAGAAAAAGAATTATGCAGTCTCACC
Source organism: Aegotheles bennettii (assembly GCA_013398125.1). Classification (NCBI taxonomy): domain Eukaryota; kingdom Metazoa; phylum Chordata; class Aves; order Caprimulgiformes; family Aegothelidae; genus Aegotheles; species Aegotheles bennettii. The sequence continues at coordinate 215,621 of VZRW01007903.1, forward strand.
TTGAAATGATTCAGAGGGTGTATCCGTTGGTGTGCTGGTATCTGCTGATGAAGTCTGAACATTATCCAAATTCTTTTCTTCAGATTTTGAGTGCAGATTTCCGAGAACTGCTTCTTCTTCTCTAGCTGAAGTACGTGCAAGAGATGATGATGAAGTTTCAGGATAGAGTCTTTTCAGTACTTTCCTTATGAACTCTGTGGGGTAATAAAACTTTTTAAATAGAAAGAAATGCAGTTTTAAAGGTATTTTAAGACTTTAAAAAAACAACAACAGATTGATATAAGATCATTTCCCTCGTATTCCATGCAAGTTTGTCTTCAGCAGCCCCTACCTCTCACAGATAAAGCTGAAATAAAGTTCCTAAAATCGAATGAGAAAAGCAGCTTTTAAACCCCAGGGTTCTCTAGCAAGGTTACACTTTGAAGTCTTCTATTTGATTACAATTTGGCAATTAATTACTACAGTACATTTACAGACTAAATACACATTTTTAAAATTTCTTTTAAAATAAGTATCTTCCTACACAAGTGTTACAAGGCTACTCAAAATGCAGGTCTCTTCTGGCACAGAGGCACTGCAACTGAATCACTCATTAAAATCGGTAAGCTACAACTATTTAACCACACAGAAAAACTAGAAGTAGACAAAAGCAGAAACACACGGTAACCCAATTATTTCTACAGAATTAGCAGTATTCTTAATGCCTCATCCTCTTATGGGACCCTTTGATGACACTGGCAACCTGCCAGTTACTCAAATGCGAGTATCAGTTGATTAAAGAAATATATGCAAATAATCTACTCATCAACAAAACTATCCTCTTGATATGGATACATACTTCATATGCATGAATATTTCAATCACTTGAAATTGCATAGTACTACTTTATATTTTTCCATAGTAAGAATATTTTTTATATCTACTGCAAAACAGCATCCCAGTTTCATGAATTCTACATAGTCAAGCAGGTATTATGGGATGGGGGAGGAGGGAAAAGAGATTTGGAGAAAAACATGTTATCTAAACTACATTTTTAAATTTAATATACAGTGTACAGACACTATACAACCAACCTGGTGCAGATTTTTAACAAAATAATTCTGCCAAGAGAAAAGAACTTTTGTTATAAGAAGAATGGTTCCTACTGCAGCTTAACAGAAGAACATATATCATCACATAACTCTCTTCAGTAAATTACTTTCCTTCACAGCTGACAAAATCACCTTCTTCGAGCTGGGAAATCCTTGAACCACCAGTTCTTGATAGACAAACTTTGAACTTTATCTCCACAAGTGCCTTGGCAATACGATTCATCTGTCATGTAAATATGGGGCAGAATGACTTGTTATTTGAGCTCTTACTAGTTTATACATGACCATTTAATCTTTGCTTGTGTCCAATCTCTTGAAAAATCAGTGACCTTGTGAAAGGCCTATGACAAGATGCAAGCCTGAAGAGGTACTTGTGCAGAAAGCTCTGCTTATGAAGCCCAAACTTCAGATTTTCTGTGTTTATCCATTATTCAGTGACATGAAAAAACTGACAAGCTGCCAGTGATGTCCTCATCAAGTAAGCACAATCCATTTTGCGAGTTGTGGGTTAAGACTACTGTTCCCCAAAACAGACATCAACAAGTGACTGTCTATTTTCTTTTCATAAGGTTCCCTTGCCAGGATATTCTACAGCTAGCAAGACAAAATCCACAACTACTCTCCTCGGAGGACAACTAGAGAAAGCAGACAGAAATAAGCAGTGTAGTCAGACAAAGTTAACTGCCCTTTGCAGATCTCTAACTTGAAAGCAAGTTATCTAAGAGGTTTATCCTAGATTCTTTCACCAAGTACTGCTACCAATACTGCAGCATTTTAAATCAACTCCAGCAGAACCACTACTGAGTGTCATGGTTTAACCTCGGTAGGTAGCTAAGCACCACCCAGCCGCTCACTCACTCCTCCCCAGGCTGGCATGGAAAAGAGGGTGGGAAAAGTAGAATTGAGACAACTCGTGGGTTGAGACAAAGACAGTTTAATAGGTAAAGTAAAAGCTGGGAACACAAGCAAAGCAAAACAAGAAATTCATTCACTGCTTCCTATTGGCAGGCAGGTGTTCAGCCATCTCCAGAAAAGCTGGGCTCCATCACACATAGCAGTGACTTAGGAAGACAAATGCCATCTCTTTAAGATCTCCCTTCCTCCTCCTTCCCCCAGCTTTTATCCCTGAGCACAACATTGTATGGTCTGGGATATCCCTTTGGTCAGTCAGGGTCAGCTCTCCCAGCCTCTCGTGCACCCTTACCCCACTCAATGATGGGGCAGCCTGGGAAACAGAGGCAGCCTTGGGGGTGTACAGGCACTGCTCAGCAATAACCAAGATACTGGTGTGTTAACAACACTGGTTTTGCCACAAATCCAAAACACAGTAGACAGGAGCTGTTATAAAGAAAATTAACTCTCACGCAGCCAAAGTACACAAAATGAACATTCAAGCACTTGTATTGAGAAAGCTGTTGTATATACAGAAATACATCTTCTCCAAATCTGCTGAGGAGTGTCAGCCTCCTCATAGCTAGTGGATTCTATGCCCCCCATCTTGAAATCAGATTTCTCTAGTCATCTGTTCAGTTAGCCCACAAAAAATGACTTCACTCTTTCCTTTTTAAAATACAAGGACTATACTCATATGCACATTACCATTGCTTCAGAAAGCAATACAAGACCAGTTTTGGCACATTCATTCCTCCTCATTCACATGGGGCTCTCTCCATCTCCAATACCTATGCTTAAGAAAGCAAGCTGAAACAATGCCTGCCTTTGGAGGGTGTGAATACTGAGTAAACTATTCCTCCACAAAAATCTCTCTTGCTTAGCAAAAAATATCTAGATCAGTAGAAGCAACAGATTTACTTCAGCAAAGATGTGGTTTAGCTGCCAACATCAAAGCAGCATCTGATCTTAGAGGCAGTTTTCAGCAGACACAGGAAGGAGCAGCTAGGTGCAGAGTGGGGGACATCATTATTGCCTGCAAAGCTTTCACACCTGTACCAGTGCCTCTCAGAACTGCAAAGTCATCTCCTAAGACAACTAGTAAAAGTCCCAATAACCACCACAGAATAGAAATGAGCAGCAGTGACACACCTAGGCGTGACAAGGTCCATGTTTGGAACCAGAGGTACTTCAAGCCTTTGGAAGACAGCAGGAAGCAATGTACCCCAGCAGTATGCTTTCCTCAGAAGAATGAAGAAGGTGGTATCACTAAAATGCAGCTGAAAAAATGACTAAATTAGTTGGAACTATTTGGAATCCTAAGTATATTATTTTTTTTTTCAGGCTAGAATATCTGCCTGCCACCCAAAACTTTTTTGACAAGTTTGTCCTGTGTATCAATGAACAGTGAATTACTCTCTGAGGAATATCTATCCTGCCATACTCAGCAGCTTTCCATGCTCCAAAGAAGCATGCTGCTTTGCAGTTAAGAGTCTCAGAGCTGATCTACCAAAACATTTTTCACATGACAGAGGATGTTCTTTCCTCTGGCTTTTATTGCTTCAATTACTTTTTTTTTTTAAAAAAAGATAAAGTAGATTCTGTGATATCCATGATTATTGGCTTAACCACAGGAGGTTGGTCTTGCCTCATGCTACAGATCAGCTTTCCTCCCCTATTCAAACTCTTCTTAACCTGATGTCCTTGGCAGTATGCAGCATCAGAGATCAGTCCATCCGGTAAGAGCTGCTCAAACCTCTTAACAGGAGATCAGCAACAAAAAATTAATGGAAAAATATCTACTACCAGAGACATATCTAACCTACCAGAGTTCCAAAATGGAATAAGACTTCCTCTCACCATACCCACAGCACAGGCAAGTACACATGGTTATTTTGTTGCTGTTGTTTTCCAGTCAACATAACTGATGAAAGATCTGTACAGATTCACGTGGTCTTTCAATAGACCAATCTGGGAACACCTTTCCACTTTTTATAGCAGGCTGATGTCTCTAAACAAGCAGATAATTTTGACAAGTGTTTTTAAAAAAGACCTCAAGACAGACAAGAGAGACCAGAGAAGGATGAGGGATACACTTTTGGAAGTCAGAACCAACAAAAATTGCCACATTCACATACAGCACTAGTGCATAAAGTACAAGAGAATTTATTTAATATATTCTACTGGGTATGTTTTTGAGGACATTCTTGAAAAATTTATTCACATATTACAGAACCTGGTGTTCTCGTCCTGAAGAGAAAGAATAGTTTGAGAAGAACTCTCTCTGGAATTGAGCCTGTAATCGAACAGAAAAGAAACATGAACAGCAGTAAGAAGCCAATTACAAGACAAAAAAAGGAAGACTCGTCGCACAAACTACTGCCAGTATATCTCTCCTCTTCAAACAATGCAGTCTCCAAAACTAAGAGATTAGAAACTGAAAGTAATAGAGGAAAGCAAATATGCCAAGAGGTTTAGGGGCCAGGAATGGCAGCGATGTGCATGCAGCTGAAAGCAACATGGAATGTTTGTTATCATTACCTCTGCACTGCTTTCAACTGCCCTTGCTTCCCTACAAAATCTGGGAGAGCAGATAGTAATCCAAGAAGTTTTATAAGATATAGAACAGGCAAGAATTAATGAAAGGAGGACTTCAGTTCACTCAATCCACAGTAAGCCTTTAAAACCTACCACAGTAGCTTATCATGGCTCTATTCCTCCAAGGTATAAACTGATAGCTCATTACTCCCAAACTACTGAAGACTAACGATGCTTTCCGAGTTCTATAGGGAATGTATTCTGCAGTGTGCAGAAGAATTTCTTCATAGCTATACCTTACTGAGGGAAAACATGGTTTTTAGACACCTGATCACACAGTGACAATTGGAGGAAGCTCTAAGCCTCTAGGTTAGATGAGCGTGGCCCAGGAACCACCATATTTTGGAGTTCCGTGTTATCATAGCAGACAGTTGCCATTTTAGTTCTGAGTAGTGCATGGAAAGATTTTTCCATTGCTGATGTCTTCAGAGTCCAAACAGAAGCACAAATAGAACTGAAGAAGTGCTTGCCACATTTTGTGTGCTTTCACCTCCAGGAATCTGACAGTGTTTTAATAGTACAACAGGTAGATTCTTTATGCTGTAAGAGGTATAGTGTTGAAAACAAGACACTGAAGGTGACTGAATGTGACAGAAGCATTAGACTTTTAATAATAATTAAAGATGACTGTGTTCTGAATCTACCTGATTTGTCAGACATCAGATTGCACCTGTGCCCACATGTGGTGGCAGAGACAAGAGTTGTGCATGCCACATCAGTTTTATAGAATAGATTGAACACATTTCAAGAATATACAAATGAAACGTCACAATATTAGAGCTAGACATAGGGCCAAAAGGGGGTAATGCACAGTAGTAATATTAACATAAATACCTGGCCCAAATCCGCAAAGTTTAAATAGGGAAAGACCAGGCTACACTTACACTGCCTCTGTTAACAAGGTTATGAAGATTAAAGAGAGAGAAATGAAACCTTACAGAGTCTTTTTTCTTCTGGGCGGTGGGGGCACTTCACACTTAGGGGGACAAGCAAACATTCCTAAATGGAGATTACCAAGTTGGAGGTGACTGCAGACAAAATCCATGTGGGTAATCAATCATGAGAGAGACTGAGCCACTACTGTGATGGAGGTCACGTACAATGACAATGTGATCCAAGACTCTATTGGGGCAAGTATTTTTTTAATCTGAGATAGGAAAATGAACTACAGTAATATATGAATCTAGAGAGATCTCACCAAAAACCTTGTGCAGCCCTAAGTCTGCTGTATACAAACCAGCCGACTCAAACCTGAAGAGACAATTTTTCACCGATTTTTTTTTTTACAATAACTGACAAGACATAGAAGAACAAGGAGAGCTTGAGCTGTTTAGCATAAGCAAACAAATGCCAAAAGAATTTTAAGCAAGTAGTGAGAAGTGTTATGTAGCTCAAAGATAAAATTGCATTAGATCATGCCACAAAGATAGACACTAAAGATGAATGAGAATTGCCAATCTAAACACACTGATGAGCATCTAGAAGCATTGTAACAGTCTTCTAGTAAACTAACAGGAGAAAATAAAACAATGTAGTTAGAGAAGTCTCTCACATCAAGCCCTAACTCCTATAAACACTACAGGGCTGACTGCAGCCAAAAAGGACTAAAACAAACTGCATTGAAGACTGTTTTTAATACTATATTGTTCACAGATTATTCTAGCATTCCTTACATTTCGTTACCGACATATATAGAAACTAAGCCAGAGATCAGATGTATGTGATCACACTAGATCCTTTGATTTGTTAAAAGGAAGTAAGCAAAATTTATCTTGGTTATCATGAAGGTCACCAGGGACAGAAAACTTTTCCTAACATAATAGTGGAAAACTTTTCCTAACATAATGGTGGATCTATTACACAAAAAATAGTTTGGATTCATTATATGTATGACAGATTTAGACCACTGTACAATAAATTTAGACCAACAAGAGGCCTAAAACAGGTCTCTGAAGTTCAAGCTAGCAAAAAGGAGTCATCACGTAAGTTGACTAGTTGACTTCCATTAGGTACACTAACAGCATAAAAGACAGACATTCATAAAGAAAAGGTTACTAATTATACTCACTGCATGGCTACTGCTTTTTTAAAGGGGTAAAAAAACCACATAATATCATAGTGCAGTAACCAAGATCCTCAACTTTGCTTACTACTTCAACAATACATAAAGCATAGTCACATTTAAGAGCAGTACATAAAAATGCCTATACACAACTCATTTAGATCATTAACATGAGATTTTGCTCAGCTTCCTCACAGAAGTCCCACTGACATCAGGTTTTCTACTTAAAGAAAAGGAAGTGTAATTCAGATTATAGTAGTAGCAAATAACACAGCTTAAAAAACCAACAGTGGAAGATTTTAATCTGTAGAGCTGCTGCACTTTCATTAAAAATACAATTATATTGAAACACCTGAATTTTTCTCACAGCATTGCCTACGCCATTTTACAGTGAAGCACAAGGCTTCTGTGTACTTCTATAGCTTCAAAAACACGTGTCTGAAATGTAGAGAGCTGTAAACACAAGATGAAGAGAGTAGTTGCAGGCAGTTGGAAAAGCCCTACAATGATCATCTAGTCCAACTGTCTGCAAGCTTTCTGTAGAAAACTGCAATTCTAATAGATCTACAAATGTGAAAAGCTTACGTGCTCAAGTCTTGTATTTGAGTTTTCTGTTTAGATTTCAAAAGTGAAACAAAGTCACTTTCCAGCTGAAAACATGCAACACTATCAAAATAGCAAGCCTGTAATTGAAAGCACTGAATGTTCCTACTGTGCAGTGAGCTGAAGCAACACCAGAAGACACATCCTGCCTAGAATTCCTCAGTGACCAAAAGGAGCTGGTATTTTCAGAAATGAGAACAAGTTGCACCAAGTACCAAACTAGTTCTGTGGCTAATTCTTGACAACTCATGTGTGGAAATAGTGAAGTGCAAATATATCAGAAAGCTGAAAAAGCACAGTTTGACATAACATAAACCAAGCAAAGTGTAACTCCAAGAAATAAGAGTGCAGAACACATACTGGCTAGTCATACAAATTGTGAACATCCAAGATCTTTCTACCTGAATTTTGTGAGAAGAGTAGAAAGTCTCCTTCAAGTAAATGGATTATTTGGCATCTACACATTAAATGGACACCACTTCTAAGTTCCTTCTGTACATAAGCAGACTTCCCACAAACGCACACGTGTCAACATGAACAGCACTGCAGGTTTAAAAAGGTTTTCCTGGAGTCGACAGCATTACTCAAAACCCAGTGAAGACTACAGACTGTAACAAAAGCATGCTGAATAACTAAACAAATGAAGTTCTGAACAACATCAGAAGTGCTCCTGTCCAGCTGAGTGTAGGAGGTGCCAGTTTCCTCAAAAACATTTCTGTGGAGAATGCTTGCCACATACTTTTGGCTACTTGCCATACATACTGTAATCATCCTCACCATATTTCTCAATTGGTTGCCTTCTACCTACTCAAATGTAACTCGGGCAACAAGAATAAAATAAGTGGCATCAAGAGCACTGAACACATTAGAATTCTGTGAAGCTTTCAAGTTGCCCTACTTGTTCTCTCTCCTCCAAACAGATGAGTTTTGCAAAAAGGGAAGAGTCAGGAATTTCTTCTGAAACCATCCCATGTGTGAGATGTGTTAACATGCTATTTCTGCTAAAGCAGAAGAAGAGATAGTGCACCAGAACAGAAGAGGATGGGAAGAGCAGACAGAATGATAATCCACATGCAGAACATATGGACAAGGCTTCACTAAAATGTTCAGCTCATCTGTTAGTGCAGAATTACTCTCCGATATTCAAAAGGTTTAAATCCTTGAAGTCTCTTTTGTTACATAAGTATTGCATCTCCTCCCAAGGCCATGGCAGAACAGTTACTTCACAGAACAGTCACAAAAATCACAGAACCTCTAAGGTCGGAAGGGACCTTCAGACATGTAGTCTAATCTTAATGCTCAGAGTAGGATCAACTAAAGCAAATTGCTTAGGGCCTTGCCTAGTTGGGTATAACAACCTCATTGCCTGGATAATCTCTTCTCTAATCATGGCAGGACAGCCAACGTGACTGGAGATGCTCAAGGGGACCGCTTGAAAGAGAGGCTCTTGAAAAAGAAATGGTTAGATTTCATTAGGACCCAAAGCAACAAAGTGTAAAAGCATTTTAATTTTAAGAGACTGCTACATACAGAGAATGTCAGCCAAACTGCCATTCTTATCAGCTAACAAGTGAGAGACCAATGAGAACTTCTACCTAGGAGCTACTATCCATTCCCTCAAGCCCTTCCTCACAAAGTTTACTTGCTTTTTAACCGTACTGGATGAAGTTTCATGGTTTAGGTCTGCTGGATTCTTTCTGAAGGAGTTGCTTAAGTGGAGAAATTGATGTACAAAGGTCTTCACTTCATATTTGTTCAGCCTGACACACAGCAATTCTTGTGTCATGGCCCCATAACCTTCAAAAAGACACAGGCACCCAGTTTGTATTTCAGACATGAGGGGGAAAATTCAGTTTGCACTTACGATACCTAGTGGTAGACACATGCAAGGCATCATACTTCCATTTACACATTAGACACTCCCCAGAGACAGTGTATACAAGATATCAATTCTGCAGATCAGCCACTGGGTGTCCAAGATGTACTCAGTATAGATGATACTGCACTGACCACAAGGCCTCACTTTGGTCAACAGAAACAAATACAAAAGACCTCTGAGGATAATTAAATTTATTAATCTTGACCTAAATTTCACAATACAAGAAAAGCCACACACACATTGCTCCCAGACAAAAAAAAAACCTCCAGTCATCAACTCAAACAGCCAAAACCCCACAAGCAAAACAAAAAGGACACCGCTGAAAGCTCAAAGACCCCAAAAGCACTGCTAGGAATGGCAGAGAACAGAGGCTTGGATTAAGTCAAGACAGACACACAGAGATATGTTCTAGCCCTGAGGGCAATGACTTGAAGTCAAACATTAACTTCAAAAATCTTGGAGTGGAGATCACTTAGCTGTAGAAAAGGTTCCCAGGCTTGGGATACCAGTTCAGCACCTATCAACAGATTAAAATCAAACAATGAGGAAAGGCAGGAATTAACCAGAACAAAACATTCCATGGCAGTTGAACAGAACCAGTTTTTCACTCCCCCTCATTTTTATATGACTTTCCCATTTCCAAAAATGTTCAAGCTGCACAGATATAGGAAAAGAGCAATGCAGTGACGTGCAATTATACATCCTGTATAGCCTGATGACCATCGTAAGAGTGTATGCTATATTTAAGAAAGGATGCTCTTTTTCAAGTCAGGAGGAAGAAAAGGACAATGTAATTTTCCTGCTACCAGTGAGTTAAGCTTTTCCAAGAGTGACATACTTCCATTTGACCATAGAGAGTGTGCGCAAACCAAAGAGAAGCAAGGTCATGGGAATAACAAAATTGATTTTCTGAAGTGGGAAAAAAAAAGAGTGTTGGGGAAAAAAAAAGTGTGGAATATGCAGATTTCTAGTTGTGACTGAAGTACAATTTTATGCATACAGGAATGGGAAGCCTCCAATTTTACAGTATTTTGCTTTGTGTTCACAGTCTGCAAACAGTCCTCATCCTGCAGGTAAAGCTATGGTAACAGGCTCTTACAAGAGTAGCTAAAGGACAAAACAGGATAAAAACATGGACTGAAAGATCTGCTGCAGAAAATTCAGGCTGAAGTTGACTCTCTCTTGAAAGAGGCACTTGTAGACAAACACTGAAGCGAACATCTTACAAGACCCTGTGTTTAATCAAAGAGGATGCTGTTCTGCAGATCATCTACACCTTCAGTTTTCACACTTCAGACTTAACCGCATCTATCTAAATTTAGTCCTTGTTTCCAAACAGCGCTGTTATGCTCTAAAATTCCTTCTTGAGGAAGGATACCAATTAATTTTTCAGCTTCATATTCCAGGGTGAAATTCACTTGCACCTTAAGGCCAGAAAAAGCGCTAGGCTAGCTTCTCCGAATGACTGGAAGAAGTAATTTTACCCACACTGAGACTGACAAGTTGTGTCTGAATGCTGTTGATGTATTTCAAAAGACTCTGGAGGCCCTTCAAGAAATGGAGGAACTAAACAGTTAACATTAGCTTTTTTTTCCCAGTGCTTAATCACCTTTGGCATAAAACATATGTACCATGTTTCTTACTCACATTTGAAAAGCCTGATTTTTTTTGTCTTGGTCCTCTTTCTGCCTCTCTTTGCAGAGGAGGAATCCTGTATTACAGAAATTATATTAAGGAATCCTATCTTACATAGTAATTTGTTTCCTATGAAGATCTCCCTACAGATTAGAAAACCTGATTCCAAAGAAGAGTCTTTTGGTCTGGAAGGCAGTGTCTCTTAGGCTTATATACCTTACTTTTAACTATCTGCCTTTGCAAAGAAAGCACTTTTTTTGAACAAAGGCTGTTAGTCCAATCCCCTGCCCCTCCCCAGCTATTATCATCTGGGCCAGCAGATGTCAAGAGGGTTGTTGCTTGGTTTTGGTTTCTGGAACTACAAACCTCTGGAATTACGACCGAGTAGGAACGCCATGTGAAATGCTGATATCACAGACTGGTTATTTTTAACTTGACTAGCTCCTTACACAATCTTTTAGTTCTACTAGCCTCATAAAACTGGAATGACAGCTTAAGGGGAAAAATTGGTACAGTTTTTGACAAAACGTCTACATGTAAGGTGGGAACGGTCCTTGTTTCCAGTTTTACAATTGATCCCATAGACACTCCATCTAACAGAGTGCTTTACTCTTAACTGCTAAAGTTATTATTACAGATTTGTGGGGAAAAGGAGAACCCAAATGTATTGTCTGAGAATCAAATAACAGAGATTTACTTGTATTCCAGGTCATACAAATTCTGTGCTTGAACTCCTAGGTAACAGCTGTCTGCATCTCAGTACAGTTGTTAAGCAGAACATCACAGGAAGCTGCACAAGACGCTGCCATTTTAAATTTAGTGTTAATACTAACTTCATGACACTGAGGTTTGTCTCAAGACCCAAGATATAATTTTTACTGAGACAGCATCTATTAGTGTTCTACATCCAATCAGACATTAAAATCAGATGGTAATGGCCTAGATGTTACTCCAGCCTTATTCTTTATTGCAGTTCAAGAACCACATAGTGTAAAAACCTCCAGTTTTGTAGGTCATAAAACATAGCTCCATTTATCTTTTAACCTAGCACTAATTTTTATAGTATGTGGAAAGCTATTTTGTTATCCAAAACTCAGTAATATACTCCTCCTACCCTTGAGGCAACTTTTGAACATGAGCAACTTATTTAAGTATATAGCACATGTCCACAGGGTAGAAAGGAAGAAAATTATGATAATATACTGATTACATATCCCACATTTATGTACTCACCCAAATTAGGGCAAATCACAATGGGAGAATGAAGTACCACTCAAAGACTGACCCACGTTCATCCACTCCAACACAGTTCATAGCAATCACAGGTACAAAACAGGAAGTTAATCAAATATATACATAATAATATAATACATACAAAAAGCAGACCTTTGTTTTCTCTTTTTAGCTTAAACGAAACTGATTCAGCTTCAAACACGATCTCTGTGTCACACTACAGTTTCAAATCAGTAAGACTGGTGTTACATCTGTCGGCAAATTCTGCATGACTGTGTAGTTCAATGAGAATGTGACTAATAGATCGTGCCATCCTGTCTCAACAAAGGCTTTAGAGGCCTCTCAGCAGGGCACCTTAATTGCAGCCACAAGCTCCTAGACATCTAATAAACTTGACATGACACAGATGACATGAAGCTACATGATCAACACAATGAGAACATCAGGATTTGTTCCAGCTATTCGTAAGAGCCCTGCCTTGTAGTGAAACCTCCTAAGACATGTATTTCCTACTAGAGTTCTGGGAAAACAGAGCATCTTCACCATTATTTCAATTTCTGCACACTATCCATTTCTCTAAGCACCTTTCACAGTACTTAACAATACATTTCTTGAACTGCACCATTATCTTGATCTTACCTGGCACACTCAAAAACACCTCACTCAAAACATCTAAAGATATTTCACTCATCCTTACTTAAAGAAGCTCAACTTCACTGAATATTATTATTATTTAATAATTCTGGCTACTCAAATGTGGGCCAACTGTAAACCATAGCGGTAAGAAACTTTGTTTTTCCTCTTTTCTAAGACAGATTCTGGGGGAAAAAAAAAGGCTGTGTCCTTATAATGTCATTGGTCACCAAAACCAGTCCCCTGACAGCACAGGTGTAAACTTCCTAAATTTCAGAAAGTTTAACCTTACTTTAACCTAAAGAACTCTTATCCAGATGCAAACAGCATATGACTTGAAGTGAACGTCAAATTATACCATGCATGGTTAATTGTTATGGCAAATGCTGAGGGTAACACAGAAAACAGACAAATAGTACTATAATGGCCTAAAACACTGCCATAAGAATAGCTGAAAACAGTAAAAAAACTAGTCAGAGTTCAGATTACTGAAGAGAAAATTTAAAAAAACAAAGTTTTAGAGAGAAAACTTGTTCTCTCCACCCACATGAAACGGAAATGAAGCTCAATACACTAGTATTTACAAAACAAACTATGAAACTGGCAGGGGTAGCAACACTGACCACAGGCAGAAGTTCAACATGACACTGCATCATTTAAGTTTTATTTAAAAAGAACCTTCTTAAGTTCCTATTGCATAAAATATAAATACAATTGAATGTCTACATCGCCTTCTTTAGGAAGTAAATGTATCGCCCTTTTCTGTGACTCGAATATTTCATTGTAACACAATATCCAGCAATTTCCGCAAGCAACCCCACACATACATATAGCAGATACCAGTATTATAGCAAATAACCCATCATTATAAAGCACTGGAAGTTTCACTGAGATTTTTTCTTTTCTTTCTAGTGATAAAGGGAATTTTAATTTAAGCAATTAGGCAACCCTCAGCAGAAATGCAAAATTCTAGAGAACAGTTTTCAGCCTTTTAAACTAAAGAAAACTGAAAACATAAGAAACGACATATTGCCTACTGGAAACAATTTGTGCTAGTTTTGGCTGGGATAGAGTTAATTTTCTTCACAGTAGCTAGTATGGGGCTATGGTTTGGATATGCGCTGAAACAGTGTTGATAACACAGGGATGTTTTCATTATTGCTGAGCAGTGCTTGCACAGAGTGAAGGCCCTTTCTGCTTCTCACCCACCCCTCCAGTGAGTAGGGGTGCACAAGGAGGTGGGAGGACACAGCTGGGACAGCTGACCCCAACTGACCAAAGGGATATCCCAGACCATATGACATTGGGCTCAGCAATAAAAAAGTGGGGAACGAAAAAGGAAGGGGGGACATATGGAGTGATGGCTTTTGACTTCCCAAGTAACTGCTACCACTGATGGAGCCCTGCTCTCCTGGGGATGGCTGAACACCTGCCTGCCGGTGGGAAGTGGGGAATGAATTCTTGTTCTGCTTTGCTTGCACGTGCAGCTTTCACTTTACTTGTTAAACTGCCTTTATCTCAACCCAAGAGTTTTCTCACTTCTACTAGACCTTCTGATTCTCTCCTCTATCTCAGCAGGGGTGGGGGTGTGTGCGAGTGAGCAAGGGGCTGTGTGGTGCATAGTTGCCAGCTGGGGTTAAACCACAATATGACCTTAACTTCTTATGGATTGCTCCAACATAGCCCATAGATTCCAGAAACCTACTGATACAGGCTCAAAACTAGTGTTGAGTGAAAGACATCACACACTGATTTTCCTGCCACAAGCCAAAGTCATTTGACTCATCATTGAGAGATGAAAATGGCACTCCTTGATGCAATACTCTGATTAAAGCCTTTTGTCACTGGTGTTACCAATGGCTACCAATTGGCCACATGTGATTTTCAGCTTGATCTCTCAAATACGAAGTCTCCTGCAGCACCCCTACACCATCCCTTGTGTGGCACACTAACTTTTGTATCACTTCTCATTACCAGTTAAAGTCGATGCCTACTACACCTACAATGGTATCTTTACCCTTTAGCAGCTGAATGCCACTCTACAACCCTTTACAACAGCGTTACCTTGGCACTGCACAAGCACTCCAGCTTTAAAGACAACTGATGATGATGAACAGCCATGACTTATGAATTCAGCTGTCCCAGAGGGGACAATCATCCTGCCAATAGTACATATAATGACAATTGTTGGTGCCTCTAGCCCTGTTAGGAATCATTGGTACATGAGCAACTGAAAAACAAAAAGCCACACAAAATGCAAAAAGCTTTCCCAGTTACACCTGCCCAACCACTTCCTGGCAAAGGGCAGTGCATTTTGCTTACCTGCATTGCTAGCTTGCTGCCTTTCAGCTATTTAAATTCTCTTCATTGACAATTAGACCTGTGACCTACAAGCTGCTGCACATCCTGTTTATTCTGTATTATGGCCCAGTTCAATACAAAATTAAAAACTTGTAATGCAGCTAAAAACCTATCTTCAACACCTGCTGCTATACAGAGGAACAAAGACAACCTTAAAGAGAAGCATCTAAACCACCTTTTCCAGCTCTTTCCTGACACACCAATCTTTTTCTCAAACGTATATAGTTTCACACAATGGAAAGTCAAGCTTCCATATATGCTATTGGCTGTAGAGACTGATCAGACGAGGATGTAAATTCTCCCAATTTTGTCATTCTGTGCCAGCTCACCCCATGGCATCCCATCATCTTTGTACTGCTTGCTGTATTTTCTTCCCAATCCTCAGTCATCTCTCCTCAGAGCAGCTAAAGAAAACACGAGAGATTTCTAATTTTACATGGCAAAGACAGTCACTCAAGAGTGATCATTGGGGCTTTCTCTTTCACCCTACAGGAACAAGGGGTCCTTTATTCAACCTCTGGTCCTAAACAGTGCAAGTGCTTTGGAATGTGCCTCCCCCAGTCCCCGCATTAGAGTCTCACATCTCCTCGCAGTGAATAAACTCACTCCTTCCAGCTCTAACTTTCTCCTACAAGACATCGATTGGTAATCCTCTGCCTTCCATCCAAGTCAGTCACCGCAGAAGGGAAACAGTCACTCCATCAGCCTCCCCCACTTCTCGGAACGGAGCTGCACCTGAGCCACCGACCCTGCTCCGTGTGACCCTTCCTTGCGAGCCGCCACCGCCTGCGGTCACCCAGCGGTCACCTTCCGCCCTGTCCCTCGCCGGTCGCTCTCGCTGTCCCCCCGCCCCCCCCGCAGGAGGGATTCGGGTCAGGATGCGGGAGCTGTTTGCGAGCGCAGCCCCCGGGAGCCAGGCACCGCCGGAGGAACTGCCCTGTTCCCGCCGTGCCTTGGCCCCGCATGGC
>VZRW01007904.1:0-19485 GCA_013398125.1 Aegotheles bennettii
GTGTATGATACAACTTTACACGGCGTGTTAGAGGTGATGCACGAGGGAAGGAGCCCGAAGTTACTGAAGGAATTACTCACACGAACACCCTACCCCAAGCACAGGCGCTAAACGAACAGGACGAGGAGGAAGGAGCTTTTCTGGCTGGGTTGGGGGTTTTTTTTGTGGGTTTTTCTTTTTTTTCCTTCTTTTTCACCTTCCCCAAAGGTGGGGGGGGATGTGGTGATGGAGCCCGCGGTGATGGGGGGGGGTCACAGCACAGGGAGCGCCAAGGAGCAGCNGCACAGGGGGCTCCAGGGAGCAGCAGCCAGAGTGGGGAGGGGGGGAGCTGGGTGGTAACAGAGCCCTTGACCCCCCCCGCTGGAGCAGCACGGGAAGGGAGTGGGGGGCAGCAGGTGAAGCCCCCCCAGGACTCACCATCAGTCTGTGACGGGATCCAGCAGCGGCTTCTCCTCCTCAGGGATCCCGGTGGGAGCGATGCCCGCGGTGATGCTGCCGCCGCGCTCCTGATCTCACCCCGAAGCCTTTTTTTGGCTTTTTTTGGGTTTGTTTTGGGTTTTTTTTCTGCTGCTGAACAAAAATCTTCTCCTCTGTGGGGACGCTGCCGGGCAGGGGCACCGAGGGTCAGTGGGCCCATTCTGCCTTGTGAGGGATGGAGAGGAGGGACCCAGCCAAGGGCTCTGCAGTAATGGAGCCCGGGCACGAGGCCGGGATTGGCTTCTCCACGGAATCGGCTTCTCCCTGGAATCGGCTTCTCCAGTGGCTCCCAGCAGGACACAAAACTCAGCAACATTTAAACGGGAAAGGGGGCAGGGGGGGAAGAAAACAAAACAGAAAAGCCCAAGGTGGATTTTGCTGTGGCAGCACTGGCAGCACGGGCATCCCTGTCCCGGTCCCCACATCCCTGCCCGGGCAGAGCCCTGTGGTGTGGGAGCCCCCATGGGCAGGGGGCTGTCCCCTCCTTGCCCCGATGGCAGCAAGGCCACTGTCCCTCCCCCTGGGCAGGGGGCAGAGCAGTGGGTGCTGAACAAACCCTTGGGGCTCCCCCGTGGCAGCCGGAATCGCGCCGTGGCCCAGCTCTTGCCCATGAACCAGGGTGGGCTGAGCCCCCCACGCCGGGGGCCACCGATGTGCAAACCGGGTCCTCATCTCTTCACGGCTCCTCCATCCGAGCCCACGGCCAAACGGAGGGCGGGGGGGGCCCGGGGGGGTCCCGGCACCGCCAACTCCATGGTGCCGGTGCCTGTCCAGGTCTCGGTGCCGGGGCGTCAGTTCTCGGGGCTGGCGTTCTGCCGGGCGCGGATGAAGGCCATGCCGTGCGTGCGGAAGTGCGTCTTGAGGTTGAGTTGGCTGTCGAAGCCGCGGCCGCACACCTTGCAGCAGAGTTTGCCGTCGGCCGCGTGCTGGGCGCCGCCGTCCAGGGGGCTGCGGGGTCCCGGCTCCTCCGTCTCCCCCCCAGCTCCCTTCTTCTTCTTGTGGGTGATGAAGCGGTGGCGGTTGAGGGAGACCTGGGAGGTGAAGCAGAGCCCGCACTCGCGGCACTGGTGGGAGCTCTCGTCAGTCCGGTGCTGGGGGATGTGCTCCTGGAAGTCGGCCGAGCTGCTGGCCAGGTACCCGCACTTGCGGCAGCGGAACGGGGCCTTGCGGTCACCCTTGGGGTTTTTGGAGGGGGGGGTGGTGCTGTCGGGTTCCTCGCTGCACGAGTCGCCCTCGTCCGAGGAGAGCTTCCGCTTCCGCCCGGACACCTGCGGGAAGGGCCGGGAGCTTTACCCAATGCCAGCAGCTCCTCAGCCACCTCGGGGAATATTTATCCACCCTATGGATATTTACACCCAACAGGGGCCAGAACCCCAGCCAAGGGGCTTGCCAGTGGCTCCTCAGCCCCCTCGGGGAATATTTACCCACCCTATGGATATTAACTCCCAACGGGAGCCAGAACCCCAGCCAAGGGGCTCCCGCAGTGGCCTTGGATGGCACCTTCACCCCGGCAGCCCCTGGGCTCTGGGAACAAGGGGACATTTTGCTTTTCCTCCCAGCACACAGCAGGAGGCTGAGGCAGCCCAGGTCAGTCCCCACCACGCTGGCAGGGACAGGCAGGAGCGAAGGAAGCTGGGCCTGGATGGGGCCCCAGCAGCAGGCACTGGGCCTCAGTGTGAGGGAGCTGCCGGTCCCCAGAACCGCAGGACGTGTGGAGGCCAGAGCAGAGCAGGATCAGGGCTCATGGTGATGAGCCTGAAGCCTCCACGAGGCACCCCGAGATCACAGAGCCCTCGTTACCTGCGTGGTGCCGGTCCCTATCCGTGCGATCACGACCTCCTGGCTCTTGGGCTGGTCGGTCACCTTGATCCCGTGCCGCACCTGGATGTGTTTCTCCAGGATGAGGCGGCTGCTGAAGGTCCGTTTGCCCTCTGTGCAATACCTGCAGGGCCAGAGCAGGGTGGTGATGAAGATGCCCTGGGAAAGCTCCTCCTGGCCCTCAGCTCTAACCACAAACGCCCTCACCCACCTTCCTCTAGAGGCAGAAAACCCCCTGCGTCCCTCCCGGTGCCTCCTTTCCCTCCTGCTCCCAATTCATGGTGCTCCAACCGTACAGTGCCCTCCTCCCCACACGAGTTGGGCTGCAGGAGCCCAGAGTCCCCCCCCGAAGCCCTGGCCAAGGCCAGGAGGTGCTGTGGGTACCGGCAGGGGTAGACGCGCTTGATCCCTTCGTGATTGACGCGCACGTGGCGGCGCAGGCTGGGAGCGGAGCAGAAGGAGCGCTCGCACAGGTGGCACGGGAACTTCTTCACCGACTGCAAGGAACAAGGAGGTGGGGATGGGTCCCGAGCAGGGCTGTCAGGGGGTCCCTGCCCCCTACCCTGCCTTGGGTTTCCTCCCCTGGCCCATCCGGTCTTTGCTGCTCACCTGAGCAGGCAACATCCCCGCTCCCCAAAACCTCAACCCCAAGAAGTGATGCCCAGAATGTGCTCCCAGGTCCTGCCCCGCTGCTTAGGTTGGAGATTAGGAAGAAGTTCTTTACTGGGCGGGTGGTTGGGCACTGGAATGGGCTGCCCAGGGAGGTGGTGGAGTCACCATCCCTGGGGGGGTTCAACAAATGGGTTGATGAGGCGCTTGAGGCCATGGTCTGATGGTCTGATGGTCAGGAATATGATGGGATAAAGGTTGGACTTGATGCCCCTGGAGGTCCCGTCCAACCAGAATGATTCTATGACTCTACTGGGAATACTGGGGATACTGGGACACATGGTCTGATGGTCTGATGGTCAGGAATATGATGGGATAAAGGTTGGACTTGATGCCCCTGGAGGTCCCGTCCAACCAGAATGATTCTATGATTCTGCACCACCCACATTCCCTGCCCACACTCCCAAGGGCTTGGCAGAGCCAGAGCTGGAGCTCCTGATCTTCTCCTCACCTTGCCGTGGTCCTTCTTCATGTGGGAGACGTACTCATCACGCTCTGGGAACCAGGAGTGGCAGACACCACACGTCCACCCACTGCCCTTGGACTTGTTGACCGTCTTGCGCTGGAAGCGGCTGCGCTTGGTCTTGCGCAGCTCCGGGGAGCTGGGGGGCTCGTCCTCCTCCGTGGAGGACGACGACTCCTCCGAGATCTTGGACACGGGGGTTTCCACAGGCTCCTGCTTCGGCGTGAGCAGCACGGCCGTCTTCTTTGTCAGGTCCTCCTTGGGCTTCTGGGGCTGGTGAGTGTTCTGAAGGCAAAGACAAAGATGTCAGCAGCTGCCTGGGCTGGGATTTTCCCCCTGGCACTGCAGACAAGGTCACCTCCTCAAGGACAGCGGCGTGGGGGACATGGGAACCAGCTCTCAGGGCTCTGCTGATGAGCTGAGAGACCAAACCCCACCTCAGATGTGGGACAGTTCTCAGATATTCACCTGGATGGGTTGTGCAAAGGTGCCCAAGCCTGGCCACAGCCCTACCTTGAGGTGCTCCAGCATGGTGCGCTTCTGGGCGAAGAGCAGCGGGCAGTCGGGACACTTGAAGACACTGACCCGCTGGTTGAGCAGGTGCTGGTCAAAGTGGGATGAGAGCAGGGGCTTGTGGGTGAAGACCGTGTCACACATTGCACACTTGTAAATCATTCTGTTGGAGGAAAAAATACCACTGTGGGCACAGCCCAGGGTTGGATCATGAGAACCTTGGAGGAACCCCGTGGCAGAGGGTCCAGAGGAGCCCTGGGCGCAGTCTGACCCACACCAAGGGATGGGAAAGGAAAAAGGAGATGGATGCTACTTCTCCCAACATCCCACCCAGTGGGGATGCTCCCAGTTCTCCTGGTGGGACCTGGTGGGACGTCAGCTGGTGGGGAACACTCACTTGGACTGCTGGTTGCTGAAGCCGGGGTGCTGCGTGTAGACGTGCGCATGGGCGCTGGGGGCTGACTTGAACGCCATGGGGCAGATGGGGCACTTGTGGAACACCTCGCAGTGGGACGTCTGGATGTGTGACTTGATGGAGTTGACCCCACCGAAGACCACGGCGCAGCTGGGACACCTGGGAGAGGAGTGAAGGGGTTGGGGACAAGTGGCACGGGGGAGCTCGGCTGTGACACGGAGCCTGGGGAGCACCAGGGGCTAACAGGGAGAAGAAAGCAGAGCACAAGGGCCCACACCTGCTCCCTGTCCCACCACGGGGCTTGGGGAGACAAACACCAGGATCCAAACCAGTTCTGGGCTCTGGGAATGCTCCAGTTTGGAGCAACCAGTCCTGGTGGGCCCAGGCAGCTCATCAGAGGGAGATGGAGGAGATTGTGGGGTCTGGCACTGCCAGCCACGACCAAACAGTGGCCAGGAGGTCCCAGAAGGAAAATCCCACCAGGATTAAAGGGGTGAGAGCCAGGGAAAGGGTCCAGTGAGATGTTCACCCTCAGCCCTGCACCCAGCCCCGGTGGGGAGAAGGAACGTGGATTCCTGCTTGAAATGGGAACCCACCATGGGCTTGGGACCCTCCCCCTCGGTCGTGGCACCTCCCTGGTCCCCCTGCCCAGAGGATCTGGTCCCTACCTGTAGCCCACCCGGCGGGAGAAGTGCAGGCAGGCTTCCTTCAGGTGGGCCTCAAAGTTGGCCAACAGGAAATTCCCACCACACTCGGGGCAGACGTGGGGGGGGCGGTTCTTGTGCATCCGCTGGTGGGCGTTGAAGCTGCAGCGGTTGGCCATGATCATGGGACACGTCGTGCAGACCTGGGGGAGAGGAGCACCCAGAGGTTCAGTGTACAAAAGCCAGCCAGACAACCCGTGACACCCCAGGTGGCCCCGAGCCACCAGGGGAAGAGAGGACTGGAATGGGACAGGGTTTCCCACCAGACCATGTTGCTCCAAGCCCCATCCAACTTGGCCTTCAACACCACCAGGGAGAGGCAGCCACAGCTTCTCTGGGCACCCTGGGCCAGGCTCTCACCACCCTCACAGCAAAGAATTTCTTCCTCACATCCCCTCTCCATCTCCCCTCTGGCAGTTGGAACCCGTTCCCCTTGTCCCACCACTCCCTGCCCTCCTCAATCCCCAAGGAACGTTTGCTGGAGCTCCACCATCCAACTCTCAGCACCCTCCCACCCACGTACCGTGCTGCTGGTGGTCCCTGTGGTCACGGCCTGCTGGAAATGCGCGGCCAGCCCGGCTTTGTCCTTGCACTGCTCCTTGCACTCCAGGCACCTGAAGCAGCTGTAGTTGGTCTGCTCCGAGCCGCTGCCCAGAGGCAGGATGGGGAGGTCAGGAGCCCCGTTGGCCGTGGCCAAGGCGTCCTGAGCCACGCCGGTCACTTTGCCAGTGGGGAAGGAGGTCACTGAGACCAGGGGGGTGATGTCCGGCTGCCCAATCATCTGATCCAGAGCGATGGGCCTCATGACCAGGTGGGAACACTGCATGACCAGCCCCTTGTCCTTGTGCTCCCGGGCGTGCAGGAGCAAACTGCACTTGTTGAAGAAGACGAGGCGCTTGGTGCAGTGGTTGCAGGTGACCTCGATGCGCATGCTGCGCCGGTCGTAGTGGCGAGCCAAGCTCTTCTCCAGGGCGAAGGAGTCACCACACTCCAGGCAGCGGTAGCCGAAGGGAGGAAGGGCCAGGCTGGCATCAGCTGGGGGGTTCAGGTTGGGTTTGTACGTGGGCAAGAGGTTTTTACTGTTGAGGATCTTGTTGAAGGCTTCCACCAGGCTGGACTGGCTCCTGGAGATGACCGTGCCTGCGATGGTGGGGGAAGGCTTCTGCGGCTGCACCATCACCACCGTGGTGCCGTTGACTTTCTGGTTGGCCGTGGTGGTGATGGTGGTGGTCTGGGTCACGGTGCTGACGTTGGTCCTGGTGTCGGCTTTGGGCAGCGTCTGCGGCACCAGGTTGATGATGTTCTTGGCCACAGCTTTCCCCGTCTTTGCCGGCAGCACCATGGACTTCTGCTGAGCCACGCTGGCAGCGATCAGCATGGCACTGCTGGCGTTCTGGATGGTGGAGACGGGCAGCACGGTCCCTTTGAGCTTGGTGCCGTTGCCAAGCTGAACACTGACGATTTTTGGCCCCTCGATGGTTTTCATGGGGCTGGAGAGCTCCATTTTCTCTTTGGGCAGCTCCAGCGCGATCCCGTCCTCCTTGTCTGCTGATGCTGAGAAGCTGGCACCCTCCAGAGAGGTCTCCTGCGAGCTCTGCTCAGCTGGGCCCTTGGTAGAGCCTGGCTCTGAGTCTGATGAGACCCTGGTCACCGTCCGGGTGATGCTGCCACAAGATGTTTTGATGGTTTTAATCCTCACCTTCAGGGGCCGTGAGGAATTGGAAGAAGGGGAATCATTGTTGTTGTCTTCTTCCTCCTCCTCTTCCTCAGCGCTGGACATACTCTGAGGGCTTCCCATTGACTTCTCCAGAACTTCTTGCTCTTCCTTGAGGGTGATGTCGTCCAGCTGCTTGGGAGAAGAGGGCAGTCTGGGGCTCTGCACCACGGGTGAGGAAGGTTTGAAGAAGGGCTCCTGGGGGCTGGCGGGCGAGCGCTTCACCTCGGGGAGGTTGCTGGTGCTGCTGTCGAGGTTGGGGTCAGAACCAGGCCAGGACGTGATGGGAGAATCATCCGTGGAGTAGCGAACAGTGACCGACTTCAGGTGATCCAAGGGACTGTCACCCAAGGCTGCAGCCAAACCCTTGGGGCTGGCTTCACGACCCACCTCCTCCGAGTCAGACTCCTCTTTTTTGATGCAGGCGATGGTAGGAGGGGACCCGTTGGCACCCCCGGCCTGGCTTGGCTCGAAGGACTGTGGGAAGGCTGGGGGCAAGTTCTCCGTGCTCTCCCCCATGGGCTCCTTGCAGTCCAGCGAGGGGGTGGGAGATGGGGAGAGGGAGGGCACGGCGAGGGACTTCTCCTTGGCCTTACACTCCCGGGGTCTGTCAATCAGGTTGGCAGCGTTGTCTTCATTGGGGTCGGGGCCAAAGTGGGAGAAGATATCCAAGGGTTTGGGGCCTTTTTCCTTCACCCAACACTCCCCGTTGGAGGAGGCCACAGCTTCCACAGACCTGGAGGTGGGGGACCTGGGCATCTCGGTGGCCCCGAAGCCGTTCTGCAGCAGGCGGGGCCCAATGACGTGCCCATCTTTGCCACGGCCATCCAGAGCATCGAGCTGCTCGGGGCAGACCGTGTTCTTCACGATCACGCTGACCGCGGTGATGTCCGCGTGCGGGAGGACATGGTCGGGGGGTCCCGGCTCCCCGGGGACTTGCTTGATGTGAGTGTCAGCCTCCTCGTGGCCGGAGTG
The DNA here is from genome assembly GCA_013398125.1 of Aegotheles bennettii. Taxonomy (NCBI): domain Eukaryota; kingdom Metazoa; phylum Chordata; class Aves; order Caprimulgiformes; family Aegothelidae; genus Aegotheles; species Aegotheles bennettii. Next base: position 7,749 of record VZRW01007904.1, read on the forward strand.
GATGGCCTCGTTCGTGTCGATGTCGGGAATATCGAAAGCTGCCAGGAGGTCGTCGAAATCCGGGGTTTTCATGTCACCCATGGTGGGGAAGATGGCAGGGTCTGCAACAGAGCGAGGAGAGGAGCACAGATGAGACACGGAGGGGAGAACGCTTCTCCTGAGCCCCACACTAAGCACAAACCCCCCCTGCAAACCCCAGCATCACTCCCCTGAGCTTCTCCGCCTTTGTCACTTTGGTTTTTGATGCCCAGCCAGGACAGAAGAAAGTTCAGGAGGATCCAAGTGCCCTGGGAGAGACGCCCGAGCCTGCGGGACGCTGGAGAGCAGCACCCCAAGGCTGGAGCAATCCCCCACACACGTAGGAGCTGAGGAAGGGCCACAGCTCCACAGCAGAGGATCAGCAGGGCGCAATAAATCACAACATGAACTCGAGTTGGGACCAGAGAGCTGCAGGAAGAGCAAACCCCTCACCAGGGGAACACACAGGACCCGTCCTCCCCTCCAAGGCCAGCCCCAAAGGACGGTGTCCGGATGAGAAGACTCAGATAAGAGACCTGGACCACGTGGAGCAAAGGATGGAGACAGAGGAGAGGCTGAGGGGAGACACTGCAACAGGTTTCAAAATATGGCTGCAGCAGAGACAAAGGGACCAAGGTCCCTCCTGCGGCTGCGGGCTGGGTAAGAAATCCCAGGATTAAGCTGCGGCCAGGGGATGTGGCTTAGACAGCAGGAAAAGCTCTGATTTCTGAGGATAACCAAGCAAAGGAGGCAGGAGGACAGGGGACGCTCCTCACTGCTTGTAAAAAAACCCAATTCCCTGTGGAGCTGCACTCCTCCCAACAGCCTTCACCCCCTGCAGCAGAAGAACCCGGTGATGGAGCAGCGTGGAGGCCACGTGGGGCTCAGGGACAGCCCTGGCACTGCTCTCACACATGGCCTGGGCTTTGTTCTGGACCTGGCAAACCCCCTCACATGCCCAGTTCAGCTGTTCCTGGGCTTAGCGGGACTGGAAGGGCTGTGGAAGCTCTCCCAGCAGACAGCTTAGCAAGGAGGCTTAGTCCAGCTTTATTTCTGTCACCATAGGTCACCCCAAGGGGATCTCCGGCGGGGGCAGCGTGGGGTCTGTGGGCCACCGAGGAATCTGCTGCTCCAGAGGGTTCCTCTGCAAGAGATCTGACATGATAGCTGAATAGGATGGGATAAAGGTTGGACTTGATGACCCTGGAGGCCCCTTCCAACCAGAATGATTCTATGATTCTACTGGGAATACTGGGATACATGGTCTGATGGTCTGATGGTCAGGAATATGATGGGATAAAGGTTGGACTTGATGACCCTGGAGGTCCCTTCCAACCATAATTATGATTCTATGATTCTATGAGTACAAGGCAGTGGGAGAGGAGGGAAGGGCAACCTCAGAGGAGGCACCACACCACGGATGGGAACCACCGAGGCAAAGGGCAGAGCCACCTTCGCTCGAGAGCAGAGCAGGGACCCTGAGGGTGCTATGGCAGAGGGGACCCTGCTAGCAGAGGAGGGGTCACGGGGGGGGGAACACCCCTGCAAGGCTCAGACACACAGAGATGAGGTCTCACGGGGCACAAGTGGGATTGTGCTTCTCCATCTGCCCATAAACACATGGGGTTTTAATCAAATATCCTGTTCCACTTTGGGATGAAGCCACAACGCACCCGTGTTTGGGGGGGACGGGGCTGTCCCTGCAAATGAGAGAGAATCCAGATCCCAAAGAGCAAAACTGGCCTGAGACTGCCTGCACGTGCCCCCCTGACCTTGCTCTGCCCAGCAAGGTCCATGCCACTAAACACCCCCCCTGGCACCAGCCCTGGGGAGCAGCCTCATTCCTGGGAGATTTCAGTAAGTTCACCCTGCTCCCAAAAACCCATCTCCACCACGAGCTGCTCTGGGTGCTGCAGGGGCTGAGCCCTGGGGAGCTGTGGGTGAGAGGAGCAGAAGGAGAAGCACCAGGCTATAAAACACTGCAGCAGGGGGGGACAGCGATGGCCACGCTGCTCTCCCAGCACTGCCATCTGGCTCCTGCCGAGGACAGTGTGACATGGGGACATTTGTTTTTCAAATGACTTTCCTGATCACTGTTTAGCACGGTACAAATACTGACAGGAGAGCAGGGAGAAGCAGGTCCCCACGCTGGGAAAGGCTCCCGAAGGAGAAGGAGAAGGAGAAGGAGAAGGAGAAGGAGAAGGAGAAGGAGAAGGAGAAGAGCTGACCCGAGGTGAAATCCTCTACCACCTCCATCCTCAGAGCAGCTCTGGGTCAGTAGAGCCTGAAGGATGGGGGTGGAAATGGCCCCTGCTTCTAAAAGCAAAACCTGTTTTGGATTCTCCATCTCTTTTCTAACAGCTCAGCACTCTGAGGGAGGAATGAACTCATTTACATCACTTCCATGCTCCAAGATGCTCTCCAAGTGAAGGCTCCCATCAAAAGGGAGGCTCCTCCTCGCAGGAGTCCCTGCACAAGACCCCTCACACCACTGTTCCTCCTCCTTCAGGGAGGTCTCTGCCCCAGAAGGGTTTTTTAATTGTTCTTAGAAATCCTAAGATCCAAATCTTCAAAGTCCTGAGATCCCTCACCCTTTCTGATGGAAGAGGAGAGTCATGGTCTTGAGTCAGTGACCCCAGGAGACAGCAAGGAGAGCTGGGAAGAGCCCAGCTCCACCTCCAACCCCACCAGGCTGGCACGGGCAGTTATTTTGGTAGCTCAGAACACAACTATTTTTTTTTTAGGTGAAAGAAGTATTTTTCTTAGGCGAAACAAAGCCTGCGAGGGGGGAGGGAAGGGTATTTTTAACCTCATGGCCAAGCCATGCAGTGACCTCGCCTGGCAGAGAAAGAAGAGTTTGCAACGAGCACCAGCAGGACCCATCCACAGCTGTGTCCTATCACAGGTGGTCACCAGGCTTCAGAGCTCAAGAAACCAGGGCACAGGGGAGAGGAAGAGCCAGAGATCCCAACCCCTCTGTGGGAAAGATCCCCAGATCCTTGCTGGATTTGGTGAGGAAGAGCTGCAGCCCAGGAGGTTGCCAGACCTGTTTGCCAGCCTGCACCAAACATCACAGCTCTGAGTTAGAGGCCAGCAGACTCCACGGCTGGAATTCCCTGCCCTGTGATCCTGCCCACTGCCAGGAACACATCAAAGCACGTGGGATCACCCCAAGAAACACCCCATGGAGATGGTTTTCCTGATGGGAAACAGGAGGAGGGAGAGCTGCGTACGGACCAGGGCTGAGCCTCCATGACCAAGCCATGTGCTGCTCGGGAGTGAGACACGGCCCAGGATCAGCGAGGAAACCCAAACCCCTGGGCACAGAGAGCTATGTCCAAAACTATGGAATTAGGAGCATTGCCTTTCCACCCCAAAGAGCTCCATCCCAGCCCAAAGAGCTCCATCCTCCCAGCCCAAAGAGCTCCATCCTCCCAGCTCAAAGATCTCCATCCTCCCAGCCCAAAGACCTCCGTCCTCCCAGCTCAAACATCTCCATCCTCTCAGCTCAAAGATCTCCATCCTCCCAGCCCAAAGATCTCCGTCCTCCCAGCTCAAAGACCTCCGTCCTCCTAACCCAAAGATCTCCGTCCTCCCAAGCCCAAAGAGCTCCATCCCAGCCCAAAGAGCTCCAGCCCAGCCCAGCTGCCTCATGCTCACGAGCCATAGCCTTTCCATAGGTGACTCCTAAGGTCAGGAATGCCACTTCTCAGCGAGTCACCCCGAGGTTACACAGGGTTTTGGACTGAAATCATCCTCGCTCTGCTCACACCAGCACCACCTCACAAGGCTGGAGAGGCCCAGAAATGAGAGGTTGGGACACCACAGCCCGTTATTTGCATGATGAACACGCAAAGGTCACCCCAAGAGCCACCACGCTCTCGGTGTCAGGCAGGAGGAGACAGCTCTGGGCCACCCTGCTGCTCACAAGCCCGTCCCAGGGAGGACACAGCTCCTGCTCTGCTCTGGGTCAGTTGAGTCCCCGCTGTCCCATCCCACACGGGACACCAGCGGGGCCATCACCAGTCCCATGTGTTTATCAAGCGGGGACACAACAAAGCCTGGGGACATCTCAGCTGGGTCCCTGGCAGGAGGAGGGAGCAGCTCGGGTAATTGTCTGCTGCCAGGTTCAGGTTTCTGCCTCCCAGAAGAGCAGGAGGATGGGCAAGAGGCAGCTCTTGGGTTGCTGCCCTCCACTGCACAGCAAAGACAACAAAAACCCACACTCACTAAAGAACAACCATGAGGAAGAGGAGATTCCATGCTCCAGGCCACAGCCAGGTGTTTCCCACCATGGATCATCCCCAGCACAGGGGAGGAACCCACCCCGAGCTCCTGGCAGCGATGCACAAGAGCTGCCCTGGAGCTGAGATGTCCCTGGAGGTGAAACCCACCCAGCTCCAGCAAATTGGCCACTGATGGAAACCACTTCAAGCCTCCTGGGAGCTACTGATGGTCCCAGCTAGAACCAGGTGACAATGAGTAACTGCTGGGGCACAACCAGAATTTTTATGGCTTGGTGGCTTATTTAGCCCACCACCAAAGATAAAACCTTGTCCAGACTCTCCCAGAAACCCCGATTGCTCACCAGGAGGGGTTTGCCCAGCTCATGGCTCCAGGAGGACGTGGACATCAAAGCTGGGCACGGCGCACGTGGAGACGCCGCTGCTCCCCCTGCTTAAACCCCCCCAGAACACCCCAGCTCTGCTCCCCACCCCACACCTGCACCCCCCCAGGGTGATGCTGCACCTCCCTGTGCTGCTGCTGCAGTGAAGCACATCCAGAGGATCCCACCCAGCTCCTTGGGCTTTGGGATCCCCATCCTGACGGACGCCAAGGGGCTGCCCAAGACCCCCGGGGCGGGCAGGGGCACCGCGCACTCACCCTCGATGCCAAGAGCACCCCGAGGGGTTCCCAGTGCAGGGTTTGGGTGGTGGGGGCAGCTCCGGAGAGGTTCAGACAAAAGAGGCCGAAGGCTGGGACTATTTCAAGGGCTTGCTATTTTTAAAAGCTGCTTTTCCTGTTTCCCTTCCTGACCCTGGCAGGGACTCGCTGCCCGCCAGCCAGCTCGCCCCCAAAACAGCCAGAAAACACCCCATAAATCCCCCTGCAGAACCCACCCTGGGGAGCGGAGCGGCGCTGGGTGCAGCCCCCCCCCTGCCCACCCCCTGCCCACGGCCCTGCCTGCGTCCGAGGCCGGCGGGGACGGCGGCGCTCCCGGCACCACGTGACGAGCGGGATTAGCTTCCGAGGCACAGAGGAAACCTTTGACAAAGCCTGTCCCCGCTGCCAGGCCTCGAGCCTGTGGCCTCCCGAGGGCCACCAGCGCCCGTGGGACATCGTAGGGACACAAACCTGGGCCGTGGGGCACCTGCAGGGCACCGAGCAGCCAGGATGGGCTCACCTGGGTGGCACGGAGCCGGGCGATCGCTGCCTCTCGTCCTCCCGGGCTGCTCGGAGCTGTTTTAAAACCAATCCCCTGCTAAAAAGCCTCAGCCTTTGTGCAGAGACGTCAGCGGTGAGAAGAACTGCTTGTAATGAGCCCGAGGAGCACGGGGAGTTACACAACCTCACCCCGGGTGGGGACCTGCAGACAAGCTCCAGAGGAGCCCGCGGGGAGAGGGGGAGGACAGGGACAAATTCCCCGAGCAGAGCAGCGAACTCGCAGCACGTGGTGTGGCTTTTCTCCATCTCAGCACCTCCCCTCACCCTCCAAACCCTCCCCAGCCCTGGCCACCAGCAGCTGGGGCAGAGGAGGGTGGAAAAGCCAGTGGTGGCCCCTCTGTTGGCCATGCAGTGCTCATCTGCTCCCCGTCCCTTCTCCTACAGAACAGCCCCGGTAACGGCGGCCACAGCCGGGGAGGGACCGGATTGGTGGCACAGGGAAAGCCACGGTGTGGCCCTCCCTGCCCCACAGCCCTGGCACTCAGCAGCCAGGAGCGTGGCCTGGAGGTTGTGTGGATGAAGGTGAAGCTCACCTCTGTTTTGGGAGGACAAGCCCAGTTTTGACAAGTTTTGCCCAAGTCAGTGTGAGCAGCCAGGGCTCTGCAGCAGAAAACCACTGGAAAACGAGTGGGTTTGGGTTAGATGGTTCAATTCAAGCTCCTCCCTGCAACACACGGTGCCCTTGCTCCAGACAGGCAAATTTCCTCCAAAATTCCCTGAAAAGCCCTTTCCAGGCAGGGCACTTCCCCCAGCAAGGAGCCGAGACCCACCAGGTGCTTCCCAAGTGACCCAGGACGGTGCCACTCGCTGTCCAAAGCGAGGGAAGGCCAAGCAATAAACAAGATTCCAGAACTGTGAGGATTTTAGGAGATATCCTCAGGCTGACGAGTCAAGGACTCACCAGGAGGGATCAGGAGCAGAGTGGACTTTGTTTTAATCTCCACCTCCAAACATCGTTTGTCTCCTGACCAAGACCTGGCGTGGGGATAACGTCCTAACGACCCGATGCTCCTGGGCTTGAGACTCAGTTACATCTGGGGAAACTGAGGCACGAGGGGGGATGGGAGCCAGGACCATCTCCCGTCGCAGCAGGACACGTTCTGCCCCCAGCAGATCCCACCCCACCCCAGCCCTGTACCTGTGGGAGCTACATCCTTCCCTCTCCGCCTTCTTCGCTTCTGCGGGGGCCCCCCCTGGGCCGGCTGCTCTGGGAGCCACCTCCTGGTATCCAGCACGGTGCCAGACAGATCCTCCAGCTCCAGCGTTCCTTAGCGGCCCCTCACTACTCTCCAGAACTATTAATTAGCTTTGCTAATGCAAAAGGCAGGAGGGATTCAGCCAAGCTTCGGGAAGAGACAACACAGGTCAGGAGAGAAGCAGAGGTTAACGTCAGGAATGGCTCTTGCACATTAAAATCCTTCTTTAATTCCATGTCCGTGGGTCCCAATCAACACCTGGGGATCCACGGATGTGGAGTTCCACCTCCCACCCCCCCTTTCCTCCCACCTTAGCAGGGAGTAAACATCTCCTGCTCTTTGGGAACGGGCAAAGAGGAGAAATATGAAGAGCAGCAAAGCAATTTGGGGCCCAGCCCTGCAATTTGGGGACCAACCCCTGCAGGGACCTGGCCCCTCCACGTCCCCACAGGCTCCTGGCACCCGGCAGCCCCTGCTCGTGCCCATCCCAAAAGCTTTCCCACCCCTTCCCACGCAGCATCTACACCTCCAGAGTCCCCCGGCCGTCACCCCGGGATGCTCCCCTCCACCTGCTCCGTGCCCGTGGTCTGGATTTGTTTCCATGCTCTGTGACCCTGGTCCAAATCCGTTTCCAAATCGCAGCCCCCCCCAGCCCCGGAGGTTTCCCTGTGCCCCCTGATCTCCCAGGAATGTGCTTATCCAGCAACCCTTGTGCTGCACCATTTGCACACCCCGGAGCGGCCGCTGCCATGCCAGGGCCTGAGCCCGGTGCTGACCTGGTGGGAAGGAGCTTCTGGATGGAGCTGAGGGGAAGGAAAAGAAGGGAAAAAAAAGGGGAGAAGGGACAGAGAGGGACCTCAGGTTTCAGATGCAGGAGAAGGGGGAGTGGGGAGGATGGCAGAGAGGGTTAAACAAGAACCAGGAACCAGTCCTGCTCCCGGCGCTCAGAAAGGAGAGAAATGAATAAAATAACCAGGCAGCCAACCCTCTGCCCCCCAGCACCAACTAACCAGCTAACTAACCAGCTAACTAACCAATGCTGCGGTCCCCTGAGTTTGGCTGGACCAGGACCCACCACGCAGGGGCAAAGAGGGCAGAGCCTGGAGCTCCACCACCTGCACCAGGCACCCCAGGAACCCCCCAGGAACCCCCCAGGAGATGATGGAGAGGGAACATCCAAGGGGGAGCTGTTCCCGCACTCCAGCACCCGCTCAGCACGGGGTGAGAGCTCCAGCTCCAGCCCAACCACCCCAAAAATGGGGTTTTTAGCACCAGAACCACTCGTTTGACTCGGGCAGGGTTCATCCATTTCCAGAAATCCAAGCTGTGGCTGTGCCAGCCGGGAACAAGGCGCCTGTGTTCCCGGAGCATCCGACGGGACCCGGAGCTGGATTCTCCTCTCCTTTTCCAGCACCGCCTCCCATTTCCCACCCCCCACCTGTCTCTGCTTTAAAGAAAACCTCAAAAAAGAGGATTCCCAGCCCTCAGCCTCCAGCTTCCCGACGTTCCCTCTCTTCCTGACAGATTTATGATGGCTGTAATTAAAGCAATTAACGGATGAGCTCCCTTCCATCCCGCACACCCGCTCCATCCATCCAAGGTGCTTCCAGGGGATCCCTCCCTGCTGCCCGGAGGGGGAAACCACCCTGGAGCTCCCTCTGATGGGTCAGGGGGAAGGAAAACCGAGGAGAACAACATGGGAATGGGAAGCAAAGGGGGATGCCAAGCCCGGAGCTGCCCCCAAAGCATCATTTTTCTCCTTAAAAAGGTTCTGGATGAGAAGTGGGACTTTGAACAGCAAAAGGTGGATCTAAAGGGAGCTGCGAGGGGCTGGGGCAGCATCACTTCCCACATACAGATCCCTGCCTCACGGATTTCACCAAATTCACCCAAAAAAAGGTGTTTCAGCAGGGCAGGGAGAGGCAAATTCACTCCTCCCACCCCCCTGCCCCTGAGCCGCCGGGTCCCGAGCTCCCATCCCGGCACACAGCTGCCACGCCGAGCCAGCGCATCCCGACCGGAGCCTGCTCAGGGATTAAATTCCCACACGTTTACCCGAATTAAGTCCCCACCATCTGCTAACTCCTGGAGAGATCAAAACAAACAAGTGGTGGAGCGGGTCCAGGAATCCCGGCAGCTTGGCCTGCCTGGAAAATGAAGTTTTTAAACACTGGCAGGCGTTTCCGTGGCCCAAACTGGCAGGAAACGGCCTCAAAAATCAACTCGGGGAGGCGTCTGCTCCCAGATTCACCAGTACAACTGGGACCTGCACTGGGATACTGGGCTGGGTGGTGCTGGGTGGGTGTTTCCTGGCAGAAGGAGCAGCATCCTCGTGGGTGTTTGGCTTCCCTTGCACCCGGCATCGCCTCCACGAGCGGTGACCGATCCCGGCAGGTTTTGTGTTATCACTTTGGTTTTACCCCATAAAATAACACAAATAAGATAAATAACAGAAAGAAACCGACCCCCCCCTGTGTATTCTTGCAGTGTAAAGGGAAAAATCTGCTGTGCAGGGTGGCAGAGGGAAGGGGGCATCGAGCTCCCCTGCGCCCGGCGCGTGCCACGACGGCCCCGCGTTGTTTTTACAGCACACTTGGGGATTCAATGGCACAAATCAAGTTAAATCCCAGAAAATACCTCGCACGGCAGCAGGAGGGGTGGGATCAGACCCAGGAGAGCCTCACTGGGGTGGAATAAACCCAGACAAGCAGAGGTGGAGGCGATTCCTGTGAGACACTGGGAGCTCTGGGTGCTCCTGATGGGAGAACTGGAGCCACCCGCGGTCCCGGCAGCCACAGTCCCAGTCTGGAGTGGTCCTGGATGGGAATCTCAGCCTCCAGGCCACGGGATCAACACCAGGAGTCAAAGCTTGCCAGTCCTCACCCCACGGACCCCAACCAGGGCACCTCCACCCACCGCCCGCCCCTGCCAGCGCAGCCACATGTGGGTGACGCATTTTTTTCCTCCTCGAGAGACACTAAAAATACATCCTTTGAGGCAGCTGCTGCCACAAACAAGGCCAAATTCCCAGCACGCTGCCTGTGGAGGCTGCCAGGCCTCCGTGTGCCTCCCAGGGAAGGCCCTGGGTTAACGCCTGCCATGGGGAGGCATCAAACCCCCCATGATCGGTGTCCGACCGCCCGCGGGCCCCGGCAGCGCGGGGACTTCCCAGGGGCTGGGAAAACAGGGGAGAAACTGGGTTCAGAAGAACCCAACGTGTTCCAGCTCCCTCCCCACTCTCCCTCGAGCCCACAGAAAATTGGGAGGCTCTGGAGGAAGCAGCCAAGACCCCCAAGGAATGGCCCCATCTGCTTGGGTCTGCTCCTGCTCCCCAGCCCAGGGCCACCTCACCCAGAGCCCCCCAGGCACCTCCAGAACTCGCTGTTACTCTTCCCTATTCCCAGTTTCTTCCCTGTGGGAAGTCAGGGTGGACTCACCCCCCAGTTCAGGCCGGTGCCCACCTCCCCGTGAGCCTGGAGCCCTCCTGGAGTCTCCCAGTCCCTCCCAAGCACCCCCAGAGAGCTGTTAGGGGACCTGAGAACACGGAGGCTGCAGCAGGATCCTCCCCACACCTCCTGTGCCCTCTTCCCCCACCCAAACCAGTGGGATCCCCTCCTTCCCAAACCCAAAACCGCTCGGCAGCCACAGCACGGCTCTTCCCAGGGAGCTGGGGGGAGATAAGAGACCCACAGGCCCCATTCCCATCCTCAGGACAGGAGGAACCAGAGAGGATCCAGAGAGCCCAAAGCCCGACCGGTGCCTCGTTCCCATGGCCACTCCTCAGGAACTGGAGGAGCAAGAAAATCCCCCTGGGAATCTGAGGACAAGTCCCCACCTGATGTGGGAGAGGTGTCACAGGGGAAGGATGGGGGGGACACTGCCAGCCCCTGAGCCCAGCGGGAGGGGGGGGGCTGCTCCCACTGCCCTGAACCCCCCAGGGGAGGGAGAAGGAAGGGGCTCAGGCCCAGGAGCCCTGGGAGGGAATGGAAACGATCCCAAATCCCAGAGTGGGATGGGGAGCGGTGCCTCCCAGGGGCTGGGGGGGGCACAGAAATGCCCCCAACCCCCCCAGCTGGAGAGGGGCCACAGGAGGCCTCATCCTGCCTCTGCCTACAGGGGCATGAGCAGAGCCCCCCGTTCCCTGGGATGCGAGGAGGGGGGGGACCCGAGCCCAGCTCTGCCCAGGAGATGCGGGCGGGCGCCATCGGCCCCCCCAGTGCTGGGGAGGGAGAGGACGGGGCCGTGACAGAGGGGACTCAGGGCCGGTGCCCCCCAGGACCAACCCCAGGCCTGGGCCGAGGGGGGGGAAGGATCCCAGAGAGGGAACGGGGAAGGGACGGCTGCGACCCCCTGGGCCCCGCAGGGTTCGGGGGGGCCATGAACCCCCTCAGGGCCCCGCAGGGCTCAGGGACCACCGTGACCCCCCTGAGGGTTCGGGGGGGCCATGAACCCCCTCAGGGCCCCGCAGGGCTCAGGGACCACCGTGACCCCCCTGAGGGTTCGGGGAGGCCATGAACCCCCTCAGGGCCCCGCAGGGCTCAGGGACCACCGTGACCCCCCTGAGGGTTCGGGGGGGCCATGAACCCCCTCAGGGCCCCGCAGGGCTCAGGGACCACCGTGACCCCCCTGAGGGTTCGGGGGGGCCATGAACCCCCTCAGGGCCCCGCAGGGCTCAGGGACCACCGTGACCCCCCTGAGGGTTCGGGGGGGCCATGAACCCCCTCAGGGCCCCGCAGGGCTCAGGGACCACCGTGACCCCCCTGAGGGTTCGGGGGGGCCATGAACCCCCTCAGGGCCCCGCAGGGCTCAGGGACCACCGTGACCCCCCTGAGGGTTCGGGGGGGCCATGAACCCCCTCAGGGCCCCGCAGGGCTCAGGGACCACCGTGACCCCCCTGAGGGTTCGGGGGGGCCATGAACCCCCTCAGGGCCCCGCAGGGCTCAGGGACCACCGTGACCCCCCTGAGGGTTCGGGGGGGCCATGAACCCCCTCAGGGCCCCGCAGGGCTCAGGGACCACCGTGACCCCCCTGAGGGTTCGGGGGGGCCATGAACCCCCTCAGGGCCCCGCAGGGCTCAG
>VZRW01007905.1:0-20294 GCA_013398125.1 Aegotheles bennettii
CATTTTCAGCCATCCGACATCTAGTAGGCAACGAATCTTGCTGCAAAGCCATAGGGAGGGCTGCATGTGCAGGGATAGGTAGGTGATATTAAATTGTCAGTAAGTCATGATGGAGAGGGGCAGAAACTTTGACTATTGGTGCATACCTCAAAAGAAACATAACACAGAAGACCAAGTGCTTCCCAAGAAAAGCAGACGTAACTCACTAATATATGTCCTGAAGACACTTGCCTATTTATGAATGGTTCATTAATTTTGCGTTCCACATGAAAAATCCCACTTTTCCAAAAGATTTTATGATAGTCTTGGAATCATAGAATCATAGATTATTTTGAGTTGAAAAGGATCTTTAGAGATCACCTAGTCCAACCCACCTACAATGGTCAGGGACATCTTCAACTAGATCAGGTTGCTCAGAGCCCTGTTCAACCTGACCTTCAATGTTGCCAGGGATGGAACATCTACCCCCGCTTTAGGCAACCTGTGCCAGTGTTTCACCACCCTCACTGGAAAAAAAATATTCCTTATATCTAGTCTGAATCTACCCTCTTTCAGTTTAAAACAATTACCCCTTATCCTATCACAACAGGCCCTACTAAATAATTTGTCTCCATATTTCTTATAAGCCTCCTTCAAGTATTAAAAGTCCATAATAAGGTCTTCCTAGAGCCTTCTCTTCTCCGGGCTGAACAAGATCAATTCTTTCAGCTTTTTCTCATAGGGCAGGTGTCCTCGTATGAAAGGTCATCCTCATAACAGATAGTGTCTTCCACTGTGTCAACTTCTCCTATTAAATTGATAAAGGTAATATGCGGGTGGGGTACGTGTATAGTTACAGTTCTCTGATACATTAATTTTTTTAACTACTCCTTTTGCTATGGGGCTAATAGGATTGAGAAATAGGGGTTCATTCTCCGCAGATAATTTCAAGTATCCATCTACATTTTCAAGTAGAAACCCAGCATGTGACTTCTTCTATTAAAAATTAAACACCAATTCATCACTTAACTTGTATTCAGCGATGAATTAAAATATATGAAGGAGACAAAGGTTATAACTGTGGGGAAAACTTGACACTTTTTTCCCCCTCATTTAAGCTGTAATTCTTTCTGTCACCCAACCTGAGATGATGCATTATTAAATAATAGTTGAAAATCTTGCTTCTAATAGGAATCTCTGTACTATAAAGACAAAGGTAAGAAAGCACAGAAATTTATCTTCAGTGCAACATGCTTAAGAAGATGCCCCCTATTTCCTTTGATCTGGAAGTCTCTGATCATGTCCCTGGAAGCAAACATGGAAAATAAGTCTTCTTTTTAACACAATGTTATCAGAGGGTGATGGCTAAGATCTCCCTTTACTTTTGACAGAGCAAAGATTTTTAGCCAGGTTTTAGGAAGAGGAACTGATTACGTGGTCAGAGTTGATTCTATTTGCTTCCTCATGCAGGAAAAGAGCTCAGTTATTAGAATACTCTGAGAGAGTTTCATTTTGGCCATCTGGTTAACAAATCTGAAATATTTAGATATTTTCTGAGACATAGAGGAGCAATCTAGTCTTGTGGTTAGGACACACTCAGCTAGTCTGAATCACAGATGCAAAGTAGACAAACTTAAGATGAGAATCTGAGGCAGAATCAAATGTGCCCTTGAAAGTAAGCTGAGACCCTATGCCATTCTACATTTGGTTAGCACTCCCTTTGCAAGGTCATAACTGATTTTTTTCTGTGCAAGGTAATGGGCTATTATTGAAGTTTAATTAACCTAAACTATTTAATTTTTCCCATTTGTATAAAATCTATTGCTATCTTAACTGAGGATATCAGTTACCAGAATATCCTATACCCAGTTAAATAGGTAAGAAATGCTGTTTCATATCTTCTTAATCTGAGGAATAATTTAAAGTGGGTTTTGAAGTATTGATTAAATAAAGATAACAGCAGCAGCATCTTCAACAGAAAGTGCTATTTGCTTGGTAAAGGATGTTTTTATATCTAGATGTTCTTCCTCTGCAAACCTCTTGAAAATACTCGGTGATTTTTAATTGAGCTGAGCTTTTGGATACTGCGTTCTTAACCAGAAACATTCTTCTACTTCTGATGAACCAGTAACTGGTAGAGAATCTGTGCATAGAGAAATCACACTGTTATCCAGCATATATATCTTATACAATGAAATGGCTAGTATTGACTCAGTAATTTGTCTTTTCCAGGATCTTCAGAAGTTAATTAAATAATCTTCCCAAATTCCCGAAGAAGAGAGTAAATAGTTTTATGCCACTTCATAGATTGAAAAAGTAAAGAAGATTGTATGGTAAACTCCAAAGCCTGTGCAACCATACAGAAGAGGTATATTTAAAAAATAAAAAAATAATAAAATAATTACATTTTTTTATTTCCTAAAATGTGTTATTTTATATTTATTACTTCCTTTATAAGTTTAACACTACGTGCCTTCTTTAAATTGTGCTTGAACTAGAACCAGTCTGGAATTTCACATTCTAAGCATTTGTTGGGTTAATTTTAAGATTTTATCATGTTTACTAGAGATACTGTAAAAGTATATCTCATTATAATATTTACTGACTGTAAAAGATTATGTCTTCAACACTAATTATATTTATGGATTCATGTGCACTTATATAGTAGGTCCAGCTTCTTCTTCAGTGGCTGTAAATAGGCCTGGAGAAAGCGCATATGAACTCCACAAACATTGTATGCTGCTGAAGAAATATTACCCATTACAATGTTAAACTTTTCATGCAAGTATTGAGCAACATGTTTAAATGGAATGAATTTCTGTCTCTATCCAAATTGCTATTTCTTAACTAGAAAGACCTACTGATTAAGGTTACCTTGTGAACATGTCCCACAGAGAACCCTATTAACAGTACACAGTGACTGAGCATTTTTACATGCAGTAGTGTACTTATTTCCCCTTCACCTTGTTCACTAAGTCAGTATTTGAGGAAATACTATCTGGTGCCTAGAATAAGAACCACATTTGTGCCCTTGCCTTGCTAAGTCATATCTGGGGCCATGTCATGGAGAAAGAAGCAGCCGGAAGCAGTTTCCTGGTAATACAGCGTTTTCTTTGTGATAAATAGCTGTTTCATGTACAAAGGTTTGTTCTAAGCCTAGAAACAAAATATTAGCAAGCCATTATTGAGAATGTGTAGGAATGAAAGGAAGCGCAAACACAAATGTAATACACATGAAAGCAGGGAGTTAAAAAGTACACAGTCCTGGCTTTTCTGGGAACTATTTACCTTTGCAGTGCCAGTTTAAGACTGACATAGGGAAATCGTGGATAGAATTCATAACAAGGTCAGATTTTACTGTTCAAAAAGTTACTTATATATTGCTCCTTTTTGTTATCTTCTAGTGTTCTTACTTGGGTTATGATTAAAACAGAGATGCTTTCATGGCTATTTGAGATGACCATTATCTACTGAGATTATAACAAATGTCATTGAAAATGTATACAATTGGAATACAGAATGCTACAACAAAAAATAAAAGTAACTAAAAGCCCAGAGGCTCGGCTTTTAAGCTGGTGTAAAGATAATATATGTGTCCAGATTTGTAATAATAAGAAACAATAAAAAAGAATATAACATACTTTATCTTAACTTCAGAAAGGATATTTGACTTCTTATCACTGCCATGAAATGAACTCCCTGTTATTAACATCTGATAGCCTGTCCATAGGCAAGGAATCAGTTTTCTCAGCTAACTCGAAGACATGTACAGCACCTCTTAAAAAAGTCCAACACAAGTCAATGGGCAACCAACAGGTACATAAACCAAACTACTTTTTAACTCTACACATCCTGAAAACAAACTCTGAATATGAAAATAAAATATCATTTCAGTATGTATTTTGAATGATTAAATTCAAAGTTGAACAATGGAGAGGTCAGGCAGACAGTTCACCCATACATTAAGTCTTTGCTCTCAAACAGAAGCAGTGGCAAAATAGTGTTATTTATGTATTTAAATATATTTGCATGAATAGTTTTCAAATACTTGTCTGAGAGGACACAAAAGTAGATAATCAGGTTTATCTGAATCCCTCCATTTCATTCCTTAGGACTTCTTTAAGTTTTGTAAATTTTGAGATGAATTAGACTATTACAGTTTCTATTATGTGTGATACTTACCAAACCATAATTGAATCTGATGTTTAAGAGCTAGAGTATAAGCTCAATGATCTATAGACAGCTTGGAAAAGAATTGATATCAGATTATCTGACAAATTGTTTTTAACAACACTACTCCTATAGAACTTTTAACAATATAATCACAAATACAGCAAATTTTTTAAACTATTTTGAAGTTGCTAAACTGTCTTCTTTAGTCAATACATTTTTTTCTGACTGAACATACAGTACTTCGAATATTAAGAGTCTACTAAAAAGACCCTGCCAAGGATTTGGCCAATAAATGGGTAACAGATGCTCTCTGTTATCACCCCACCACCCTCCCAGGGGAAGATAACAGGGGAATAAGGGAGAGAGACTCTTAATATTCCTCATTATATGCTGATATATTTTTTTAATCACTTGTCTTTTTTCTTTGTACTGTCTCTTATCTCATTTTTCAATCAATATTTATCTACTACATGCCACCCAGTCCTCACAAATACATATAGCCTAAATTGCTCAGAAGCAGGCTGTTATCCAAGTGGTTATTTATATTTTTTTTGTGCCTTGTCTTAGATTTTATGTCTCTGCAGAAGAACAAATCTTCCCAAAAAAATTAGGAGGAAGAGCTCAGGGACTGCTTAGCTCTTTGCAGAAGTTCCTAAGCAATCATTGTTTAACAATGGATTCTTGAACAGATTATTTAGTGCTAAGGTTGTCTTCATGAGATCAATAACCCATTCCTTATAAGGTCTGAAATTAACAATGTCTTATCTATTCAGGATACAAATAGCAAAAATATTTTCATGTATTTCTCAGTATTTTATTTACATGGTTCAACTTTCATAGCAGTTTTTTTCATAGTTTTGTCAATATTTTCATTATATTATGGCAACAATAGCAAATAAAGGACTATAAAGAGTGAAAATGTTCTGTGAGAATTCAAAGTTATAATAAATATTAGATCTTCTATGGTTCTTTTCCCCGTTTGTTTTCCAAATCTCTTAATTTACCCTTTTCATTAACTGATGTATTTATCATGACATTCAGAATTAATAGTTGTAGAATTCACTAGAAGGGAATCACACAAATAACTATATTACCTGCAAATATATAGCCTGACCTAATTAATATCATGTAGAGCAGTGATGTTGTTTTTCCTACTTTGATTCAATTCAATAAAATAAAATACATCAAAAATGTTTTCTTTTTTTAAAGCATCCAATTCTATGTTGTCTATAACATTAGTAATCAAAATATTGAACAGTAAAACCTCATCTATAACTGTTTGAGTGGAAATGGGTTGAGTTAGAAGAGCAATAGACTATACAATTTCATATCATGCTGAATGTCTTATGTAAATATTAATTAGAAAGACATTTGTAAATTAAGGTTAGGATTTGCAGAATGCAGAAAAAATGGTTTAAAAGGTTTTCACTGTGTTTTGTTTTTAATCAACTAGATAACACTGTGTTGAAAACAGCTCTTTGCTGCTGAAATCACATTACCATATGAAGATGATAATTGCAGGATACAATATATAGTTTTCACTATATTCAGGAGACTTTAGAAAGCAAATAGGTATTTACAGAAGTTTTCAAAATTCAGTGTAAGCTTTTTTCTAAATCTGAAAAATTATTCTATTTTTCTGAGAGGTTGACTTGTCTTGCTTCCAAGAAAAGTATTTTTTTTAAACAATGGAAATTATTGTTCTTCACTGATGCTCAGTTGCAAAAATTACCTGGGATCTGCTCTTTACAAGCTATCATGAATATTCTGAAGCTTTATTATATGTGGGCTAAATAATGCCAAACAATCCAGTTAAGAAATTTCATATTGAAAGAATTCTTCCTTTCTATACTTATCAGAACAATCTGAGAATTCTGTTTTCTTATTACTTTTTTTTATATCAGCTGACTTATAAAAAAAAAAGGTCAGAAGTAATGTCCTGACACTAAAAATTGGAATGTTAAGGGAGACAGGAGGCTTTGAACATAAATAAAAAGGCATTTAAAAAGGTATCTCATCATCAACTGTAAGTCTTTCTCTTTATAAATATATATATGTGGTTAAGATATAGCAGAGTAGCAGCTATAAAAAAAATTCAGTTTTACTTCATTTATAATCCAGCCATACAAAAATCTTTCACATCTTGTCATGCTAACATAAAGACTAAATTTATTATCTATTACCTATTATATAAAAAAATATAGACATTTAATTCTTCTGTGATTGGTTTCATTTTCATGCATTAATATTAAATCTTCAGGTAAATGTAGATTTCACTGGTAATTGTACTATAGACATCACATAAATTTTTTAAAGTTGGAGACCCGCATCTGTTGTTGATTATTGCTGTGTTATACTCTGAAGAATTGGTGCAGACACCAGTGATGTCAAATGTTGTCAAGCTCCAAAAATAAACTATGACGAGTGTATAAGGCAGTAGGTTTAAATTCATAAGTAGAGCTAATTAAAAATATACAGATAATTTTTCCTATGCTAAGTGTGAGCTGAACCTGCTTCCTGTAGATTTTGCACATGTAAGTGTCCTTAAATAAGTTTTCTCTTTGATTGGGATTTCTGTAAATCTGTGTTTTAAGAAATAGTTTGTTAAAGTTAGCAACACTAAAGTTTCAATGCTCCAGTCCTCCTCCTGACACTTTTCCTCATCTTACTCCAGAAACAAATCATAATAATTTTTACATGACTTCTTACTAGGGACTGTTTCAACCTGTATATCACTAACAAATTACAATTGCGTGATGGTTTTCTTTTTTAAAAAGCTTGTTATATTCTGAACTGAAATTTTAGATTTCTCACAAATCTTATGAAAAAAAAACCAAAAACAACAGCAAAACCAAATAACATTGTGCAAGACTGGAACTGTGAATAAATAAATCAAGTTTCTCTCTTTCCTTTATGTTATTTTAAAGTAGGAACAAAATGAAAATCACAAAAATAAGTATTTTAACTAGTAATACTGGTAATTAATATTATTAAATCTTTTAAAATGTTCCCACAAACAGTCTTTTGTAGACATTCCATTAAGGTCTGTTTCTGTACTGGATATTATTCATAAAGTTTCATGAAGGTCTTTGAAATTGAAACTGGAACCAAGGTGTCCTTCCTTCTAAGTGGTTGGTATGATCTCTTCTGTAGTCTGTTTGTCCTTTCTGACTCAATGAACCATTAAGTCCTTTATGCAAATTGAATTAGAACAGGAGTAATGATAACTTGATATAACAGTTTTTAATCTGTTGGCCAGGGCATCCTTACTGGATAGGTAGGTTTCAATAATCTCCTCAGGTAGTAGGAGTGGTGAAGAGGGTGGAATAAAAGTCCTTGGTGTGTATTCAACAATTGGTTTGTCAAATAAGATGGGATTGAGTAGGTGATAAAGAGGAAAAAGGGAAGTAGTACAACTTCTTTTCCTAGCATTGTACTTAAAGGCAAAGGATTACTCCGTGCTAATTTGTTTTGTTTTGTTCTGTTCTGATTAGAAATAGAAGTGTGTATGTGTGTGTATATATATATATATACATGGTGTTGATTATTAACAAAAAATTTGAGAATTTTTATTTGTTCCATCTTTGTGTTTTCAACACTGAATTTTAGAGAGAAAGCTTTGTTAGGAGGGGAGAAAAAGGAGAAAGACTGTAAGGAAGAACGTTCTATAATCTGTCTCACTCAGATGCTCGTGCCACCATTCCATTAAAAACCAGTGTATCTCAGAGAGTTCAAGGCTGCTGCATTTTGCATAAGAAAATTGGAAATGGTTAGTTCAGAAGATGAGTATTGAATCTTTATATGGAGCAGGGTCACCTAGAATACATCACACAGGAAACTGGCAAATGAAGTTGCTGAGCCACTATCCATCCATGTTTGAGGAGTTGTGACAGTCCAGTGAAGTTCCCACTGACTGGAAAAGGGAAACATAACCTCCATTTTTAAAAAGGAAAAAAATGGAAGATGCAGGGAACTACAGGCCAGTCAGTCTCACCTCCGTGCTTGGCAAGATTATGGAACAGATCCTCCTGGANGCACATGGGAAATAAGGAGGTGTTGGTGAAAACTGTCATGGCTTCACTAAGGGCAAATCATGCCTAATAAATGTTGTGGCCTTCTACAAGGGGTTTAGGGAGTTGGTGGATAAGGGAAGAGCAACTGATGCCATCTACCTGGACTTGTGCAAAGAATTTGACACTGTCTCACACAACATCCTTGTCTCTAAATTGGAGAGACATGAACTCAATGGATGGATCAAGGAATTGATTGGACAAGGAATTGGTTGCATGGTCGCACTCAAAAAGTTGCGGTCAACAGCTTAATTTCCAAGTGGAGATTATTGATGAGTGGCATTCCTCATGGGTCAGTACTGGGATTGGCATTATATAACATCTTTGTCAGCAACATGGATGGTGGGATCTGGAGCACACTCAGCAAGTTTGTTGATGACATCAAGCTGTGTGGTGAGGTCGACACACTTGAAGGAAGGGATGCTATCCAAGGGATCTTGACAGACTTGAGAGGTGGGCCCATGTAAGCCTCATGAAGTTCAACAAATCTGAGTGCAAGGTCCTGCATCTGTGTCAGGGCAATCCCATGCACAAATGCAGGCTGAGTGGAGAATGGATTGAGAACATCCTTTTGCAGAAGGACTGTGTCCAGTTCTGGAGTCCCCAGCATAAGAAGAACATGGAACTGTTGGAGTGAGTCCAGAGGAGGGCCATTAAGATGATCAGGGGCCTGGAGCACCTCTCCTACAAAGACAGACTGAGAATGTTGGGATTGTTCAGCCTGGAGAAGAGAAGGCTCTGGGGGACATTATATTAGCCTTCCAGTACCTGAAGGAGGCCTACAGGAAGGCTGGAGAAGGACTTTTTATGAGGGTGTGTAGCCATAGAGCAAGGGGAAAAGGATTCATACTAAAGGAAGATAGATTTAGATTGGATATTAGAAAGAAATGTTTTACTCTGAGAGTGGTGAGACACTGGCACAGGTTGCCCAGAGGAGTTGTGGATGCCCCCTCCCTGGAAGTGTTCAAGGCCAGGCTGGATGGGGCTTTGAGTAACCTAGTCTAGTGAGAGATGTCTCTGCCCATGGCAGGAATGTTGTAACCAGATGATCTTTATGATTCCTTCCAACCCAAACCATTCTATGATTCTATGAGTTTAGACATATTCAGACCTAACGCCGTTTAAGCAAGAGGATAGTCGAGTGAACAGTTGTGTGCATTTCATTCCCTTTGTGCTTATTTCCTCCGAAAATGTGTTTATCATAAAGACCAGACATAGCATATTTTTAGCTGTTTTTATTTTTCCTTTTCTAGCATTCCTTTTAATATTTTTTCCTTCCTGTAAAAAGCATAATCTCAAAGAAAATTAACTCTCTTGTAGACACAATGCACTGAAATTATTTGAAAAGGTCAGCTCTCAAAAGTGGTCAAAATATTTGGAAAAACCCCCAAAGTTTATATATGCTAGCATGCATTTTTGTGTGCATGCAATTCTATTGCATCAGAGACTTTATCAGTGTATATTAGACAAAGTAAAGAAAAATTAATTAGAAATATTTTTTCCTAGAGTCAATGTTATCATCACATATTTTACTCTGTAAGTAGTGCTTTTTCATTACCATTATCTTCCTCTTTGTCCAACAAAAAATAAAATACAGCTAAGATATTAATGTGGAAGCCTTTTTTTATCATCCTACACACTAAAGTATTTCCAGTGCCTTATTTTTTTTTATTGTGCCTCCAGTCTATATGCATGTATGGCAAGGTTTTTATTATACTTTTTCTACTACTGCATCTGCTCTAGGTGTTATCAGACATATTTTTCAATCAGACTGATCAAAGTGTATTCAGAATATAAGTGTGTTTCTTTAGAAATTGAAAATACCTCTTTCTGTTTATATAAAAGATGAAACAATATATATTTTTTTCTTTCAATGTAACTCCTTCCTGCCCAGCTTCATTTTCAGATAATTCATCCTGCTTACTAAAGGAAAGCAATACAAACTTTTATTTCTTTTCTTCAGATATTTTTTTCCTCCTTCAAAGTTATAGAATATGCTTAGGGTAGTACAAGTTACTGGAAAACTGGATCTATATCACATATATAAAACATCCTAAGGTCTGACATATTAAACGGAGCTTAATCAAGGATGACCTGGAAATAGAGATTTAGTCTGCAGCTAGCTCAGCTCCTGTAGGTCACTATTTGAAACCTTGTAAGTCATAGAAAACTGCTGATATGTATTTTGAAATTAATTACAGATAATTTCAGAAATAATCAGTCTAGTAAAAATAAATTGTTAAAGTTTCCTCTTTTTCATTTATTTAATTGCCAAACTGTGAAAGCATATAAGAATAGGTAGATGCACCTAAAAAAGCAGTAATATTTTAAAAAAAGTAATGGTGTCTCAAACTTGCAGATGAAGGAGCTATGGCAAGTTATGTCTTGTTTAAATAAAGATTTTTGTACATTGGAATGGTTTTCAACTTTCAAATGCATAGTGTACATGAGCTAATTTTTCTGCATAGTTAATACATATAGCAAATTCTCTGTTCTAAACATCAGTGACTTATTGGCAATATAACATAGCTGAAATTATGAACAGGTAGAACTAACAGAAAAGGATTAAATGACAATACCATGTGCCAGCAGCTTAGCAAAGTGAATTACTGAGGCATAATGACATAGCTCTGCATTCTAAAGTCCAAGAAACTTTAATGTTGTTGATATATACATGCATTTATAACATTGTGCATATAAAAGACAAATTTGCAGAAAACACAAAAACACCGTAAAGAATATGGAGGAGGAAAAGTACAACAGATCTATAAATTAACCTGAACTGAAAAGAACTTCTTCAACTCTTCCTTCCATGAAAGAATACACATATATAAAAAAAAGCAACAGAGAATCATATAGAAGTTTTAAGTTTTTGAAATATAAATTGCAACAATCTCTCCTAGGTGCTCTCTATATTCTAATGTATTCACCCAAAAAAAGATGAGTAGTGTATTTGTAGCTCTGGTGGTCTTCTTTTTTTTCTCTTTCTTTCTTTCCTTGATTGCATATCTACTGGGAACTGGACTTCCCACTTAACTCATTTCTAAAAGGTCACAGCTCATTCTGATATGAAAATTAGTATGTCCTATTTAAGTGACAATTTTGGTAGTATTTTTTCTGTTAATTTAATGTTAATTTAAGGGATTTGAACTTCAGTGTAAAATTTGATCTTAACTGTAAACTTCTACATCCTTCTGAAGTCTGTTTACATAGAGACACTTTTTAAAGGTAGAAATTCTGTTTGAATTCACTGTCTTCTTTTTTCTTAGAATCAGAGAATGGTTTGGGTTGGACATGAGCTTACAGATCATCAAGTTTCAATCCCCCTGACATGGGCAGGGACACCTTCAACTAGACCAGGTTGCTCAAAGCCCCACCCAACCTGGCCTTGAACACTTCCAGGGAGGGGGCATCTACAACCTCCCTCAAATACTTTCAGTGTCTTACCACCCTCACAATAGAGAACTTCTTCCTAATATCAAGTCTAAATCTACCTTCCTTTAGTATGAACCCATTTCCCCTTGTTCTATCACTACACGCTCTCATAAAAAGTCCTTCTCCAGCTTCCCTGTAAGTGCCCTTCAGATACTGAAAGCCTTCTCTTCTCCAGGCTGAACAACCTCAACTCTCTCAGCCTGTCTTTGTGGGAAAGGTGCTTCAGCCCCCAGTCATCTTCATGGTCCTCCTCTGGACTCTCTCGAATAGCTCCATGTCCTTCTTAGGTCAGGGACATCAGAACTGGACACAGTACTCCATGTGGGGTCTCATGTGAGCAGAGTAGAGGGGGAGAATCACCTCCCTTGGACTGCTGGTCATGCTTCTTTTGATGCAGTCCAAGATACAGTTGGCTTTTTAAGCTACAAGTGCACACTGCTTATGTTTTAAAAAAACTTTTAAATTTTGGGCCTTTTCTGCACTTCCATGGACTGCAAATTATTATTTTTAAAAATAAAAATTGTTGTTAATATTCTTATTTTTCTGAATATCATAGCAATTTCATTACCTCTGCTACCTGTTCATCCAGTTTTTTTCAATCTATACTTTTGAAGCTTGGTAAATTTGCAAAGAAAGCTAGTAATTTAGAATCCAAGAGCTCAAATCCCTAAAGGTCCTTTACGAGATCTGGAGTGGCTCAGCTGCAAATAGATGCTTCAGTCAACCATTTTGATAGCTTCTATCAAACACAGTATCAAACCCTGTGAAGCACTAAGGACAATAAAGTCAAAATGAGTTGATAAGTGACAGTATATTCAGTTAATACTTCTGTTTTCTGCTCTCAACTCAGTTGTCCTTGGGGGGGGGGAGAAGAAGTAGCGCTTCTACTAGAAAATAGGTTCATAGGTTTGCTGTTAAAAGGGAAAGAGTAATGTAAAAAACTGAGTTGTATAGGATTATTTATTGTACATTAAAATGCTAATTATACTAAGTCTGTGTTAATGATGGTGCCAGAAGGGCACAGGTTTGAAGTAAACTAATTAAATATATCCTAAAGGAAAGAAGAAAAAAGAAATTGATCTTTAAAGTTGAGTATATATAACTAAAATAAGAAGTAATGATAGAAAGTCAATATAATACTATACAGATCTATAATGGAGACATTGTGCTGTAAGATATTTAAGATATTAGATTTATATTTCAGAAGGTATAATGATCCATTATATAATGCTCAGAGCACATAAATTTGCATAATTAGGTACCTAAATACAAAACCATCAGTGAACATTGCTAATATAGAAAATAAATATATCTAAACAAAATTTTAGAAAACCAGTCTTTTTTCTTTTCTTGTATCCTTTTTTGAGACCCTCAGCAATAACCCTTTTGATCCTCATTGTGGACAAATTAAAATTTACCTCAGCTTAGACAGAACTCTCTATTAGATCCAATAAAATGTACTCATTCAAAAGGAACTTGGATTAATCCCTTACAATAAATGTGTACAAAAGACAGAATGAAGAAAACGCATGACTGTCACAAAGTTATAATACAGAATATATTAAAATAAAGGTTTGATTTACCTTCTGGTAATTATATACAGTGCATAATGTTTGTGTAAGTAAGATTTTTTACTGAGTCGATAGATGTGACCAGTAATTTATCACTTCTAATTAACGTAAATCAGATATCCTTAATGGTCTTGTTTTTAGCTAGTTTATTAATTTGAAGAACTTTGCAATGGAGACAAAGTTTGTTTCTTCTCAAAAATACATGAAATGAAACACCAAATGAAGTGAGTAAAAATTTAATTGGAAGACGGTGTTGAAAAAAGTTTTATAAAATATTTGTGAGGCTTTCTGTGAAGTGAAATAGCAAGAAAGAGGAAAACATAATCTTGCCACTGGAGAATCCAAAATTTATTTTTTTTATTTTCACAGAAGGTCTTCTTATTCAAGGAAAACCACAAAAAATGCATATTTTTTATACATTTTCCAGCAACTCAGAATGACTAAAACCTGGATTTGGAATGACTAAAACCTGAAGTTAGTTGGAACTGAGAAATAATGCAGAAATTGAGATAGAGTTTAGATTCAGATTGGAAAACAGACATGAGCTATTTTGCAAAGAGCACGTTATTTTTAATCCAAACAAATTAACAGCTAGATCTCTGGACCCCTCAAGTGCTTATAAATCTGCAAATTCATCATGAAGCAATGTTTTATTGTAATCATGCTGTGCATTTAGGGTGGAAATTTAATGGATAGTCTAATATTAAAAAAAAGAAAGAAGGAAAATTAAATGACGACACAGAAAAAATAGAATTACTTTTAAAAAGTCTTTCAAAATGGTTAGATTTTACAAAACATTGTATGAAACCTGTTTATAAATTCTATACTAAGTTTTAAAACCTTGCCATCAGGATGAGCTATCAGAATCTGCTGTCCTTCCTATGCATATTTTATTGTCCTTGCCTGGCTTGTGATGTTCACAATGATACACTGTCTTCAAAGAGGAACATTTGTCTTATTATTGACCATTTAAGTGTTTCCACTTGCTTAACATCTGTGAAACTTTTTATATAGAGGAATCAACAGCAGGGTGGAAGCCATAAAATTTTTTCCTAGGTTCTAGTACATGTGCACTCAGGATATGATAACTTTAATATTTACTTAAACCTTTTTTCCTAATTCTAGATCCTATTTACAGAACTCAGAAGATTTTATTTGGAAAAAAAAAAAGAAGAATATTTATAAACTATGCTTGAAATTAAATGCTCCAACAAGATTAAAGTACTATTTCTAATATTTCTAAATATTTCTAGAGGTTACATGTTCACTGTTTCTGCACATGTCTCTGCCAGTTTTAGAAAAATTGGTGCAGAGTCCCATCAGACAAATAAGATACAGACCATTTGCACTTTTTTAGGATAAGGGCTTAGACCAAAGGATTAGGAGCAGACAGTAGGGGTTATATAGAGAGCTGGGAAGCACTGAAGTAATTGAAAATATATATCAGAAGAAGCTGCCTGGAAGAAACTATCAGGGATGTAATAAGAAGTCCTTACAGGATTATAAAGTTCCTTAAGAAGTCTCACAGCAGCAGGAAAGAACATTTTGGGGGTAAGGTGGAGAAGTGATTCTTGAAGCTGGATTGCAGGAAGCTGAATTTTGTTGTATAATGTTAATTTAGTAACCATCTCCTGGAAAGCCTGAACTAGAAGGGACAGCAGAGTGATATCACCATTTGGCAATATACAGATGACAGCCAGAAAGAACTGATCCAAAGCAGTATTTGGTTATGTTTTTGTCAGTGAAAAGGGCCAGTGAGAAGACTGGAGTCTATCCTGGGTTAGTCATCAGGCAAAAGACTAGTGCATGGGGAGAGCCCATGGAATCACAGTTAGCAAAAACCTTCCTTTCGCTTTCTCTCCATAGATTATTCTCAATTTTAAAAAGGGTATCTGTGGCAGAGACTGTTCAAACAAACACTTTTTTGCTTAAAACTGAAAGAGGCAAATACATTCTAGAGTCCTTAAGAAATTGACTTGGATCTCTCTTTGTCACTGGTAAAAAAGAATCACACATCTGGTCATGTATCCACTGATCATAGCAACTATGGAAAATCTAAGGATATCACCTTGTTGGATATCCCCAGTTCTGAGTATCATGCAGGCTGAAGTGCATGTTGGTGTACAGTACTGAAGAGAGCAAGACATGGGAAATAATCTGGTGGTCTCAGTCCACAAACACTTGAAACAGAGAACCTGTCAGGAAGAAGACTTTCTAGGAATGTTAGCATATGGTCCTAGAAAGGTTGAAGCTTGAATGACCCTGATGTATGTCAGTTTCTGCCAGCTGAAGTGCTTATTTGTATACCTTACAGCTGTTTTCAGCCATAGCCATCATATATCTGGGCAAAAGGATTTGTTATGCATTGCCCCATACCCACTTCCACCAACTAGCAAAGACCAGCCTAGGCAGTAACAGCTTCAAAGATTGTTTGCAGCAACAGTATGAGGCTGTTGTACGCAAATCTTGTTGTGGATATGGGGGACTACACTATCTATATGGAGCCAGGACTTGTATTTTTAGCCAAATTAATGTTTTAACAGTCTGTTAAGACAAATTATTAGTTCAATTAAAGTAATAGAAACACTCACAGTCCAAATTAACACAGGAAAACCTAATTAATACCTTTGAAAGGGCTATGCAAAATAATTTAGTAATTTCTGCTCCCTTTTCTCTGGTGTAATATTCACACTTTCAGTGAATATAACAGTTCATTGAAATCCCAAAGTTGGCAGATTCAGGCTTCCTCAAGAAGAAAGAAGGAATGAGAAAATAAGATGCTTTGGCAGCATCCTGAGGTCTCTGCCAGCAGAAGTCAGAGGTTCATGGTGGGAATTACTTTCTGTTCTTTGCCACAGGGAGCATGATACTGGTGTCTGTTTCAGACTTGGGGTTCATTTGGATTTTTTTTTTTTTTTATACATCTTCCAGGTCTTACCTGCTCCTTTTCCTCTGTCCGCAAGGGAGGTGTGAAAGCTGATTCACATACACCATGCATCCAGTGACAGATCTGGAGCTCAGACAGGCTGGGCAACGGATACTGGGCCACAGGTGCCTAGTAAGCCCAGCTCAGCCCCACTCAAGTCAAGGGCAGCCCAGCCACTTCTGGGACCCACTACAGCCTGCCACTTGTGCTCAGTAATTGCAAATATACACGTATTTATTGGTCTGCAAGACAATGAGGTATGTACAGTGGTGTGCAAGGATACAAATGTCCGTTGTCTGTTGGATCCTGCCATGAATCCTCTCAATTTTCCGCTTCAGGAAGAAAAGTGCATTGAGTTTTTTCAAGATTGTCATGGCACAGGAAGAGTCATTTGTACCACAGAGTTAATGTGGTACAGGGCATGCAAGGTCTTGCTCAGCCTCCAGCAAAGCATATGAGGAAACACATTCCCGTCATGTCTACACTGCATCTTCAGAGAGACACTCCAGGCCCAGGGACCTGTAGTGTGGATACAGATGGGGTTGTCAATGTTTGAATAATAGTGGGGGGTTTCTTGAACAAGGGGATAAATGCTCACTAGTTGTGAATACAACTATTTATTCCTGCTTTTACAAATTTTCAGAATAAAGATAAGACCCCAAGGGCACCTGTGGAAAACGGTACTGGACATTATTTCTTCATCTAGATGGAAGTACTATTTATAATTACCCTCTCCTGAGTCAGACAGACAGCTTTTGATTCATTTGATCATATTTCTCTGCAAACTAATTTTATTTAATTTCCCCATAGTATATCCTGTGACATAGCATCAAATACATTTTGAGAAATCCAGACAAATCTCCTGAATGTCTTTCTGATAATTCTGCAATTGTATCAGCACCAGAAAAGTGATCAAGGTGGCTTGGGAAATTTGGTCTCTATTAATACATTTATGGTTCTATTTTGTGACAGATTCCACTCTTTTCCAAATATCGGCTCTATTCATTAACAAATAATGTTGTGTGAATGATATCATGTGCTAACATAACTTTCACATTTTTATATTTTAAGATTGCAACTTATTAGCACTAAAGGCTCAGAAAGTTGCTCCATCCTCTGCAGCTTGATTTTTGAGGTTCCTTACCTGTTCACATTCATCAAGTTTAACATAAACAAGTCTTGTTCAAAGTTAACCTTTGTGGAAGGTTTTTAATTGCTTGGTTTTAATTTAAAATGTGCTTTGTTTAGTTCTGGTCTAGTTTCACAGGTAATAATTTGTCCTTGGATTTTGGAATACTCAAGTGACCTCCTTGTAATCTGATCTTCCCACTTAAGATTTGCCTTAACTGCAAGATATACTACCCAAATATCTTGCCCTTGAATATCTCGGTACATGGTTCTTTTGTAGTTGATTGGCTTCTGACATCTAAGCCAGTTGTAATCCTCTTTTATTTTCCTTTTTTTTTTTTTTCACGCTTCCTCCAGCCTTTAACACATTCACTGTCTAGCAGTGACACTGAGAACATGAAAACTAGTTTTTACATTAGATCACACTAGAGTTTCATCTTGTCTGGTCTATTGCCTCTGACAGAGGCCAATATTTGAAACTTCAAATAAAAATTCAAAATAATGAACCAAATTCTATTTCCAAGAAAGCAAAATTTAAAGGATTACAAAACTGCTAATAAAATCAGCAGAAAAAAAATATGCTTGATAATTTATTTCAGCTATTTCTCTCTCTCCATGAAAAAAAGGATGGCATCATCTTATGATTTAGAATAATTAGTTTTTAAGTGCTGGTTCTTTCTATTAATTGATCATGCCAGGCAGATACACCCTAGGATTTTTTAATCACATTTGCAAGACTCTCAGTTGTTAATTTCTGAAGAGATAAAGGTTTAAAAAGACACATAATTTTCCTCCTGAAACAGATATGGACATAGAGGTATCTCGCATATCACAGAAGCTCCAAGTTTAGGCATAAAACATTTAAGCTTATTAAGAAAAAGAAAAAAATATATTTTATGCAACGTTCCCAGTAGTTTGTCAGACTTTGACACTGTTAAAATAAGCATATTTTCTGTCCTTTATATACAGATTTAAACTAATTTTATTGTGCAGAAGGGGCCTAGTTTCTAATATCTGTTGTTTTTTGGGGGGGATACTTGTAAGGAAAGCTAAGGAAATAAGAATTAGATGAAAAATTATGTGAAGTATTATATCTAAATATAACAATTCTTTGGGGTTCACTTATAAAGACAAAATTTTAACAGTATATTGAAAGTAGCTTCATAGTCATAGCATTATTTTAGCCATAAATTAAGTGACCATTGACATGCATATTGATAGTGATCAGTACTTAATGCTATTCATAATTAGTGAAAATATATTTTTTATACAATTTAGGGGGTTTTTGCTGCTTTTACACCTTTTATTTATTTTTTTTTTTAATATTATCTTCCCACTTTTTTAGGCTGTTACCTAAAAGGGTCCATAAATAGCAAAAAAGAAAAATTTCACCTTGCAAAGCTACTGTTGCCAAGATGGAACCTAGTCTAAACTGAAACAAACAAGAAAAAAGCAGAAGCAAAGGCTTCTGGAAAGGGTTTAGAAATTGACAGAGAGATCTGACTTACTGATGGGACTGCTGAATACCAAAAAAAGCCAAAAAAATCCAGTTAAGGCCAGAAGAAGTGAGAACCAAGTACATGAAGGAGCTTGTGTGACCTAGTTTTGTAATCCTCTTAAATAGTACATTATAACTCAATATCAGGGTAAACTACAAACTCTTTTGTAAGGACACTAGAAAGATTTGACTTTGGGACTAACAATGTGATTTTATGTTAATGGATTTGGAAGCTGAAGTTAATAGCTGGGAATTGCAATTACCTTTCTGAAACAATCTGAGTTAGCTAAATATAGTTGGTGACAGCAGGGAGATAATGTTTAAGTCCCAAGACTAGAATACAATAATTCTTGTGTATCTAAAGCATTACCATTTTAAACAAATATTTACCATTTGTTTAATGGAATAAGGACTTAAACAAATAACTTTTTGAAATGACTCATGTGTAACTTGTTACGTAGAAAACAAATAAAGGAAACAAATGAGCAAAAAAAAAATAAAAAGAGCATAAATAAATAAATATGATGCTCTTTTTCAAAATAAAACAACTCATAAATATAATCTCCTACTTGAGCAGGTGATTAATCCACAACTGTCAAGTACCCCACAGTATTGCAATCTTGTTAAATTTGATAATCCATTGAAATGTTAAAGAGCTCTAGCTGACAAGTGTTATTGTTGTAAGTGACTTTGTGACTTTCTTAGACAGTTTGCAAAATAGCTGCAAAATAATGAATTTTGATATATTATTGCTTCTCACCATCTCTTTTCAGAGAGAAATTTTATAACTGTGATTGTCTTCAGCTGAACAGTGGCTACAATTCGTTCATTGAGTCCAGTTGAGCTGTTGACTTTTTGGTTATGTCCTGGGACAACATAACATACTAAACATACCACCTTTTCTTACAAGAGGAATATTAACATTTTGCAGTTCTGATGAAGCCCTCTTGTCTTTTAATTCTAGCCTTTATTTGCAAGTAAAATATATGTGGAATTGTATGCACATCTCTTTTAAGACTAGAGTTTCCTCCTTGACTTTTGTCTCTTTTATGTTATTAGGCACTCAGTACCTTTTATCATCTCGGACAGTTTTTCTGTTTAATCATGATATGAGAAGAGATAAAACAGAGCATACATTCAGGATTAACTCCCTCTGAGGACCAAATCTCTCATTTTGGACAATAAGTTTATTAATCTATGATTAATATACATTTTTTTTCTCATTAGACTTACAAACAACTGCTTCTTTCAAGCCAGAACTCCATTATCTTGAATATCAGAGCTGCAAAGGAAACAAATGTAAAAAGGTTGTACTTCTTGTGATAACTGAAGTAATTATTTTTTCTAAGTGCTTATATTGTCCTAGACGGCAAAGGGATTCAAGAAGGATGGACTCTTTTCAAGAAAAAACTGTTAGAGATGCAGGAGCAGGCTGTCCCCATGTGTCGTAAGACAAACTGGCAGGGAAAGTGACCGGCATGGTTGAACACTGAGTTCCTGCTGGGACTTAGGAG
>VZRW01007906.1:6634-22820 GCA_013398125.1 Aegotheles bennettii
AGTGATGGGACGAGGGGGAACGGGTTCCAAGTGCCAGAGGGGAGATGGAGATGGGATGGGAGGGAGAAATTGTTTGGTGTGAGGGTGGTGAGAGCCTGGCCCAGGGTGCCCAGAGAAGCTGTGGCTGCCCCTCCCTGGCAGTGTTGAAGGCCAGGTTGGATGGGGCTTGGAGCAGCCTGGTGTGGTGGGAGGTGTCTGTGCCCATGACAGGGGGTGGCACTGGGTGAGCTTTGAGGTCCCTTCACACCCAAACCATTTTATGATTCTATGAAAAACCCTTGCACAGATGTTGCTGGCTGCTCCCCCCTTCCTGATGAACCTCCTCCTGGAGCTTATTTGAAGGCATTTTGTCTTGCAGCACCTTTCACACAACTCCACACTGATGTGTGCAGGTATCAGATCCATTAGCTCATTTCTATTCCTCGCTCCAAGCCTCCCATGCACTGGTTTAAATGTCGTGTCCACTGCTGAGGAAGGAGAACAAAACTTTTGGTGCTCGGAGTGAGGATGAAGGTGCTGCAGTGAGGAACATGAATGGCCAGACCTGGTGATGGTTTCTCCTTTGGTTCTTGCAAGTCCTCTCACCCTAGGGGTCCACGGGCATGGATGGGGAAGGTGTGGAGGATGTTACACTTGCTCAGCCATGTGTTTCTGCACTCAGCTAAGATCTGTGTTCTGCATTGTAGAAAAGGTGAATAACTTCCCACCGCTCCCCAAGTTCATCCCTCTGAAACCATGTTTCTACCAGAATTTTGCTGATGAAATTCCCATCGATTATCAGTCTCTGGTGAAGAGGATCTACCATGTATGGATCTGTAAGTTGAATAAGAAACCCGTGCTGGGAAAATGTGTATGTATATGAAAACAGCCTAGATCTCAATGACTTCTGTGCTTTAAAGTTCTGACTGCAATTAGTCGATGAGAAACAATGATTCATCTTAGAATACTGTAATATAACTTTGTGCCCAAATTTTAAGCTGCTGTGCCTTGAGTCTGTGCTGGAAAAGTCTAAGGAAATTTAAGGAGGAAAAAAGCAGAGCACACGTGATCCCTTTGTTAATGTCAAGTGAGGTTTTACTCCCTGAAATGGCCCTTTTAAAGTAATTCCCAGTTCACCTACACTAAAATGAATAGGAGAATTTTAGGCAAGAAAATAGATGTCTCGTTTCTTGCTGCCTGTCCCTCCCCCTTGCTGTAGGAACCTGGAGTTCCCCCTTGTTTGTGCCACCCACAGATTTCCCTTCCCAACTGAAGCAGCGACGTGTGCTGGCTCTTCCTTAGTGATCCATATCCCACAGAACGTTCCCGGTCCTGCTGATCCTCTTGGTCACAGCTGGTGACTTGCTGATATTCTGTCTGAACAGACCTCCTGGCGCTGGGCTTGTGCTGCCTGGCTTAGCCATTCAAAACCCATTAATGAGAATTGACCATTCTTCTCCAAGGAATGCAATCGGATGAGGAATGGTGTGGCAGAACCACAGGGAACGCTCGGGCAGATTAAAAATCTTTTTGCCTGGCTTATCTTTTTTTCCCCGAATGCTTGTCATCCCATTTACCCTTCTCACTGAGGGAAAGCTTGTTTTCTGCCAGATACGCATTTGGTGGCATGGCTTTTATTCCAGATGCATACGATGTGTGTACGAGAGAGATTTGTGTGCATAAATAATGGCATAATCTATCACTCCATTGTCCTTTCGTTATTTAGAGAGGCTGAAATGAGCTCTGTAATTTTCTTGCCTGAAGAAACTGCTTGTCCCTTCGAGACTTAACTGGTTAAACGTGGCACGCTGCAAAGCTGCCTTTGTCTGCGACTCTCCCTAAACAAAGGGCCCCTCATTCCAGTTAATGGCCGGCTGGAAAGGTGCCAGCCACTGGGGCAAGTGGTCCAGGCGTGGCATTTCCACCAGGAGTTTCAAATGCCCCTTCCTTTTGGGGGTCTCACCAACTTTTTGGGGTGGGATGAAGAGAGAGAGACACATACAGAGGGAATGGGGTAAACGAGAAAAAGCCAGTGTTAAAAACAGAAACACAGAAGTTGTTGGTAGGAGGTTGGATGCTCGTTACTTTAATTGGATGTGAATGTTTTATTGAGGTGGATGGTGACTTGGGGAAACCTGCACCAGAGCTCCCACTACTGGAGAACAAACTCCTGCTTGATGTGCAGGAAGAACCACGAGTTCCTTAAAACTTTAGAGGTGCTCTTGGTTTGGTGGGTTGGTTTTTGTTTTTTAATTAAGCAACTTTTGGGGAATAAATTACTGCTGAAAATAAAACTTTGAAGTACAGCTAATTACTGTATAAATTAAATTTAAATCATTAAAATTCTTTCTTCCCACCAATATTGATACATCCAAACCATTGCGTATAAAACCTTGGTATCTACTCAGAAGAAACTCTTTCTAAAAAAACAATGTTTTATCTTGACTCTCATGTAATTTGTATGTCAGAAGCAGCAGCTGGCTTCGGATCCTTTCCACGCTCGATTCTCCCAACTGTGTTGTCAAAACTATTTTACACCCACACAACTTTGTAGTTGTTCAGCAGCCCCTGGGCTGCGTGAAGGCAGGGGGGTCTGTGCTAAGAGGAAGGAAGAGAAGAGCCAGAAGGAAAGGCCAGGCTGGCATCAGGAGCAAGGTGTGCTGCAGTGAAGCAAGGGCTGGGCAGAGGGTGTTCACTCATAGTGGGTGCAGAGAAAGATTTAATTTTGACTGAATAAATGAGACCAGGGTCCAAAGTGTTACTGTGAGCTGGTCACATCTGAAGGGTGAGACCAGCAGAGTGAGGGAGGGGATTCTCCCCTTCTGCTCTTGTGAGACCCCCCCTGCAGTGCTGGGTCCTCTTCTGGGGTCCCCAACACAAGAAGGACACGGAGCTGTTGGAGTCCAGAGGAGGCCATGGAGATGCTCCAAGGGCTGGAGCAGCTCTGCTCTGGGGACAGGCTGAGAGAGTTGGGGGTGTTCAGCCTGGAGAGGAGAAGGCTCCAGGGAGACCTTAGAGCACCTTCCAGTGCCTGAAGGGGCTCCAGGAATGCTGGAGAGGGACTGGTGCCAAGGGCAGGGAGTGATGGGACGAGGGGGAATGGGTTCCAAGTGCCAGAGGGGAGATGGAGATGGGATGGGAGGGAGAAATTGTTTGGTGTGAGGGTGGTGAGAGCCTGGCCCAGGGTGCCCAGAGAAGCTGTGGCTGCCCCTGGCTGGCAGTGTTGAAGGCCAGGTTGGATGGGGCTTGGAGCAGCCTGGTGTGGTGGGAGGTGTCTGTGCCCATGACAGGGGGTGGCACTGGGTGAGCTTTGAGGTCCCTTCACACCCAAACCATTTATGATTCTATGAAGGGTCTTTTGTGTTTGGACCCTCCACCTTCTTATTTCTCTTTATCTCCACTAATCAATAGAGGTTACCACAAAGTTTTTTAGAGCTACCACCTGTTTTCCAAAACACGAGCTTGTAATTGGGCTGAGCCTCTTGGTCCCTGGCAGAGCCTGGGGGGATGCAGGGACAGCTGCAGGGGGTCCCTGGAGCATTGAGGGGAACGTGTAGAGGAAAGTGGGGAGCCCCTAGCATGGGGCTGAGCTCAGCCTTCCAAAGCTGGGAATCGTGCAGCCCTGCGTTGCGGTGATGCTGAGCTTCAGGGAAGGGGGGAGCAAAGTCTCCTTTGCACATGTCCTCAGTGCAGCACTGGTGTGCTCTGGGGGCTGCTGCAACTGTTCCTTTTTATCTGAGTGGCAGGAACAGGGATGTGAAAGGGCCCTTAAGCCACCCCTGTGGTCCCGTGTTCTCAGCCTGATTGGAGTTTGCTTATCCCTTGCTCAAGGCAGCACTTACATGCCCTGAAGCTGACTTCCAGGCTTCCTCAGAGGCCCAGGGAAGCAGAGAGAGAGCCCTCAAAGCATTGTGCTGGCTCTGCAATAGCTCCTGAGGCAGCCTCAGCAAGCACGGGGACCAAAGTCACGTTTAGGCAGTGTTTTACACCCCTCTCCTCTCATAAAGGGGTTTTGCTACAAATGGGCATTGAACCTCATAATTCATACTAACATTGGCCCGAGTCTTGTGTTGGCCACACGAGTTGCCACCCAGCTCTCCATCCTTTGGCAGGTCCCAAAAGAGTTCCCTCATCCCTCTGCCACAGCAGTTGCTCTGGAGGTGACTGCTCTGTGCCACCAGCCCCCAGGACCAGGCATCCACCACCTCTCTGGGCAACCTGGGCCAGTGTTTTATCCCCCTCATCTCAAGGTGGGCTGGAGCTGAGCTGAGCTAAGTGGATGATGAGCATCTCCATCCTGCTGGGATTTCTGGTTTATGACCTCTCTTGGAGCAGCTGCATCCCTGGGCACGAGTTTCCCCCTGCAGTGTGGACCCTTCCTGTTACAACACCGGGTGTTGGTTTCCTTTTTACGTGAAGACACAAAACTGCACAACCTCATGTTTTGGGGGTGTTGGTTGACAGCGGCTGAACATGAGCCAGCAGTGTGCCCAGGTGGCCAAGAAGGCCAAGAGCATCCTGGCCTCTATCAGAAACGGTGTGACCAGCAGGAGCAGGGAGGTGATGGTGCCCCTGTACTCGGCACTTGTGAGACCACACCTTGAGTGCTGCATCCAGTCCTGGGCACCACAGGATGGGAAGGACATTGAGGTGCCGGAGTGAGTCCAGAGAAGGGCAANCTCCCCAGTTGCTGATGACAGGACGAGAGGAAATGGCCTCAAGTTCCATCAGGGGAAGTTTAGGTTGGAGATTAGGAAGAAGTTCTTTACTGGGAGGGTGCTCAGGCACTGGAATGGGCTGCCCAGGGAGGTGGTGGAGTCACTGTCCCTGGGGGTGTTCAAAAAGGGGGTTGATGAGGCACTTGAGGCCATGGTCTGATGGTCTAATGGTCAGGAATATGATGGGATAAAGGTTGGACTTGATGACCCTGGAGGTCCCTTCCAACCAGAATGATTCTATGTTCTTTCCTCTGCTCTCTTGCCAGTTTACTGCATCACACTAGTGGTGAACATAATCGCGTGCCTGGCGTGGTGGATTGGAGGAGGCTATGGGGTCAATTTTGGTTTGGCCATCCTCTGGCTTGTCCTCTTCAGTCCCTGTGGCTACGTCTGCTGGTTCCGACCCGCCTACAAAGCTTTTCGGTAAGGAGAAGCCCCTGGGGTGGTTTCCTTTCTGTTTCCTTTGGGAGAGAGATGTGGTGTTGTTGGGGGGTGCCCCTCTGGAGATCTGTCTGGGATAGAGATGAAGGACTTGATGTCTGAATATCTCATTTGCTTTCGAGGTGAAGAAGAATTTGTCTGCTTTTAAATACTAGAGGTAGGGTCACCAGCCTGGGATCTGAGGTGAGCAGCAGTGAGTAGGTTGCCACTTCCATGATTATGAGATTCATGTTTTACTTAAATATCTCGAGCACCTTTGTACCAGTGCAGCATTCAGGTGGATACTGGTTTGGTGAAGCTTCTCTGAGACGTATTTTGATGGGAGACTGGTGAGTTGTTTGCTTTTGAGAACTCTTCTGGTTTTTGTCTCTGATACTCTAGAGCTTGGCTGCTTTGCTTTTTAGATAAAAGCAGTTCCCTGGAGTGAGTCCTTTTGAAACTCCACAAATATTTAAAGCCATCCTGCATTTTCACTTTAATTAATAATCATTTGCACTTGCTCACGCTTGCTGTGGATCACGAAGCATTACTCTGACATTAATGCATAATGCTTGTCGGAGCTGTGAAAGTCCTGAACAGTTTCCAGCCTGAATGCAGGGAGAGGAGGCAGAGACAGAATCACAGAAGAGCTTGAGATGGAAGGAACCTTAAAGGCCATCTCGTCCAACCCCCCTGCCATGGGCAGGGACAGCCCTCACTAGACCAGGTTGCTCAGGGCCCCATCCAACCTGGCCCTGAACGTCTCCAGGGATGGGGAATCCACCACTTCCCTGGGCAACCTGGGCCAGTGTTTTATCCCCCTCATCTCAAGGTGGGATGGAGCTGAGATGAGCTAAGTGGCAAAGAGCACCTCCATCCTGTGGGAATTTCTAATCTATTACCTCATGCCTTTTTTTCCCATTAAAAAATTCCCTTTTTCCAGAAATAAAAGCAGGCAGTGTACTGCCCATCAGGACCTTGGTGACCCAAAGCAGCAGAGGGTTTTAGCCCTCCTGATTTTAGGGTCCAGCCAATTGAGAACTTGGTGCACTTTGTCTTCAGACATCAGGGAGAAACCAGAGAAATCAGAGAGCAAGAGGCACAGCTGGCCCTGGCTGTGCTGGCAAATGGGGATGAGGAAAGTCAGAGGCAGGCAAAGAGCTTTGGAGCCTGTGACCCTGACAGGGGTTTGGACTCTGAAGGGTCCTGGTTCCGTGGTACCAGGACACTCTGAGTTTTGATTATTCACCAGACTCTGTGATGAGTTGGTTTAGATGACAGCAAAAGCAGCTGATAGAAATGGGAGTTGGCAGGTGGGGTCCTACCAGTTTAGCACATGCTAAATTAGTTTTTAAATGCTCTTCTGAATTCACGCTTCGTGTGCTAACGACACCGGACAGCCAATGCACTGGGGGTGCTTAAAACATCAGTGACTGCAGTGCAGGGTGCAGGGGGGATCAGTTCTGATGGAGACGGAAGGCCACTGGGTTGGATTCATCTGAAAGTTTTAAAAGACATGAAAGTACCAGCTCTGAACTCTTGCCCTCTGGGTCTGGGGTTTTGTCCCTGTGTCAGAAGCCCGAGGGCTCTGTTCAAAGGGCGGTTTCCATTCTGAAGTCTGGGAGAAATTACTCCTCCCCATTGACCTCTGGGGCTTCACAGGGACCGTTCCTAATTATTTCTTTAATGTTGTTTGTATGTGTTTATGCAACTGAATACTGAGAGGTCCTGGAGGTTACTCTGTGCAAAGACTTCTACGGTTAAAAAAAGAATAAGCCCTGGGGACAGACTGGCAAGGGCAGGAATCGCTGACTTTGACATCAGTTGTAGAAGAGGCTTGAGAAACCCAGCAGTGGGGCAGCACTGGTTCTTGTGGGATTGCAGCTGGTCGTGATTTAAGCAAGCGAGGGCAAGACCCACTTGCTGTGCTGCTTCTGGGAAGAGGCAACACTTTAATGTCGGCATCACGTACGGCGAGGATGCTTTCGCAGAGCCTCCGTCATCCTTCTGCATCCAAAATTAAATTAGCTGCAGAGCTCTGGCACCAGGGCAAAGCTGTTGCAAATCTGCACCCGAAAGCTGGATCAGAAATCACCTTTTCTGTGTATCCTCACTAATTCCCACAGATCCTTTCAAACGAAGACTCCTCCAGCCCTTTCAGGTCTTGGTTGCAAGAGTCTGTTTGAAGGCTCAGCCTCGAGCTTAATCCTTGTTAATTGGATTATGATGGGCACTACTGTGAACAGGCTGTGTTCAAGTCTTTCTTTCACGTTGCTGTACTCTGAGGGGATACCTGAGTGGTGGGATCGTGAGGATGCTCAGGGATGGCAAATTTCTTTCACAGCATCTCTGTGGCCATCTTTTGAAAGATGAAAGGGAACCTCAGAGTAGCAAGAGTCTGCCTGGAGGTCTTAGACTAGCCAGGGTCCACTACACTGACCTCTCCAGAGCCTGGGGTCCCACCTCCCTTCTTCCCTCTTTAGGCATCAGGAGCTAGAATTATAATGCTAATAAACATTGAAATAATAATAATAATTAAAATAATTTCAATACTTTCAGGGTTTGAGCAGGAGAGGGACTGGAGCTGGTAAACTCCCCCTTGCACTGAGCTGATCAGAAGCAACTGAAGTGTTTTATGTAAATCTGTTCTGTAAATCGTGGGCCCTCCGAGTTCCTGAGAGAATAATGAGAATTATTTGTGGCATTAAAAATGATCGTTTGGGGAGTTTTAGATGTGCCTAAGCTTACAGTGAAAGGCTGCTTCATAGACATAGCTGCTTTAATGGGATGAAGGGGTTTTGCTGCAGTTCTGTGGCAGAGCCAAAGCTCAGGCAAGCCAGTGCTGTGCCCCAGGGCACCCCGCTGGGTGACCATGCTGGGGTTGTATTCCTGCTGCCTGTTACACCTGCATAAATTCAAGGATCTCACATATTCAGGACCCTCTCAGCCTGTACAGCCTCAATATGTGGAGCCCACAAAGATGTGGAAGCACACTTCTGCGTTCTGGACAGTGCACCACCCGCTTCTCTTTTGGCTGTTTTTCCTCCTGTTCTGTCCCAGTGCTGGACCATCCTGAGTGGGTGTGTAAGCGTGATGGTGAGCAGTCTCTGAGCCATTCCCAGCTGGGATTCTCATGCTCGAGATCACTTTTAGCATGTGGGCAAACTCTGCCTGCCAGTGCCCAGCCCCCCTTGTGCCCCCTTGCCAGTGGCTGAGCTGTACCGGTGTCAGGCTGTGCTGTTTTCACATGTTTGGTCAGAGGAATGATTCAGGCACTCTCTGTTCTGCAGGAAACTGCCTCTCCTCATGTGTCATCATATATGCAATTACTTTGGTAGAGTGTTTGCAGGAGCCAGGCTCCTTGGAAGAGATGATTCATGGAGCTGTGTGCTTTCACTGCCAGGGAAGGAGGAGTAGCCTTCGCAGTACATAGCAGGAGGGGGATCTTCTCTGAGAGACCACTTTTGGGGGCTCAAACATGAGTGTGAAGCAAAGCGAGGTGCCAGCGTCCCCTTAACCTCCTCTCTTCCTTGGCAGGTCGGACAGCTCGTTTAATTTCATGGCCTTTTTCTTCATCTTCGGAGCACAGTTTGTTCTCACGGTCCTGCAGGCCATCGGTTTCTCTGGCTGGGGAGCTTGGTAAGCAGGATGCTCCTACCATCTTATGGCTGAGCACTCGGCTCCATGCTGAGTTCCAGGCTATGGGCTGTTCCTGGGAACTTTCAAGAAACTGGTGGGGGTCTGTACGGGGTGGAGTGGAAGAAGCTTTCTGTTTTCCTCCGGGGCTTAATTATACCTGCTCTTGGAGTACACAGTTCTGTTTTCATTGCTGCACTGCAGAAGTTGGGTATCTTCATCTGCTTGTTCTTTTTTAGCACCTTCCTACAATATCCATTTTTTTTACCATTTAACCAGCCAGTCTGAAGATTCATCTGCTCCTGCCTTAGCATTGCCCTCACATTATTCGCAGCACATGGTGAGCAGTGACTCACTGTTGGCCTATAGAACATGTATTGTGAGAGTTGTCCTAAAATAAATGGGAGCCTTTTTGTGTCTGTCCCTGGTTATGTTATAATTGTTTGGCATTTTAATTTTCTGTCTCTAGAGACTTGAGAGCAATTCTTGCTGAGACTACAAATAATAGAAAGTTCTAGCACTCGGCAGAGCATTTTGTTTTCATAACTGCTGACGCTCTCCAGCTGCCCTACCTGGTTATTGCCATCAGAGGAACAGAGATGCGGTGTAAACCATCAGAGCCTCATGTTCCCTCTTCCCAGGTCTGGTCTCTGGGTGCACAACCTCTGCACAACCAAAAGCACCGTGGGAATAAATCTGCTCTTCCCAAAGTGCAGCTGGCAGTCACCTAAAGGTCCGGGAGTGGATTAGTGAGGGATGCTGGCAAGCGAGATTTGCCTGAGCTGCATTGAATTCTGGCCATTTCGTTCATTGTTCTTCTCATTTTCAGGGGCTTTAAAGCCGCCTTGTAATTTCTGGGGGAGAATAAAGAGTTTTTCTGATAATAGGGACACTTGAAAAAGAGAGCTGTAATGATAACTGTTTCTTTCTTGCAGCGGGTGGTTGGCGGCCATCACTTTCTTTAGCACCAGTGTTGCAGCTGCTGTGTTCATGCTGTTTCCTGCCATTATGTTTACAATGTCAGCGGTCGCAATGCTCATCTGCATTTTAAGGGTAGGTCCTTCAGATGTCTCTGCCTTGGGAGTATCAGCGTTTTGTATCGCGATGATGTGAACAGGCAGCTCAGGAGCCACTGTAAACCATTGCTGCTTTTAAAGGTTTTATAGTGGAGTCAGTTGGTGCTGCTCAGAGTATCCAGAGGACAAATCCAGACAACACGAGGCAGCTGGGGCTGGGTGCTGTCACCGTTTCATGTGGCAATGTTGCTTTACATCACTCGAAGGAACAAGCAGTGAAGTGCTCATTGGGGTGGTCATTGATAGGAAGGGTGAAGCATCTCGAGATGGCTGCAGTGGGGACTGGGCAGCAGGATGGGAAGTGGTCCTCGGTTCTCTGTAGAGAGAAGGATTTGGAGGTAGGACTGCCTGGAAAGCTGCAGTAGGCTGATGGCAAGGAGGAGAGGAGCTGGAGCCCGGCTGAAGCAGCAATGTTTTAGGTTTTGGTCCTGCC
This sequence comes from Aegotheles bennettii, assembly GCA_013398125.1. Classification (NCBI taxonomy): domain Eukaryota; kingdom Metazoa; phylum Chordata; class Aves; order Caprimulgiformes; family Aegothelidae; genus Aegotheles; species Aegotheles bennettii. The sequence goes on from VZRW01007906.1 coordinate 16,897, forward strand.
TTGCTGTGGGATCCCCAACCTGAATCCCAGGCATGTGGCTGAAGTGGGTTCAGGCCTTGGGTTGATATTAACTATTTGCACTTCTGTTCACTGGATTACTACAGTTTTTAGTCCTTTTGTTCCTTGGAAATACAGCTCTTTACAGAGAGAGAAACAAATGCATGACACAGCACCAGTGAGTCCAGCACTAGTGAGGAAGAGGTGTAGGTGCCTGTCCTGTCACTGACTTTCCTCTTCTCTCTTTCATCCTTCAGGTACATAAAATCTACCGAGGTGCTGGTGGAAGCTTTCAGAAAGCTCAGGATGAGTGGAACAGCGGTACATGGAGGAACCCCCCCAGCAGGGAGGCCCAGTACAGCAATTTTTCTGGGAACAGCCTGCCAGAGTATCCCACAGTACCCAACTATCCCCCGGGAAACCAATGGCCTTGAGCAGCAACAGCTGCAAACTGCCTGGATTCTCTCCTTTTTGGTCTTTTTATTATTGTTATTTGAAAAGATCATTTGCATTCCTCCCCGAGCACCCCAGTCATCTTGGGGACCTTTTTTTTTGGTCTGTGTCTCCTCACCACTGCAGAAGATCTGTGCTGTCAGCCCTCGCCACCTCCGGAGCTCTGCACGGCCTTATCAGAAAGTTTCTTTTTTGTTTGCATTGAGTTACCAGTATTTGCCTTGTTTCAGACTGAGGAACCAACTGTTCGCTGCCCTTGCTTGAGGGAATCTTCTCGTGGCCATATGTGAAAGGCTGACTTCCCCACGATGGTGAACACTACCGCGACTGCTCCTTCTCCTGCCTCCCTGCTTGGTTCTCTTCACGCGCGCAGCTCGCTGCCAAGTCGTCTGTAATTGTAACAAGCTCAGTCAGAGCATTAGCAGCAACTGGTGTTTACTCTCCCGGATGAATAATCTGGAATTTTTCACTCTTAAGGGAAATGCAACACCTCAGTGATTTGGTACTAGTGATAACAACGGTATCTGTAAAATGTACAACCTCATTTGCTTGCGCTCTCTGGTGAGGAACCCTTTAGCTAACAGTGCTGTGGGTGAGTGTTGTTCAGATGTGAAGCCCCCCCGACGAGTCCTCATTTCTCTGCCTAGGACTGTGATACTACAAGTCTTGCTTTCCCCGCTGCCAAAAGTTGTTGCCAGATCTGTGCACTTCAAAGGTGCGGATTCATCTCATTTGGTTAATGATTGCTGGCTGAAAGCCTGATCCAAAGCCCACTGCAAACTATTGTGGAGCTTTCTGACGTTGGGCTTTGGACCTGGCAGCACATCATCTGACTTCCACTGGTGTGGCATCAGGGGTTTGTTCCCTCTGGGACACACCTTGCCCTGTTGGGACACCCTTTTTTCGGGGTTCCCAGCCAGCAGTCAGATGTAAGATAACTCCTGATCTTGGTGCAGGGGCCTGAGTGGTTTGGGAGTGATTCTGTTACAGCGAATAGTTTTAATTCTGCCTTCTACTGATGTAGTTGAAATCCAAACGTTCCCCAGTGGGGTCTGGTAGACCAAGGAGGGCTTGTTAGTCCTCCTTAACTGATGCTAGCTGTGCATGCTTGCTCTGCATAGCCAGCAGCACTCTCCTTCTGTATACAAGCAGGGAGAGGGAGATCCTTGCCTTCCCCCGCAGATCAGCTAACGAGAGGATGGAGCTGGTGGCAGGGATTGTTTTGCCTGAGAGCTCGCGTCCGTCTCATTGTTCATCTCCATTTTGTGTGTGCACATCAGGACCCTGTAGCCTGAGCCATCCAGTTCCCCCGTGTCCTACAGTGATCCGAGCAGCAAAGGCTGTGGTTTTTTCTTCTCCTTCAAAAGCCTGCTGTGAATTTTTTCAAACCTGGCAAAACTGGGAGGTCAGTACCTGTTATTTTTATAGCGAGTGAGTGTTCAAAGGCTTCAGCTCTGAAAGTTTTGGCTGATGCTCCTGTGAAGGACAGTGTGCTCCACTGCAGAGACCTGGAGGGTGTTGCTCAGCCCCAAAGCCTGCCTGGTGCAAGTTACAGAGTAAACGGAGTCACTCCGAATTCACACTGAGTAACTGGAAAACAAAATTGGCTCCTGGAAAGGGACAGGGAGGTTGTCGTAGCTACGTGGAATTGATTTGCAAGTGATCTTTTGAAAATCTCTACATGTGCCTTATCTACTAAAATACTAGTTTGTGAAAGAGAACTCGTCCTTCCCCACTGCAGAACTTCCCATTTGCTCCATTAACTCCTCCCGTGTCACGCTGTAAACACGAAATGAAGTGCAGCACGGAGTCTGCGTGACGCCTTTGTTACGAGGGCCAAAGCAAAAGCAAACCCCAGTCAGAGGGCAGAGCCTCCCCGAGGTTCTGTTTACGAGCAGCCCTGGTGCCCTGCTGCAGAACCAGCCTGGGGCTGGCTCTGAGATATTTAATGTGCTCCAGACACGAGGGGGTTTTTTTTGTGCTTGTAAGTAGGAATGGTTGAAACCTTCTTAACTGAACACAACCCGATCGTGTTGTCAAGCTTTTAGGTGCCTTTGTCTTGTGTCGAGTGTAATTTTAAGTGTTCTTTGTCGCTTGCCATCAGAGTGATAAAAGAACTGCCTGTGGTTAACTCCCTGGAAGTACGATTGCACTATGGGGGAGAGAGGAGAGGTGAACGAGGGGGATCGAGGGGAGGTGAACGAGGCCAAAGGCGAGGTTTGCCATGCTTGGAAGCCAAACAGATGCAGCCAGGTACCACGCTCCCTCCTGCCCCTCACCAGCCTCAGCCTCTCGCCAAATTTTCTCCGGCAGTGATTGGTGTCTGTCCTTTTTTAGCGTGTCAGAGATTGGAGATTTCAAAGGAATCGAGAGGAGAAGCATTACCAGGGACTCCCTGCCCTGCTTCTCTTTATTTTTTCCCTTCGGATAACCTGGGGAGCTTCGAAGCACCCGTGTCGAGTCACATAGCAAATGCTTGCTGCAGGGACAAGGGGCACCAGAATGGTTGGAGTTGGACACCGTGCCCTGTTAGCAGTCACTGTCTGAGATCTCTCCAGAGCTTAAATGAGCCTGTCTGGATGGGATCTGCCATCTCTCATCCCCCCTCCATCCCCTGCGATGCCAGAAACCGTAATTCCAGAAAGTTGACTCAACGCGCTGCCTGAACTACCATGGCTTAATTTTTTTTGGACCCCTCTGTATGTTTTTTAAATGTTTACATTAGATTTCTAAGACTCCTTAACACCATTAACCTGGGCCTGGCTCCTGGTTTCGTTGGGCCTCACGTGGCGTGTCCGTGTGTGCATTGTTTCATGTCACTCGTGGAGCTCTGGTTTTTGTTTGTGTTTTCCTCCTGATCACAAGACAATAAACGCTCATCCTGTGCTTGATGAGAACAACTGGCTGCCTTACAGGAGTGTCTGTTCCTAGGTAACCGGAGTTCTCTGGCAGAGGGAAATGCTGAAATCTCTTTATTTTCCTCCAAAATCTCCCACCACATTGTTTTTTCCTTAAACGAGCAGCGCGTTTACGGACAAAGCTCATCCTCTGTGCTGGGGACTGGTGTGAGAGTGGTGTTTACTGGAGGTGCTCCCGTTATCCTCATTTTCTGAGCGGAGAGCAGAGGTGTGGGGGGTGGTGGTGAGAAATTCACATCTCCCAAGCACCGGGGTCAAGGTCGTTTTCCTGGCCTCTCCTCAGCAGTGCCCAGGCTCGTGCCAGCCCCTTGCTTCTGCCTCTGTTTGTTGCCTGGAAGGAGATCATTGTCCCTGGACTGTGATGGCAAAGGTGAGCTGAATCGCTCTGCTTAGCACCTACCTGAAGTTGTTGCCCTGTGTTGTGGCTTCATACTCCACTTTCGCTCCATAGCAAATATTTTAATCCTAAAATAGCTGTTTTCATCACAGCTGCTCGATAGGACATCTGCTAATCTCGGTGTCTTCCTTATCTCCAAAGCCTGGTGCCAGGTCCCCCCTGCCCGTCGCAGACAGTGGTTTCCCACTGCCGTGCCAGTGCTGCATCGGGCAGGAGGATGAAATCCTTTTTGCTCCAATCCTTGCTCCAGGTCCTCCAAATGTGAGCACGAGGCACAGCTTTAGGCTCCAGCTGCTACTCGGGCAGGTCCTTGGCACTGGGGAGTAATGAGCTGTTTGCCTCCATGGCATTCCCTGGGCCGGGAACCAGGCAGGACAGGGCGAGGTCCATCAGGAACGTGCCCAAAGCGCAGGGACGGTGCAGCCGAGCTCAGCCCCCACCCGCAGCGGCTCCCTAAAAGTCTGAGGGTCCCCATCATTGGGCTGGGGGCTCTTCACCCATGGGATCATCGCTGAGGGGCCTGGCCCCTTCTTTTTCTGTGGTTCTTGATGTGTTTCTCTCGCTCTTTGGGTTCCCAGGCCCTGGACACGGATGTGTCACAGCAGGGAGGTTTCATCGCCTGCCCCGGTGCAGCTCGTTCTGTCCATGATGGAGAGTGGTTCGCTGTGTTGTCTGCTTGTGAATTAGCCCTAATTAACTCGTGCCCGTGGGAGGAGGGCAGGGTTCATGGCTGGATGCTTTCCCAACAGAAATTCCCTGGCTTTCCTCGCTAAGTTGACGGCGCTGAGCCGGTTCCGTAGCATGAGCTGTACAGGTCTCTGCGCACGCATGCTCGCTGCTGGAGATTTGCTTTGAAATAAAAATCAAAAGCATTTGCTTTCCCCTTCTCCCACTCCAGAGGACGGGTGAAATCCCAAGCCAAACGTCTGAACAAGTGGCGCCTTCTCAAAGTGCTTGGAATCGCCTCCTTCTGTGGCGCAGGGTGGTGCGGGGGCACAGAAAAAATAAAGGGAAAAAAAAGGGAAGGGTGGCTCTGCTGTTGGGTGCTTTGGGGCAATTTGATTCTCCCCAGCAGTGGGATGTGGGGCACAGCCCATCGCCCCCCTCCCGAGCAGGGAGCAGGAGGAGATGGGGATGGGACAGCAAAATCTGGGCTTTGTGTGCAGCATAGCTCGTTTGATTTTCCTAATTCTCCCAAATCAGAGTGTTTTCTTCCAGAAGCAAACACCTACAGGGGAAAAAAGTCCTTCAGGCAAATGCTGGGGGGAGAGCATTTCCCTGGAGCTGGGAGGGAATCAACTCAGGCAGCTGGAAATGTTGAAGTGGGTGTTTGGGGTGATGCTGGTGGCTGGAGACCTCCTGAGTCTCCCCCAAACCCACACAAACTCTTTTGCCCATTGCCTGAAAGTATTTTGGGGGTGAATCTGTCCCATGCTGTGAAGATGAAAGCAGTGGGATCATACAGGGGTGCCTCCTCCCTCCCACCTTACCCTGGAAGGCTCGAAGGGGGACAGCTCTTGTGCCACAAAGAAATGATTCAGCTGTGCCCCCCTTCACAGGGAGAACATTTTTATGGCTGAACGATTGATCAGAATAACTCCAAAACTGGAGAAAGTGAAAGGTTTTTGGAGGTGCCCTGGCTGGATGGGTCCCACCAGCCTGGAGCTCAGTCCCACTGCCCTGCCCTGTGAGGCAGTGGGGGTGGGGGTGGCTTTGCTCGGGGCTGGTGGCCCCCAAAAGGCTTCAGCAGCTGTAAAACCCCATCCCCTGCTTCCCTCTGCTCCCGTGGGGTGGGATGGAGGAGTCCACAGAGCTTCACCCACCGCTACCACAGCTGCAGCCCCTCTGTGGGACCCCCCTGACCCAGTTCCCCTCTCGAGGTTGCCCCACCAGACCCTGGTGCCAGTTGGGCCCTATAGCAGGGCTGTCTGTTGCACTGGGGGCTGTGCCCTATTGGGGGGGGGAGGGGGCTGTACTCTGGTGAGGGGCTCGGCCACCTAACGGGGCCTGTCCCCTGTAACTGGGCCGATGTGCCCCATACCGGGGCCTGTCCCCTATAGCAGCGTTGTGCTCTACCCCGGGGCCTGTTCCCCGCCACACGGCCGTGCCCCACGCTGAGCACGGGGCCCCGCACAGCTCCTGGCCGCCACCGCGCTGCT
>VZRW01007906.1:30220-52103 GCA_013398125.1 Aegotheles bennettii
GGGCAGGGGCTGTGTGGGGCAGGGGCTGTGTAGGGCAGGGGCTGTGTTCCCCTCCCAGCAAAGCTCTGGCAGGTACTGAGGCTGCTGGGGCTGAGCCACAGCGCAGGAACGCTCGGGAGGAAATGTTTGTGTGCTGGAGCAGGGTGTGCCTGCTCACACAGCCCCAGTCCTGCGCTCCCGCTGCCAAGGGGGATTTAAAGGCACCGGTTTGGAGCTGCTTTCCAGCTGGGGCTGGTGTGGGCAGCCGGGCTGAAGCGTGCGTAAACTTCCTGATAGAAGCAGCTTATCGGAAAAGAAACGCTCCGCTGCTTTTGCTTTCTCCGTGCTCTTTGGTGGCAAGAGTTCATTAGCTGTGAAACCCTCTGCAGTGGATCCTGCTAATGGCAGGATTTCCCATTCCCTGGGCCTGCTTGATGAGGTGCTCATGGCTTCTCCTCTCTCACCTCTCTGTGTGATCTTTCACAGTGTGCCCCGAATCCTGTCGCAGAGCCCCTGGTGAGCCTGGGAGCGTTTGCTGCCTCTGGTCAGCGTGGATGTGTCCCACATTTCTGGGCAGAGAGCAGCTGTGGTGTATGTCAAAATTCAGGTCAGGTTATGCCGACGTCTCTGCAGACTGCGTGGGCTGGTCGTGGTGCGTGAGGACGTGGGGATGGAGAGGAGCTGGCTCCTCAGTTCCCAGCTCCATGGGTGGCCATGGGCAGGTGGGCAATTCTGAGTCTGAATGTGAAGTCTGGGCTGCTTCAGCTACATGGTAAACCTCTGCCCTGACTTCTTGCTCTGTGCTCTTGTTGGAGGCTTTTGTCCATCTTTGCCTGTTTCAGCTGAGTTTTGCTTAGATACAGAAAGAACATGTTCTCTTTTGGAGCAAAATCAAACACACGGGGCTGCTTGTGAGCCAGCCCAGGGGAAGGCTTTGCCCAGGCTCCTGTGTGCAGAGTTCAGCCCAGCTCTGAAAGATTGAGAACTTCCTCCTTCCAGTGTAGCAGAGGGCTTGGGGGCAGCCCTGGGTCCCAGCCTGGAGCTACACCAAGGCCAGCCAGGGCACAGCTCTGGCTGTCAGTGATGGCTTTGGTGCTGGGAAAGCCAAGGCTTTTGTCAGAGCGGGTCAGAGCCCATCCAGCTGAGTCTGGTGTGGTGCTGCAGCTCCGAGATGATCCTTCAGGATCCTCTGGGGCTGTGTGGGAAGATGGCAAACTGACTTTCCTCCCCTTGGCAGACTCCACAGGCACCTGGTGCCACCCATGCTGGTGGTGATAACTGAGCTGTGTCCGTTCAGTCCAAGGGCTCTGGCCCTCCCAGCCCCTCTGTGGTTGGGTTCCCAGTTTGAGAGGCTGTGGAGGGACTGGTGTTCCTGAGCACAGCTGGCAGCCTCTCCAAGCACACACCCACGGGGCTGGCTGAGGGTGGGCACCCAGCAGCACTGGGCAGGTGTGGGAAGTCTTGGCCCCTTTCCATAATGAGTTTATTGATGAGTTTAGGCCTGCAAATTGGCTGCATGATGAATGGGGGAGCCAGAGGAGCTGTGTCCTGTCTCTGTGTCTGGAAGAGGTGATGGGAACTGGAAACATGAGTAATGAAGTCAAAAAAATAAAAGGTTTGGGTTTGGATGGAAGTGTGTACCAGAGAAGGGAGGACGTGTGTTGGCTGGGGTTTCTGGGACAAAGCGGAGAAGTGAGAGTCCAGAAATGAGAGAGAAGGGACAGTTTGTTCGTGTAAATAATGTTCCAGGTATTAATAGCAGCAAGATGAAATGGGTCCTCCTGGGGGGGGGAGTGTGTATCCTTTGTGTTCCTTCATGGGGGTGATCCCTCTGACTTAAATAAAGTGTAGGGCCCAGGGCAGCAGGTCTGGAGTGGGAATGGGGAAGAGAGGAACCAGCAAGGTCACACTAGATCTACCTGCTTGAGAGTGATGGTCTTGTGGATGAACCCCTTGGAAAGTTTCCTTTCTCCAACTGCAGCACCTCTGCAGCACCTTTTGGGAGCCGCTCTCCTGCTCCTGTGCAGAATGGGGGAAGGTGAGAAACAACCTCTGAAACGTGCCTGTCTGATGTGGAGGTTGGTGGCAAACCAGGCTGAGTCCTGAATCAGCAAAGCTCTCGTGGTGCTTCTGTGTGAGGGAGTGAAAAGATCCTGAACAATTTGTGGTGTGACCAGGAATTAGATGGAGGTCTCTGGCCCCTCTGAAGCTCATCCCTCCCTGTCTGCCAGCAGGCTGGGGTATTTACCCAGCTCGTAGGAATTTGTCCCAGTTAGTCTCCAGGTAGTTGGGAATCGCCCTTCTCTACCCCCTTTTAATTCTGTGAGATCATGGACAAGTTAGGGTTTCGTGCTGCTCCCTTTCCCATCTGTAAAATGAACAGGTTGCTTCTGTACCTTTGAGAGACTGCAGGAAAAATGTGTGATGGATTGAGGTGCTTGGTCTTGTAATAGAGGGGGTGGGAAGATGAATGCCTCCCAGATCACTCGGTGCTGCTCTGAAGGTGCTGCTGATGCTTGTGGTGAGCTGGTGGATGTTGTCGTGCCATGGAGCATCCCCCTGCCTGTTACTGTGCAGGAAAGGTGATTGCATGGGGCTGCTCTTCCCTCCCCATGGTCTGGGCTGTCCGCATTGTGGTGGGGAGCTGGGAGTGGTGTCTACAAGCCAGGGTGGCACAAGCCAGCTCCTGTGTGTCTCTGCAGTAGGGAAGTGCTTCTGGCATCTCGGCACAAGGAGTTTGAGGGCTCTTTGGGGAGGGGTTTCCCTGTGAACCCCCCCCCCCGGAAGCTTTCCTTGCCCCCCTCTCTTTTTCTCCCATAATTCTTAAGGTTTGGCAGACATCTGAGAGGAAATGTTTGGGGCTTCGAGCAGCCTGGGGAAGAAACCAGAGAGGGAAATGATGTTTGCTTGAGTGTGGGACAGCTGGGCTTGGCAGAGCTGCAGCTCTGCAACCCACAATCGGAGACAGGATGGGAGCAACAGCCCCCTCTGCCCCCCTGCTCCAGGGTGAAGGGCCAGAGCAGAGCTGGGGGTGTTGCAATTAGCTGTAGTTTGGTGATTGAAGAGAGAACTGCATCCATGCACTCTGCTTTGCCCTGCCTTGTCTGCCAAAGGCTACCCCAGACCTGCCGGGTGGCTGCTCCCAACCTGGTTCTGTCAGAGGAGATGGGTTAGGGGAAAAAAAACCTACTATGAAAAGTGCTTATGCCAACCCAGATCCTGCTGACAGGGAAGGGTTTGGTAGTGATACACGACAGGAGGCCAAGCAGCTCAGTGCAGTGACAGTGCCCAGATGGGCTGGGGAGCAGGGGAACCCTGCTGGCACATGCAGCTCACCCTCGTGGTGCTGAGCCCTTGGCAGCCGGGCTGGGTGCTCTGAGCCTGTGGAGTTGGAGTCCCGGGGGGGCTGGTTCCCTGCTGCAGACTGGGGCTTGTTACTGACCAACCCTTCTGGAAACCCCTTCCAGCTGAAGGCCCCAGGGAGCTCAGCCAGCCCCCATACCCTGTAGGATGAGTAACTCCCAAATCTCGGAGGTGGGAGATGAAACAGGCTGTGGTTTTCACTCCCCCAGTGCTCTGTGGCTTTCATCTCTGCCACTTCCTCCTGGCCCTGGTCCCCAAGTGGGGCTGGGGAGAAGCCCTCGTGTGTGAGGTACCAGGCCAGGTCTCTGTCACAGCCATTGCCCCTGAGAAGTGTTGGTGAAGGCGACTGGGAAGAACTGTCTGGTATTTCAAAGCCACCCAGATGGGTTTGTGCTCTCCTGGTGAGAGCTGGTGGCTTTGCAGTGCAGAGTTCCCAGCCCTGTCCCTGCTGGGGGTGCTGGGGCTGCCCCAGGCAGCCTGGCTGGTGGCCAACAGCTTCTCCTGGCTTAGGCTGCCCTGCTGGGTGTTCAGATCCCCTGCGGCTGCTCCCGTCGTCCCTCTGGCTTTGCACTCAATTTTCTGGGTGCCACAGCACAGCTCCCCCTCCCTTCCTGGCTGTCAGGGCTGGGAGCCCTCCCGTTCCCCCACTGCTGCCTGCTGGGAGCCCAGCAGTGGCAGAGCCAGGGAGGAAGCAGATGACCACTCAGTGGTGTCCCTCTGGACCCCCTGACAGAAGGTCGATGGCTCCTAAGAGGTGGTGCCTGCCCAGGGTGGCACTGAGGAGGAGGAGGGAGGTGCTCTGCCTGTCTGTGTCCTCTCCACCCACCTCCTGGAAACAGGAACAAATCTAAAACCAATCTGGCAGTGCCAGCCAGGCCCCGACCTGCTCCTGGGTCCGAGCTGGTTACTGCCCTGGCCTGGAGCAGGTACCTGTGCTCAGGGCCACCTTCTGCACAGGTGACCTTAGAGGGCACAGCAGCCTCTAGGGACCTCCAGGCTTTTCTCCTTCTTCTGCCATGGCTTTCCATGTGCTGTAGGGCAGTGCTGTGCCTCAGCTCCCTGTTGTGATGCTTCCTTGGTGAACCAAGGAGTAGTAGGAGAGCCGAGGGGCATTCTGCTGTCTGGAAAGCCCCTGGAGCTCGTGACTGGGAACATCAGGATGATAAGATGGCTAATGCTGCTGCTTGGATGCTAGCCCGGCTCGCTGGAGGGCAAGGAGGTGTGTGCCCAGCCCCTCAAGCCATGCACAGGGTTGTAGGTTTGCTCTCTTCTAGGGTGTCCTACCTGGCGTGACAGTTGTGGTCAGGGGTGTCACATGCAAACTCTGAAATGGCAGTGTCCATGTCTGGTGTCACCCAGAGCTCCCTGGTGGCCTGGACTCTGGTGAGACAGGGTGGGTGACAGGGGAAGGGTTCTTCTCACATATGGCTGCTTGGAAAGCTGTGGTTTGGAGTCTGCTGTGGACCTGCAAGTGTGACTCAGGTTTGGGCAGTGAGGATGTCCTGCCCTCCAGAGATGGTGCTTCCAGGAGAAGAGTGAGCATCTCCTGCTGTCAGAGCAGGATTGTGCCCTGGCACGTGGATTGTCAGGCTGGTGCAGTGTGCTGGGGGTGCTCCTCAGGCTCCCTGTCCTGCTCTGGGGGAGCCTTTTCCCAGCCTGCTCCAAGGACACAGCCCCTGGGGTGTGCTGGGACCCCCCTGAGCCTTGCACACAAGGAGGCCATGCAGATGGTGAATGAAGGGAGCACTTCTGCTCCTTCTGTGGCTGTTTGGGGGCTGCAGTGCTCTGCTAAACTTCCATCTCCTGCTTCTCGGAAGTTGGGAGCGAGTGGGGACAGCCTGGGTTGTTCAGTGATGCTGAGCCAGCTCTGGCCAGGCTCAAGCCATCTGTGCTGTGGGGAGATCCATGGTGGGAGTGTGCCTGTTCCCAGCCTCCTGCTCCTGATGTTATTGGGGAGGATAAAGTGCTGAGTGCGTGGTGTCCCGCTCCCGGGGGAGGAGAGCGCCTGGCTCGCCCGTGCTGGTGCTCAGGCCGGTTCCTCTGCGGGGAGGAAATCTCCTCCAGGTGGGTGGAAGGTTTTGAGACTGTCACCCAGCTTGGGCTTGGGGGAGGAAAGGAAGGGGAGGGAGACACGTGATCCAGGAACTTGCTTTTGTTGTAGGAAAGGGGTTGGGAAGTGTCCCTTATCCTTTGCAGAGCAGATGTTGAGCCCCTTGTCCTGGCTACAGCTGATCCCTTGCGCTGCTGGAAGGCAGCACATGTGGGATCTGGGGCTGCGGGATCCCTGAGGACACCCTCCAAAGGGGGATGCTCTTGGACATCTCCCACTGCTCCTCTGAGGCAGTGCTTGGGTGGCTGTGTCTGCCCATGTCCACTCCCTTCTGCTGCCACCTGGCCCGTGGGACTCGCTGAGGTTTGTGCAGGATCATGAGGAGCTCTCCCATGGTGTCAGAGGGGAGTTGGACCTTCTTGACTCGCACACACCCAAACACCTCTGCCTGGGCCTTCCCTGGAGCCTCACCCACCGTGACAGACCATGGGTCATCCCATGGGCAGTGTCCCCCTCCAGTGATGCAGAGATGTCCCGGAGTTTGCTGTTTCTGCTGCCTGACCTGGTGCTGATGTTGAAGTTCACACGTGCACAACTGCAGATTGGAAGGAGGGAGGGAAAACCCCAAAGCTCATTAGCAGTGAGCAGTGCAAAGCGACCCTGACAGCAGGCTGGGACACAAGTCCATCCCAGAGGGGTGGGAGATGGACCATCACTTGCCAGAACGTCTCTGCTGCTCTGGCAGGGTGTGTTGGCAGCGCTCGGGGGGTCCCAGAAGGTGATGAGCAGGTGGGCTCAGGACTGGTGCTCAGGTGGGCGCGTTGTGGCCTCACCACTGCTGCAGTGTTCCCCTCTCTGCTTTGCAGGGCCAGCTACACGTGTCTGACATCTCCTCTCCTGCTGTTCCTCTGGGTTTGGGGCCAAAGTCCCCTCGCAGCAGCTTGTCCCTAAACCTTTCCCTTCTGCTGGGCCTGGCAGGAGGGCAGCTCTGCACTGCTGGGGCTGCACAGCCGAGGTGCAGACTGGCTCTGGGGCAGGGGCAGAGCCTTCCTCTGCTCACTGAGAAACCAAGGGCAGCTCTTTCACATCCACTCCTGTGCACGCTGCCGGATGTGCACCAAGATCCCTTATCACGAGGCAAGCAAGCAGCACTTTATCTTGTTTTTATGAAGTGTTGGTTTTTGAGGGCACGGGAGTATTCAGGGACAGGGCTGGGGAAGCAGCGTGCTGGTAGGGATGGTCTTAACCTTCTTTCAGGCAGCAGCGGCGCAGGAGGAGGTGTTCTACCCTAGATGTGAGATGTGAAATGGAAGTGTTTGTTCCAAGCTGCTGCTTGAAAAATCATCTGTTTGTCTAGAAGTCTCTTTTTTTCTTTTTTTTTCACCACTGCCTGGTGGTTGCCAAGCAGGCTGCGAGCTCTGGGGATGGGGGGAAGGAGGTGGAAGGGGAACTTGCCTGGCACAGAAACCTGACATCTGAATGCAGCACTCTCCTGCCCTGCTCGTGGAGCACAGGTGCCCTCACAGCCTGGCTGGTGCTCTGGCTGGTGGTGGCACTGAATCTGTGTGGTTGTGCCCAGTGTAGGGTCATCCCTTTCCCAGAAAGGCTCTGCAGGTGCTTGGGTCCCACCGCTGCCACCTGCCTCTTGCTGCTGACCCAGTGTCGTTACCCAGAGTTAAACCTCTCGAGATGTGGAAAGGCTGGAAAACAAACCTTATGGAGACCAGCTGAGGGAACTGGGGTTATTGAGCCTGGAGAAGAGGAGACTGAGAGGAGACCTCATTGCCCTCTACAACTACCTAAGGGAGGTTGTAGTGAGGCTGATGTTGGTCTCTTCTCCCCAATTGCTGATGACAGGACGAGAGGAAATGGCCTCAAGTTCCATCAGGGGAAGTTTAGGTTGGAGATTAGGAAGAAGTTCTTTACTGAGAGGGTGGTTGGGCATTGGAATGGGCTGCCCAGGGAGGTGGTGGAGTCACCGTCCCTGGGGGTGTTCAACAAACGGGTTGATGAGGCACTTGAGGCCATGGTCTGATGGTCTGATGGTGAGGAATATGGTGGGATAAAGGTTGGACTTGATAACCCTGGAGGTCCCTTCCAACCAGAATGATTCTATGGAGTAAAGAGCAATCTTGGATGTTGGCTGTAGAAACGATCCCAAGATGAGCATGCTGTGACAGTGAGATCGGGGCGAGAAGTGGGCAGGATGGGGCTGGTTGGAGAATCAGCAGGTTCTGCTCTGTCAACCTCAGGAAATGTGTAGAGGGGGTGCAGGGGGAGGCATGGGGCTGGTGAGCAGTTTTTGCTGGCCAACTGCTGGGGACTTCTGGAAGGCAGCTGGTTCCTTTGCAACTCTGCCTTGTTTATAGCAGCAGGATGGATTTAATTGGTATCTGGTGTCTAAGTGGAGCTTGCTGGGGATGCGTTGTCTGGTTTAAATGGAAAGAAAACTCACAGGCAGAGCCACAGAGCTGACGTGTGAGGGACTGATGGCTGAGCCCACTCCTTCGAGTCAGTGACCCTGGAGGAAACATCTCATGAACCCAGCTCCTGTGGTGCCTTGAGAGGCATCGTCAGCGTCTCGGATGGGGTGGCTGCGTGTGTCCCATGGAAACTGCTGGAGCACGAGGGCTCTGGGAAGGGATGAAGAGCTGGGAGTTGGATTCTGAGTACTGGGGCTCCTTTTAAGGTCTCCCAGCCAGAGCCTTGGCGTGGTCTGTAAGCACTTCCTTTCGGCAGCACCGGTAACGCCGCCTTAGTAAAACCGAAACCACTTCAACATCCCAACGGGCTGCTTTTGTGCTGAGCTGCTCAGATGCGATAGATTCTGTGGCATTACAGTCCTGGGTGATTTGCTGCACGTGGGGACAGAAGGTGAGCCCGTGTCTTTCCTGTTGCTGTTCAGAACCAGGTTTACTGCTCTGGTTGCCCATCTGTCACCCTTGGTGGCCCCCTTACAGACAAAAATCACTCCACTTGTGAGCAGGAACACCACAGCGACTCTGGAGCTGGAGTTGGGTCATCTGCTGATCTTGCCATCTTCCAGCTGTGTACCAGAACCTCTCCTCTGGTGCATCCATGGCTGGTGCAGGTCATGGAGAAGGGATACTGGAGTAGAGAGCAGGTAGAAGATGCTGGTAACATCCCAGCAGGGATGCTGCTGTTTCCATGTGATGTGGATCCACCTGGGGACCACAGGGATGGCTCCTGAGACACACGGGGCTTCAGAACCAGGAGGTCTCTGCCCTGGGGCTTAACTGAGCACAATTGCCTGTCACAAGAGGGGTAAATCAGGGGTGTGTGGTTCCTCTTGTGAGGTCTGTGAAGTCAACCAAAAAGCTGCTGCCCTTCAAGGCTCTCAAATAAAACTTGAGTGTGTTTTCTGGTAGATATTGTGAATTCTGTAGTTAGAAGTTTAAATCTGTGACTGATGAGCCCAAAAAGGGCTCAAAAAAACCCAGACTGACTGAGGCACCTGGGTCTGGGGTGGATTTGTTGGACTCGTGCTGGGTTTGATCTTTCCCAGTCCATTTTTCAGTTCTGGTCTTATTTTAACACATGTATATTTACTATTATTATTTTGCCTAGAGAAGTATTTTTAACTTTTTGCCTGGTTTCTGTGCTGCTGCCACAATTTCCAGCGTGGTATTTCCGGCTCCTTGGTGAAAGCACAGTTAATATTTTCCATCCAGGTGTAGCTGCTTTGGACGGGATCCAGTGAAAAGGGTGGAATTCTGCCTTCAGCTGGGAGCAGATTGCACAGGAGCTTGCAACAGTGGAGAGGCACTTTGTGAAGTTCTCTTTGTGGCTGCTTTTCCTGAGAGATTTAGGAGTTGCCCTGGAAGAGCTGTGGACTCCTCAAGCTTGTTTGCATTGAGAACCATTGAGGATCTGGGTTGCTCTGAGTTTGGACCATCCAAAGCACATGGATTTCCATCTCTGCTTGTGGAAGCAGGGAGCAAACCTGCATCCAAAGGGCCTCATCGTGTGGGTTAGAGGGGGCTGTCTCCTCATTAGATGTTTTTGGGTGCAAAATAATTACTGCTGAGCTGCTGTGCTGTCCATACAGACCGTTGCCTGCTGTCCTCACTGCTAGGCAGGGAGTTTTCCTTATCCATGCTGAGCTGTGGGGTGAGTGGTGGAAGCTTCAGGGTGCAGTTCTCTGGTGTTCTCCAGCGTGTGGCTTGTGCAGCTCTTCCATGCTCCTCTCAGAAAGGAGGTGATTGTTTTAAAATCACAACAGCATGGGGGATTCACACCTTCACGTGAGCTCCTGTCAGCTCCTCAGTGCTGCCTTCCAGGCTCCACTGGAAACAGAAAACACTGCTACTGGTATTTCCCCCTTTATTTGATTTCATTATGTTTAGAGAACAGATTTCAGTTTTGCTCCCACTCTCTTTTGAATCACAGAATCCCAGACAGGTCTGGGTGTGAAGGGACCTCAAAGCTCACCCAGTGCCACCCCCTGCCATGGGCAGGGACACCTCCCACCACATCAGGCTGCTCCAAGCCCCATCCAACCTGGCCTTCAACACTGCCAGGGAGGGGCAGCCACAGCTTCTCTGGGCACCCTGGGCCAGGCTCTCAGCACCCTCACACCAAACAATTTCTTCCTCCCATCCCATCTGCATCTCCCCTCTGGCACTTGGAACCCGTTCCCTCTCATCCCATCACTCCCTGCCCTTGACACCAGTCCCTCTCCAGCTTTCCTGGAGCCCCTTCAGGCACTGGAAGGTGCTCTGAGGTCGCCCTGGAGCCTTCTCTTCTCCAGGCTGAACACCCCCACTCTCTCAGCCTGTCCCCAGAGCAGAGCTGCTCCAGCCCCCTGAGCATCTCCGTGGCCTCCTCTGGACTCTCTCCAACAGCTCCGTGTCCTTCTTGTGCTGGGGATCCCAGAACAGGACCCAGCACTGCAGGGAGGAGCTGCTGTGGTTTGGGAGCAGCCGTTTTGGGGCTGTTGCAGTGCTGGAGCTGGGTTGGGGGACACTGCACACCCCAGGCTCACGAGCAGCAGGGTCTGGGCTGGTTGGCCGGTCCCAGCACCAACCGCGCTCTTAGTGCTGCTGGGGTCTGAGGAACAGGTGAGATTCTGCTTTCAGTGTGGGCTGGTGGTTGGGCAGATGTTGGCTGGTGTCGTCTGGAGGTCTCGATGAAATCAGACGTGAGTCATTGCTGGGTTTGTGTCGTGGGAACCTGATGCAGCCTCGGGGCAGTGAAGCAGAACTCCGGTGGGTAGAAGCAGCTCTCTGCTGCAGTGTCCAATCTCTGCTCTTCTCATTGTTACAGGGGGAATGATGTGGCACAAACCTTTCTTAAAATAAATTAAAAAAATATGAAAATTCATAGTAATCCATTAAAAAGCCGTGTTTGTGCTTGGAAGAATTCTGGAGAGATTTGGAGCTTGATCTGTTGCAGGTTGAGAGCTGAGCAGAGCGCACGGTGTCCAAAAATCTCCTGGGGCAGGGAATAACTGGTAACATGGGAACACCTTGAGTTCAGAGAGAAGCTCAATGGCCAGGATAGCTGGAAGAAGAAGCCAGAAAAATCCGTCTTCACAGCACCACTCAGCTCTCGGGAGAAACCAAATGTGATATTAATATTTTTTAATGATTTTTTTTATTCTTGGTCTTTTTCTGGCTTGGGTCTTGGTTGGTTTGGGGTTTTTTGACGTGGTTGAGTCGTGGGGGATGCCGGGGTGACAGGCTGAGGTGCTCGGGCTGGCTGGTGCTCTGTGCTGGGAGCAACACAGCTATGCAAGGCGGCTGCTTTGACCTGGCAAAGCCTCGACACCGTCCCGCTCCGTGTGCTGGAAATCAATTTTTATTAATGATACAGCTGGAGGTGATGCTGTGGCTGGTTATTTGCTCTGTCAGTGTATGTGTGTTTGGGTTTTTTTTAAATTACAGTGTCAGACCCCTGTGCTGCACAGGAGGGCGGGGGCCTGGCCGTGGGGCAGCAGCAGGAGGGCACCGGTGAGAGCCTCTCTGCTCACCAACACGCTGCGTTCTCCGTGAAGAGCTGGGGAGCCAGGAAGGGAGGGGAGGTTTGGAACAAGGATGCTGGGATCATGTCGGATTAAAAGCTTTGCTGCTGCAGTTTAGGGCATTTTGTGGGTTTGTTGTTTGTTTTTTTTTCCCCTGGAACAGCAGAAGAAATTCTGGTAGGATCAGCCTTGGCTTTTTTCTTCTTTTCTTCCTTTTCAAGAAACGACCTGGATGGAAAAAAAAAAACCCCTATGTTTTAGACAAAGTGCCCTTGCAAATTCCCTGATTGTAGATATTGTGAGGCCAAAAGTGAAACCATGCTGTGGTGTTTGCTGGAGGGGGAGGCCGGCCCTGATCGTCCCCGAGTCGGGCGGCGCTTCAGCCGCTCCAGTGCAGTGCCCATGGTGACAGGCGGCGGGCGAGCGGTGACTCAGGCTGGTGGCACCACAGGGACACGAACCGGTGTCCGTGTTGGTGTGGTGAGGGGTGTGATGGCTTGTTGGGAAGACAGAATCACAGAATCCTAGGGGTTGAAAGGGACCTGGAAAGCTCACCCAGTCCAACCCCCCTGCCAGAGCAGGGTCACCTAGAGTCCATCACACAGGAACGCATCCAGGCGGGGTTTGAATGTCTCCAGCCAAGGAGACTCCACAGCCTCTCTGGGCAGCCTGGTCCAGTGCTCTGGCACTCTCACAGGAAAGAAGTTCTTCCTGAGATTCACATGGAACCTCCTGTGCTCCAGTTTGCATCCATTGCCCCTTGTCCTATCATTGGTCAGCACTGTAAAAAGCTTGGCTCCATCGTCCTGCCCCTCACCCTTTACAGATTTGTAACCATGGATGAGGTCCCCCCTCAGTCTCCTTTTCTCCAAGCTAAAGAGCCCCAGCTCCCTCAGCCTTTCCTCACAAGGGAGATGTTCCACTCCCTTCATCATCTCTGTGGCTCTGCGCTGGACTCTCTCAAGCAGTTCCCTGTCCTTCTTGAACTGTGGGGCCCAGAACTAGACACAGGATTCCAGATGATGGTGACGGGCTGGGCTGTAGGGTTTGGACAGGACATGAGCAGGCAGTGGGCTTCATGTGATGATCCCAGGAGCAGATTGGTGTTTGGATGTTCCCCCGCAGCAGGCTGAGGCCCTGGGGCACAGGCAGCAGCAGCAGAGGTACAGGGGGGGTGTGGATTTCACAGCTTGGTGTTGCTCTTTGGGGGAGTTTCTTCAGTGAGTTACTGGGTTCTTGACTTTTCCCTGAAGGATCCTAGGAGGAGGCAGGAGGAAAGGTCGCTGAGCTCTGAGCACTGTTCAAAAGCTGAGAAAGAACCAAGCATCTCCCCGGGGACCTCAAATGGATGAGGCAGATGCTGGGGAGTTGTTATCCCAGTGCAAGGGCTGGGATGTGAAGGGCTGGGAAGTCAGTACATGCCCACTTTGCCAAGGAGGTGCTGGCAGAGCTGAGCATGCTCAAATCCCAGCCCTGAACTGGAGCTCGGAGTCTCCCCCAGCTCTCGGCGTGCACCACGCGGTGCGCCCGGCTTCCCCGTGGCTCTGCATCAGCAGTTAAGTAACAAACTGTTTAACAAGAGCTTCCTGTTGTGCTGACACCGCCACGAACACACAAAGGAGGAAACGGAGTCAACAGAGCAGCGCTGGCTCCTGCCGAGCTGGGAAAAGCGTCGGAGGCTGTGAGGGGGCCTGGGCTCCATCACCACTGACCCCAGCCCCGTGGGGCCGGGAGTGATGGGCTGGTGGCTGCCAGCAGCAGAAGCTGCGTGGGTGTCTTGTGTCGCTGGGAAAGCGGCTGCTTTGGGGACTTCCTGATTTTTGAGGGATTCCCCGGGATGGATAAAAGCCCCTTCACCCCTGCTCTGACTCCTCTGTAGGGGCTGTCCCAGTTCTCCATCCTTTGGGGTTGGCACAACTCTCCTGTGCCATGGTGGGTGAGATGCTCACCTCCAGAGCTCCTTTCTCCCTCAGTCAGAGCATTCCAGCTTCCCTTCTCTTGAGGGACTGGGAGGAAACTGGGCCAGGACGAGCCAATCTGCCTTTGCCATGAGGACTGTTCTGCTGCTGCAGTACGTGTGCTGGGGTCTGCTGGAGCTGCTGGAGGTGTGAGGTGGAGCGAGCTCCAAGTGTGGCACAGCCTGCTGCCTCCCCAGCCCACGCAGGGAACTTCCCTGGGTGGGGGTCAGGGTGGGTTTTCTCCAAACAGCAAGGTTCCCCTCTTCCTCCTGGGTACAGCCCACCCCATAGACCTGTGTCTGAGCCTCTTTTGCTCTTGGAAGGAGCTGGTGGCAAGCTGCTGCATCCAGCTCAGAGGAGAGGTGCGTGTCTGGGGGTGGAGGAACCTAAGGAGGTCACTCTGGAGCTCATGGCACCACCTGAGCCCAGCAGCACAAGGCAGGGAGAGGAGCTGATGCCTCCAGATTCTGTTGCCCAAGCGAAAGGCTGCTGTAAAGGGCCCAACTCTTGGCAAGGCCTCATTTTAAAAAACAAACAAAACCCCCTCCTACCAACTGTCTTGTTTCCTCAAAAGTCCACCCGGTGTGGATTTTTCTCATAAACGTGAAGACTTGAGTCACAGGGAGCTCTGGAGCACGAGGCCACCTCTCCAGGGCAGGAGCAGGCTTACCACAGCTCTGGCTTACTTGTAGAAGAGTTTTGAGCCCATGAAGTTCAACTGGTGCTGGAGGTGTGCGGGTGCCCCCACCTCAGAGTATGGGTGGCCCAGCCCCAGTTTGTTTGTGTTTGTCCTTAAACATCAGCTCAGTAACAGTGGGACAAGCTGCTTCTCACCCATGTGTATGCACTTGCTGTGTCTCCAGTCCAGGTTATCTGGTGGTACTGGTCATGTTGGTTGTCCCACAAGAGATGTTGGCATTGGGCGTGGTCAAGTATGGTTTGAACACAAAATTTCCAGAGTATGAGAAGTAGTTGTATTATTTTTACATCCTGGAAAATCCACTGGGTTTCCCTTCTGCTGTAGATGCGTGGACAGGCTTTTCCTCAAAGCTTTCAGCTGTTGAAAGAGCAGAAGTGAGGAGCTTCAGCCCAGAGGGAGGACCTCAGCCAGCTCTGTGGAACAGGGGACACTACAGATCCAGCAGGAGAGGTTTCAGCTGGGCTGGGACACTCCAGAAGGTTTTTACTTTTCTCTTGGTCCAGAGCGAAGTTGGTGAGAGAAGGTGACTGCTCCTTTGGAACAGCCTTTGTCCACAAGCTGTAGTCTGGTTCCTCCAGCCTGCGTTGGCCTCTGCTGCCCATGCCAGAGATGCACGTGGCAATGGTGGCTCTGTGGAGGATGCCCAAACCTCCATCTCAGGAGGAGAGTTGGGGGTGTTCAGCCTGGAGAAGAGAAGGCTCCGGGGAGACCTCAGAGCACCTTCCAGTGCCTGAAGGGGCTCCAGGAAAGCTGGAGAGGGACTGGTGCCAAGGGCAGGCAGTGATGGGACGAGGGGGAACGGGTTCCAAGTGCCAGAGGGGAGATGGAGATGGGATGGGAGGGAGAAATTGTTTGGTGTGAGGGTGGTGAGAGCCTGGCCCAGGGTGCCCAGAGAAGCTGTGGCTGCCCCTGCCTGGCAGTGTTGAAGGCCAGGTTGGCTGGGGCTTGGAGCAGCCTGGTGTGGTGGGAGGTGTCCCTGCCCATGGCAGGGGGTGGCACTGGGTGAGCTTTAAGGTCCCTTCCCACCCAAACCACTCTGGGAGTCAATGAATTCTGGTGAGGCTTCCCATGACCACTGGATTTGGGAAGCCTCAGTGTTGTGGCAGCTTTTCCCTGTTCCTCATGAGCAGGGTTGGCTGCCGGCGCCGAAGGCTTGGAACATTTTTAACTACAAACCTTTGCAGACATCATCTGGGACCGTCTGTAGCTCGCTTTGGAGATGTTGGATCTTGCTTTGTTTTAAGACTTTTGATCTCCTCGTAAGCCGAGACTTCATCTGCCTCTTAAACTTTTACAATTTACTGGGGTTTGGTTTCAGCTCTGCGAGGCCACCAGCTGCTTTTTGGTCTGGCTCTTTGCATTGGGAGCCAGCTGAGGGGTCGTCCTTTGGGACATCAGGGGATTTGTGCTTATTTTTAGCTTTTAATTGGCAGCGATCTGGACTTGGAGCTGCGGAGTGTCAAGGGCTTTTCTTTTTCTGTGCTCTCAAGAAGCTTTCTTTCCTCTCTCTTTCATCTGGATGCAGCTGTTTCTCTTCTGCTCGCAACACGCAGCGTACGTGGGGACACCAGCTTCAAGGAACCATCCTGAAGGCTTGAGGAGCTCAGGGCTTGCTAAGGTCAAGCCTCTGTGGCTGGTGGCAGCATCGCACCCACCCGGGGGTGCCGGCTGCTGCAGGACACCTGGACTCTGTTCCCAGAAATGCCACAGACCTGCTCCGACCTTCACCCATCACTTCCCTGCTCTGGGCTGCTATTTTTTCCTCTTCTTCCCTTCTTTTGTCTTGCCCCATTTAATTGTCACCTCTTTCGGGCAGGAACACTGTGTGTGTGTCTAAAGGGCCCAGAACAATGTGCCCCAGGGCGAGCACCTCTTGGCAGCCTCAGGGTTTTGCTGTGCAGGAAAGAAGTCTTTAAAAATTCAACTTTTCAGTGGTTTATACTCACCAATGTGGCCAGGAACTTCCCGAGCCTCAGTACTCCAGTCCAAGTCCCAGGTTTCAGGGCAAGCACTGGAATTGCTGCTTTTTCTTCTGTTTTTTGTTGGGTTTTTTGTTTGTTTAAATAAAGGAAAAAGCCCCCCACCCCCACCCCTTTTCCTCCCCCTCACGACTGCAGGGCAAAGCTTGTAAATGTGGCTGGAGCAGACCTGGCGTGCTCAGCACCAGATGGCAAATAAAAAGAAACCAATATTTCAACAAAACCAGCACAAGCCCCTCTGTGGGTTCCAGACTCTGCCCTGAGCGTGGCTTTGCCCCCTTTGTGGCACTTTCAGTGTTTGTGTTGGTCTGTCCTGGGGAAGTGCTGAAGCCACTTGCACTTGTCCACAGTTGATTTCAGTTTCAAGCTCCCTGGCTCTGTGAACACTGCAGGGCAGTGCTTATTTGTTTGAAGACCACAGCTTGCTTTGGAATTTCTTCTACCAAACTTCAGGCCAATTTATATTTTCATTCTTACTCATCCTCCTCCCTCCCCTTCCCCTCGAACAGAGGAGTTTTCTTAGTCTCATCTTGCATCAGATTTGATGCCAGGCCAATAAATCCAGCCTGGAAGGTGCTTTTTCTGAGGCTGCCTGCCTCTGTGTGACCTTCTGGGTGAGGATTCCTGTTCAGAATGCTGTCAGTTTTATCAGGGGCATCTTCCCTGGGGTGGCTGATGGGGCAGCTCGGGGTCCCTGCTGCCCACCCAGTGCCTGCTGTGGTTTAGCACAGAGCAGTTTGACAGAGCCAGATGCTCCGGAGCAGTGGGAGTCCTGGGATTTTACCCAAGATCTCTGTTTCTAATGAGGTTGTTCCCAATTGGAAAGGCCAAAGATCTCTTTATGGCACAGAGTGGAAAACCTGACCGGTCCCCGGCACTGCGGGGAGGTGGGTCCTGCTTTGGTACCGAGGTGCAGGGAGCTGCTGCCTCTCCTTGGTGCTCTTTGGGTGTGAAAACAGCTCCAGCCCAGCTCTGAGCTCCCNGACTTCTGGTGGCTTTGGGAAGGGGGGATGGCAGTGTGGCAGCACACAGCCCCCAGGCAGGGTCTGTGCTGTGGCCGGGGCTGGCTGCAAGGGCAGGGCTGGGGATTCTCTGTGCTGCTGCCTGTGTCTGTCTGGGCTGGGGCAGCCACTGCAGGCTCCCAGTGCTCACAGGAAACAGCATTTATTTTTTTCCCTTCTGTCAGGGCTCAGTCTCGCTCCATTGTCTGGAATTCCCCAGCGGAGACTGACCCATAACTCTTTAAAAAAACACAATCCCGAGCATGGGGCTGGAGCTCCCTTGGCTCTGGCTGTCTCTGCACAAACAGGCTGGGCTCAAAACCCACCAGGACCCCCCAGAAAGGTCTGGTTTGAAGCAGAAGTGGGGTATGGAGCAGCACAACTCACACATCCTCACCTGCCTCCCCTCCCCGGTGTGCAGCAGAGCCACAACCAGGGAAGGTGGCTCCAAAATGCCTCCAGGAGCTGGGAGGTCACCATGGAAATGGCTCCTGGAGCCCTTGTGCGGGGCCAGTGGAGGTGGGAGAAGCGTGAGCCGGGCAGGAGGGCACCGCCGCGCGCCAAACCCAGGGCGGAAATTATGGGGGTAGCAAAGAATGAGCAGGATATCACATGTCAGCCCTGTGTGCTCCAGGCTGGGGAGAACAAAGCGCAGGGAAGCCCTGCTCTGCTGCCACTCCCACCCTGCTTCCTGCTGGCACGGGATGGAGACTGCGGCTGCCAGGGAAGGGAGGGTCAGGGCAGGAGCCCGTGTGGCCTTTGGCTCTGCGTGCCTCAGTTTCCCTCAGCTGGGATGTGCTGGGTGCAGCAGGGTGGGCTCTGGGTGTGTTGGTCTCTTCAGTCTGGAGCAGAGGAGGCTCAGGGGGGACCTCATGGCTCTCTACAGCGCCCTGAGAGGAGGTTGGGGTGAGGGGGGGGTCGGTCTCTTCTGCTGTGCCCACAGTGAAAGGACGAGAGGGAACGGCCTGAAATTGCAGCAGGGGAGATTCAGGTTGGACATCACGGAAAATTCCTTCCCTGTGAGGGGGATTGGGGGTGGGAATGGGTTGCCCAGGGAGGTGGTGGAGTCCCCGTCCCTGGAGGTGTTCAAGAGGTGTCTGGATGTGGCACTGGGTGCTGTGGGTGAGTGGGGATGGAGGTGGGGGTGGGACTGGGTGAGCTTGAAGGGCTCTTCCAACCTCAATGGTTCTGTGATTCTGGGATTCTGGTCTGCCCGGGGTGGCCTTGGAGGACCAGGCTGCTCTTTGCTGGGGCTGCTGCGCTCTGTGGATGCTCCAGAGGTGTTGACCTGGAGGATGGAGCCTGCAGGGGAAGGATGGGGCTCCCATCCCACCTGGAAGCCTTGTTTCCCAGTGCTGGGACAGGCAGGTCCCACAGATGGGTGTTGGGCACCCATGGCAGCCCCGAGGAACCAGGTCAACACCTTCAGTGCCTGCAGCTCCAGTCCCTCCTGGAGAGCAGCAGCGTTCTGCTGGGATGGACAAAGCGTGGTGGGCCCGGGCAAGGATTTGGTGTTGGGTGAGGACTGGGAGCGGGGCAGCCCCAGGAAGCAGCTCATGGACCCTCACGTGGCCTGTCCTCCCCCCACGCTGAGCTTCAGCTTGGGTGTCCTTTTCCCTGCCCCATTTCCCTGATGCACCCTCAGCACAAGAAGCCTTTTTTTTGTGATTAATAACAATTGAGTGCCAGGAAACACAGCAAGGGCTGAACTGGGAGCAAAAGCAGAGGTGGTGAATGCTGGGGGGAAAGCGGGGCCTGTGTGCATCTATCAGTCTGTTTGTCTGTCTGTCTCTCACTTGGCCTCCCAGGGTGCACCCAGCTCCTGCTCCATCCTCTGCGCTTCCCAGCCCCTGTTCAGCTCCCAGCTGTCCTGCTCCTGGTGTGCTCCAGCGACTCCTGCACCGCAGTCCCTGCAAGGAGGAACTGAGCCTGACCCCCCCAGGGCAGCTGCAGAGGGAGTCCTGGATGGAGGAGGGCACGGCTCCCTCTTGGGGATGTGGCTTCCTGGGCTGGGGGGTGGCACTGGGCATCCCACCCATCCAGAGAGGAGTGAGGGACCAGTTTGGGCTGTACCTGTGTGAAGATGGTCACCTGCACAGGGGGCTTGTGGGGAGGCAGTGTCACAGAACCATCAAATGATTTGGGTTGGAAGAGACCTTTGAGGTCAACTAGGCCAGTCCTGCTTGAGCATGTGGGAAGGAGCTCCCTGGTTCAAGGGGCTGGTGGAGCCCTGCCTGTTTGTGGGGGCTGAGGGAACCCCAGGGTACCCCACTGCCACCCTGGGATACCCCACTGCCACCCCAGGGTGCCCTGCCAGCCTCTCCAGGAGCTGCACACGAGGTGGGCAAGTTGCACAATGCAATTGTCCTCAGTGGGGGTCACAGAGGCTTCTGCCCAGGCTGTGGCTTGTAGCCCTGTTGGCCACCGTGCCTCACTACACTTTGCCATTAAAATCCAGGTTTCTTGGTGAGAGTGGAGGAAGCAGCAGCGATCAGGAGCTCGCTGAGAAGGCGAGCGAGGTGTTAGTGAGTCTTGGGTCCCTGTTTGCCAGTGGCTGTCTTACCCCAGGCCGTGGTGGCAGCCCTGACCATGGCCATTCCCTGCACCTTCTCCTCCTGGCACAGGGTGGCTGGCACAGAGGCTCCAGCCTGGCCACAGCAGAGGCTGGTGCTGGGGGACAGGGCTCTGACTCAGCTGGCCACAGCCTCTGGACCCGCAGGGACTCTCACAGCAGCAGCAGTGGCCTCTCCTCACTTCTTAGGAAGTTGCACACCTCTGCCGTGGCTTCCCCATAACGCAGTGGTTTACGTGGTTCCTCCACTCTTGGGGACTCTTGGGAGACACCAAACCCCACCTCAGATGGTGTCCCCAGAGGTTTCTCTGCTGCCAGCAGCCCGGTGGGGATGTTCTCCTCGAGTGACTTTCTGTTGGCTCCAACCTGGAGGTGCTCATCAAGTGTTTCCCCTCCTGCCGTGGCCAGACTTGTGTTTATTTATTTACACCAGCACTGTCAGCACGGGGCACCCTGCCACGGTCCTGCTGCCCCAGCCTCCCCCAGCCCTCAGCAGCCCCTTCCCCACCACGGGAGTTGTCTGTAACGCAGGGAAGGTGCTGGAGAGGCTCTGCAGAGCCGGGCACAGGAGCCTGGAGCCCCAACCTCACTGCTGTTCTCTGTCTCTCCCATTTCCTCGTGCTGATTTCCTACCTTTTCCTTCCACAGCCGGGGGAGCGAGGAGCCGCGCTGGGAGGACCCTCTCCGCGGGATGTTCTCCCCACCAAAGAGCTCCCTGTAACGGGCGACGATGACAATCCCGACGGGACCTTGGCAAGCACTAACATTTCAGTAGCCCAGCACCCCCCGTGGGTGGCCGCTTACCCCTCCTGCTCCACACCCCGCCCTCCCACCACTCACCGTGATGGTCTATTAACCAAGAAGAGCCCTGCTTCTTTTCTCCTCACCCCTCGACTTTCGGCAGCTCTGGGATTTGTATGGCAGCAGCGTAACCGTGGAGAGGCCGGGGTATCACAAACTTATGGATTTTGATAAGAGAGGAGGGAAAGGGGAGCTGGAGGAAGGTAAAAGGATGTCCAAGACAGGTGGAGGAAGGAGCAGTCATGGAAGCCGGAGCGCTGGAACCAACTCGGGGGTCTTAATGGTGGGTCCCAACTTCCGGGTCGGCAAGAAGATCGGATGCGGCAATTTCGGGGAGCTCCGTCTAGGTGAGAGGGGTCTTCTTCTGCCCTCACTGTGTCTGCTCGTGCAGGGATTGCCCTGGCAGCCACCTCCTGCAGCAGGAGGAGCTGACACACGCCTGGGGCCGTTAGCAGCGGGCGTGATGGGGTGTTGTGTGTTGGGGTGTTGTGTTGGTGATGGGGTGTTGTGTGTTGGGGTGTTGTGTTGGTGATGGGGTGTTGCGTGGTGGGGTATAGCATGGTGGTGAGATGTTGCGTGGTGGGCATCGCCCTTGCTGCCTCCACAGTTTCCCTTCTCAGCCCCTTCACACCGTGTTTGATCTCCCAAAGCCCATCCCAGCCCGAAGGACCCATTGCGGAGGCGTTTCCCACATTTCCCCTTCGGCTTTGCCAGGGAATGTTGCAGCTCAGTGCGGTGCTGGCAGTGGTGGTGCCCCCAGGGACACTCCCTTGTGTTTCCCGAGGTGCTGTTGGGTGCTCACCAGATCTTGTCCTGCCTCAGGAGAGCAGAGGGAGAGCCAGGGGCTGGAGGAAACATCTCAGGGGAGCGTGTCAGTATCCTGAGTAAATTCCCAGTTTGTCAAACTGGTTGTTTCAGAGACTCCTAAAATTTTATACAAGGGAGAGAGAAGGGGCTGAATAAAACCCAAACCTTCCTTGGTCACTTTCCACTTCGAACCAGGTTTGTCAGGAAGCAGTTCAGCAACCTCTTGTCCAGAGGGTGAGCAGGTTGCTCCTCTCCCAAGGACTTGGCATGCCCCAGGAGGCTTTCAGCAAGCTGTTAACTCGGGGGTTGGCATCAGGCAGCTGGGAGAGGCCTGGCAGTGCCAGGCACCGCTGTGCCAGCAGCGGGCTGGATGTCTCCTGGAATGTGTTGGACGTGCTGGTTGGAGCCTCTGCCAGGCAGAGCGTTGGCCTTGGCCGTGAGTGCTTTGGGAAGGGCTCGTGCCCTCGGACGAGGGGAGGGTGCTGATCCCCGGGGCAGGCTGGGAGCCTGTGCCAGCCGTGGGCCGTGTGGCTCCGTGGTATTTTAAGCAGCTCCTCTCCAAGCCGAGCCCCGAGCTGACCCTGCGGCAGATGTGGTCACCTCGTTGGGTTGTTTGTGTGCAGAAGGAGCAGAAGGTGGGAGGCTCTCAGGAGGCGCCGCCGGCGGCTCCGGCGCCCGTGCAGAGGGGGG
>VZRW01007906.1:68794-93791 GCA_013398125.1 Aegotheles bennettii
GGACGGATGGGGTCACCCTGTCCTGCCTGGGCCCCCACGGGCCACGGCTGCACACGGGGGCCCTGGGGGGCACCGCCTGCAGCTTCTCTTCATCTGCAGTTCAGGACTGACCCCCGCTCCGGGGCAGGAAGGGCCAGGGCAGCCCCGGCTGCTGCTGCCTCCCCCGGCTGCAGCGGGGCCTGAGCTGCAGCGTTTGGCCTCGTCTCCCCAGGGAGGCAAACAAATTAAAAAAAGAAATAAAATCGCCTTAAATTTTCACTGGAAGGGGAACCTGAGAGCATCGGCTCAGACCAACCCGAGCGGAGGCCGGAGCGGAGCCGCGGCAGGGCCGGGCATTGGCTGGGCTCTGCCGAGCGGGGCCATGGGGGCGATGCTGGTGGTGCAGCCCCTGAGCATCCTTCCAGCGAGGAGTCCAAATACTGAGATTGTACTGAGGGCGTTTGTTCCATTGCGAGTTCAGTTACTGCTTTAGAACAGTGTACAGAAACGGCATTTAAATTTCTCTGATGCTTCCTGGAAGCCATAGAATTTAGGGGCTTTTTTTTTTTTTTTTTTTTTATAATAAAACCGATTAAAAAATAAAATTAAAAAAAAAATCTTTAAAACCCTACTCAGTTTTCTGTGCCTGATTGCACGGCCCTGAGGGTGGGGACACCGCCCAGCAGCGGGTGCCCTGTCCCCGGGTGGGAGCTGCGCATGGGCCCTTCCTGTGGCTGAATCGCGCGGAGCTAAAAATACCTCCCCTCATTTTTTTCATGTGAAGCAGCAGAAATGGCTGGGGGAGGTCAGGGAGCAGCAGTGAGGCTGATGGCTCCGGGCAGCTCCTGGCCCTGCCTGATTCCACAGGGCTCCCCGTGGATGCTCCTGAAAAAGCCGAGGAGTGGGGAGGAGGGCACTGGGTGCTCTGACACTGGTGCAGCTGTGAACGGGGGCTCCAGCCCTGATGGGGGTGAGGGAGCTGGGGGAGCCCTCGGCCTCATGGCTGAGGAGGCGGAGGGACAGGACAGGCGTCGTGTTAGAGCAGGCCAAGATCCAGCCATGGCCACAAGGTCTTGTGCCTTGAGTGCAGCGCTGATGCCTACGAAGGGTGACAGCAGAGGGGCGAGGCCGGGGTCGCTGCTGCCCCTGGCACTCCGGTGCCCCAGCGAAGTGCTCCAGCACAGGCCGGGCGAGGGCTGGAACCCCACAACCCACCCAGGGCATCACGTTCACCAGGTGGCTCCGACACAGCCCCACTGCTCCTCCCAGGCTCCTCACCGAGGTGTTCAGCGTGTCCAGGAGCTGCTGGAAAGGGGCTTTGTTGTGGGCAGGAGAGGGGGCAGAGCCCATCCCTCATCCCTGCAGCCTCCCCGTGCTGGGAGCTGCCTTCCCACACAGCCGGGGCAGGGGAACAGCCCTGCACAGCTCCCGCACAGCCCTGACCCTGCTTCCAAAGACCCAGACCCTGCACAGGCCAGGGCAGCTTTCAGCACGTGTTTAATTCTCGAAAACTTTCGCTCAATGTTTCCCTCCTACTCTGCCCCCACAGAAACAAACGGGCTCTGTAACCTCCTCTCTTCCCTGAGGGTTTGAGCTCCCCAGGCAGCACCTGCTGCGCCCTCGGGGCCCCCAGGACCCCCAGCTCGGCCACGCAGCACAGAGGGGGACCGAGGACCTCTCCCCTTTGGCTGGGTGAGAAGGGCCGGGAGCAGCTCAGCACAGGGCCCCTTCCCCTCTGCCAGGCTGGCAGCCCTCAGCTCTCCTCAAACCATAAAGAAACTCCTGTAAAGACAACCTGGATGCCTTTATTGATTTCCTATTTACAGATCACAAAGCTGGCCGAAAGCAGAGTGTGAACACGGAACGAGAGCATCGGATACATTCATCAATAAAGCGCTGGAGGCCGGACGGCCCCAGCTCTGCTCGGAGGGTGACGTGGTACAACAGAACGTCTCATACTGCTGGGAACAGGCAGGTCCAACAAGGATTACATTCATCTATCTACAAAAGCCAGAGTTGCATCAAACCGCATAGAAGATGTAAGAACAGAAGTTGCTCAGGTGTAGTTCAGAGTCTGACTCCTCTCCCTCCCCAGGATGCGCTGCCAGACCTACCTGGGGCGGCGGTGGGAAGGGTGGATTTGGGGAGAGGATCTGTGTAACAGAAGTAAAATTGGACACTTCCTGGGAGAGCCAGCGAGGAGGCGCCCACCCGGGCCCAGCCTGCACCTGGTTCTGCTCCTGCAGCTTTGCTTCTTCCAAATTCCAATTCCTTCTACCATGGCCACTGACACACAGTGAGGCCCTGAGGTGCCTTGCCCGCAGTGCTCCCCGGGGCAGGGGCAGGCGCTGGTGCTGTGCTGGGGCGCTCGCGGTGAGGCTCCCGCTGCCTCCAAGGGGCAGGGGCAGGAAGCAAGAGCGGGGGCAGCTCTGGGCACCCAAGAGGCCACATCCCCCCTGGGAAGGAGCAAGCCTGCTGTGTTCATCCCTCTCACACCGCTCGCATTGCACAGTCAGGTTCAAGAACCAAGTCATGGACCAATCTTTTTTTCCTCTTTTTCTTTTTTCTTTTTTTTTTTTCTTTTTTGACCTTTTCTTTTTTTTAAAGTACTGGCCATATTAGAAACACCCTACCTTGGAACAGGCTTACAATGTACACATCTTACGACGTCTTCCTAGAGAACGTAACACACTATGGACATCTCTAACAGCTACTGGTGGGGAGGTGAAGGCTGTTCCTGACCCTGTGACTGCTGTGTGGCTGCAGAGGCCCAGCCTGGCCCAGACCCAGGGCAGAGCCAGAGCAAGAGGAGGAGATGTCATTTCCCCAGCAAAGGACAACCAGGTTTTAGACCCTCGCAGCCAAATCTAGTGGGAACCGCTGCCCATGGCTTTCTGTGCCTGGTTTTGTGTGCCTGGAGCACAGGGGGAGGTTTGCAAAGGGAAGCGCAGCTTTGAGGCAGCACCAGCCCCACGCAGCCCCCAGGAGGCTCTGGCCACGCTGCCACACTGTGCTTTAATCACAGCCACCTCTGCAGAGGGGGAGGAAATTGTCTCATAGTCTTCACCAGCAGGCAGTGAGTGTGGAGCTGCTAAGGTGCAAGCCCCCCAGCTCTACCCCAACAGGACAAAGCTCCCCTTCTCGGCTCAAGTGGTACCCACTGGCAAGGAAAATCCACCAGCCCTGAGCAGGCAAGGGGCATCTTAGGGATTGCCACCAGCCCAGAGCCAAAGGTATTTGTGAACACTGCACTGAGCTCCAGCTCCTGTCCGAGGGGGGACCGTGTGAACACAGGCACACAGAAAATCTTTAATGTTTTCCTAAACCATTTCATAAATCACCGCCCATCTGCTGTGCTATTGGGCATCAGGCAGCTGCACATCAAACCTCTCCTCCAATTTAACACCAGGGCAGCGCGCGCTGCAGCAGCCCAGGGCTGGGGTAGCAACACACAGGAGCAAACAGAGAAAATGCATTGAAACGTGCATGGAGACAGCAGCAACACAGGGTCAGGGAGCCCAGGGCAGGCCCCTCGCTTGCTTCAGCTGACAAACCCTGGCACTACCCCCAAAGGGCAGCACAGCAGCGACTGGCGCGGGGACCCTGCGCTGCCAAGGCTGCACGGGGCTGATCAGAGATCACCCAACGTCTGAAACCACTACGGAGTTTGGGAGAAGCACCACCAGGCCCCAGCTCACACGCAGGGGAGGAAGAGCCTGCCCGGGCGGAGCTGCTGCCCCTTTCCGACTCCACAGGGCCACGGGCCCCTCGCTGTCCCCACCTGCCCGAGGGGAAGGATTGTCACAGATCGGTGAGGACAGCACGGAAACGCCGCAGTCTCTCCAGCCACACTCTGGGTTTGAGGTCCCCCACAAGACCATGTAGGGCTGGAACAGCGAAAGCCTCGGGGAAAAGGCCACTTTCCACAACTTTTTGAAGGCGGCTGCACGTGCCGTGGCTGGCGGGAGGGAAGGTGCCAGGCACGGGCTGGCTGGTGCTGCCGGTGACAAACCACCTCGCCTCGACCGCCGAGCAGAAGAGGATGGGTCACACAGCCCTCAAACTGTGTCTGTTTGCAGGATTATCTCCTCACAGAAAGCGTAACCACAACCAGAGCCGTTTGTTTCCATGCTTCTGACCGGTGGAAAAGCATCTACATTCATTACAGTCAAAAAAAAAAATGCATGTTGTTAGATAGGATTAATCAGTAAGTGAAGAATGAGTAGCCACAGACAACCTACACATGATACTGGTGGACCAGTTAGTCTGGTATGTGATAGCAGCAGAATCACTAGCACAAGGCAAAACATGAGCTTTGAAATGATTTTACTGAGACCTTTGGCTAGTGTGGCTCCAATTGGTGTGGTCAAACTCAGCCAGAAATTTAGTTTGGAAGGTCATGGGGAAGAGAACAGAAGAGTCCAGAGCCAGCTCCGCAGCTGCACTATGTGTAGAAGATGATCTCTGGGATTTGTCCATCCTCCACCGAAGTGCCGTTGTTGTTCCCAGCCGCGTAACAGAACGTAAAACACGTTTTGGCTCCTGTTGTTGGTGATTCATGGATCACTTTGCGTAGTCCTTTGGTTCCATAGTGGGAATCTGGACCCTGTGATGGTCACAGAAGACAAGAGCAGATGAAGACAGGGACCGCAGGACCCTGCTGGGAGGTTCAGCCTCACCACCTGGCCCGAAGCAGTGAGCTGTGGAGACCCCAGCACCTCCCTTTTCTGCCTGGTTCTTGCACCTCAGGGATTCTGAGCAAAGTTCTCATCTCTATCAGAACTTAACACTACATTTAACCAGGTCTCAACAGTTAAGTATCAATTTTTCCAAACCACTGCAGGCAGGCTCTGGATTACACACCCGCAGAACTGAGCTTATCTGTATGCACCAAAATGAAAATAATCCCATCACTTCATCACTAATGGAGCCTTTTAATTACTGTACACTCATGAGGCAAGTTAAAAATCAGCTCTGGATGCTGGTGGTGAACATGCACATCACACCACCGGGGCAAGGACTAGAGCAGACCTTTGAGGTTGTACTACAGGCCTTGAACAATGCAGAGCAAGAACCACGTTGCACTGAAGGGACTAAAGCAGCCTGATTTCCCCTCTCTTTATCTTGTCTCTCCCACGCATGCCGCCCCAGTGTGGTACCTTTAGAGTAGCACATGCTGTGTAGTTGACGTTGGGTAAAATCTCAACAGGCTCCTTGAACATGACCCGGAAAGTGTTTGATGATCCATCACAGCTGAACCCCGTGTCATTCTGCCCCAGGACTGTGTTACTGTCCGTGTGGATGATCTGCAAGATACACATTAACTGTTAATCTACAGTTAGTTGAGCACTGCCCTGCACCAGTGCAAGTGTGTTCCCTGCTCTGGACTGAGTCTGAGGGACTCAGCAGCCTGACCAGCCCCATCACCACTGCACTGTCCCATTCCTCATGTCCATCTTCAGTGCTGTGATCGTGTAAACAACTGTGGGCGGGGTCCCAGATAGCCCAAGATGGTCCCTTCCTTACCCTGAGGCCTGGCAGAGGACTGACAACCAATGTTCTCTGCTTAGATCTTCACTTGGTTTTCTCCTCCAAGAGCTCAGAGGCACCAGGAGACCCTGACAAGTACGGAGGAAGTGCTGACAGACTACTCATCACATCAGCCGTGCTGTGCTGGGATAACTTTCCTGGGGATGGTTCTTCTCAGCTGTTCCAGACTGGAGTTACGTACCCACACCCAGAACAAGACACACAAGGTTTCTGTAAACCCCCCCAGACTTTGAACAAGATCACTATAGACTTCAGACAACTGAGTCTCCCTCAGTCCTCCTTGTCATCTCTAACAGGACATCGATGACATGAGGCTGCCCACTGGCACTGCACAGGCCCAGCACTGACACAGCAATTGTGGATTCTCATCCCTTGCTGAATCGTGGCTGCTCCACTGCATTTGTACAAGAGACAGGCCGAGCACCCAGCTGCTGCTGCAGCACCCGCAGGGCAGGATTGGCCTGGCCTGCTCGGTGTGGGGAACACAAACAGCTTCTCCTCAAACTGTGTCACAACTCTCAGCCGCATTTTCAAAGGCTGCAAGTGGACCTGGGGAGATGCTGCAGTGACGCATGCAACAGGAGGCTGCATAAAATTGAAAGCAATAATCCTTCTTATCCCCAGCGCCCCATCTGGCCCTCACCACATCTGCCAGCCACCCTACCTAGAAAACAAACACAGGCCCTTCTAACTTAAGATTTCGTTGCATATTCACTGAAATGTGTAAGTTAGTTCCTTTTTAATGTAGTAGAATTACCTGTATGTTTACTTGGTAATCCGTTGGCCCATGTATGGATCCGTATAATCCAAACCCAACTACAAATATCCTTTTGTTTACTGAGAACCTGCAGGAACAGATGAGGAAAGTCAGACCAACTCGCCACCCCTGTACCGTTTCAGTACAAGGATGAGACACAAATATCTTCACTCACTTTAATTTTGTATCT
The DNA here is from genome assembly GCA_013398125.1 of Aegotheles bennettii. Classification (NCBI taxonomy): domain Eukaryota; kingdom Metazoa; phylum Chordata; class Aves; order Caprimulgiformes; family Aegothelidae; genus Aegotheles; species Aegotheles bennettii. The sequence goes on from VZRW01007906.1 coordinate 75,271, forward strand.
ATGATTTAATCAAACACACTACAGTTTAAATGCAGCTTACTCAGAACTGAAATCCTTTAGAGAAACCATCATTTGTAGGCTCACACCTCTGACTGTCCTAATCAGCCAGCAATTATTTTGTTTGCTCATGTAAAGAACAAAGCTGCACAATCCCACCACTGAACCTCAGAGTCCAGGCTCAGAAAGCATTTTGAGGTTGCAGTACAATGTCAGCATCCAAAAACGCCAGCCAGGCAAAGGCAGGGCAGCCTGCGGAGCGTGGAATGGTGCCCACCCTCACGGCAGCAGCCTTTCCAGCAAGGGAACAGCAAAGACCACTTAAAGTGTCGTTACAGATTTCACCGCTGAGCGCTGGAGGAGAAGCGTTAAGGTGCTCCTGAGTGTTTGCTGGATGTAGCTGCAGGGGAGCTGCACTCGAGATTTACCCAAGAGTAGAAAATAAAGATTCGATGGCTCTCGAGTGCAGCAATTCTGGCTGCCTGAGGCAGCAAAGGGAAGGATATTCACCCCACTGTCCCACTACAGCTCCGTTTTCTCGGGTAGCAGAAAGCCTCTGTGCCTGTCAAACTGCCAACACAGCTTCTTCACCCACCCACCACCTCTCAGCCCTGTGTGTTTCGGGAACAAACATCTGCAGCAGCCACTGCTCTGCACCAGCATAAACCCTGCACGCGAGCCTCGCTGCAGACTGACCCCAGCACTGCCAGCTGTGGAACCTGGAGTCAAACACAAGCTCCAAAAGGTTTGTTTGGAGCCAGCAGCTCTGTCAATTATGATCTCCTGTTAGGGAATGAGTGGCCCAGAAGATCCAATCGACAGCTCCATCGATCCGCAAGGGAACCATCAATTAAAAGGGTGAAGAATTTTTAAAGAACGGGATCAGTGCGAGTCCCCTTCCACCCGAGACAAAGCTGAATCAGGAAACAACCACAGCCCCCTGATGACCTCTTCTCTTGCTCTGATTGCCTGGCCACACAAAGCTTGCAAACCACCACCACTTGCCACACCACACCTCCACGTCTCTCTGTGACCAGGCTTTGCTGTTCCTCTACAAGCTTAGGTCTAAACAAACTGGGTATTAGCAGAAAAGCAGGCACAGCCAGCATTTTATCCTAATCCTTCCCTCAAATAGGCAAGATTAAGGGGCTTCAACAAGCCATGCTGACACTTGTAATAGAGCAGGGAATGGACCTAATGGAGCACGGGTTAGTCGACATACCCAGGCACAGGAGGAAGCCCTGAGCTGCCTGGTAACTCCAACCACTACGTGCCCATACAACTGCAGGAAACCACTTGAAAAGGAAAGAAATAATCCCTGAAGAGGCCTGTGCTGGAGGGCCACGTGCTGGAAACCTCTGTCAATGCAGAAGCAAAGTGGCAGCCTGCAGCTGCACATGCAGGTTAAGCACCTGGCGATGCTCTTGCAAAACACCTTCCCCTCCAGGGCTCACACGAGGGTTTATATGGTGGAAGTCAGGGTCTAGCACAGAACTTTGTGGGTTTAGGTCTAGAGTAGGCTGAAAGCTCAGTAAACATGAATCTATCAGCAGCAGAACGAGCAGAGAAGCTGACCTTATCCTGTCACTAGTCCCACTGTACCCCCAGCGGCTCTCCACCTGCTGGAATCGGCTGATGCTGCACTCCTTCCCCCGCAGGCAGCAGCGTGGTCTGTCGATGAACTCCACCCGCGGCTTCGGGTTCACTGTGAAGTGGAGGAACAGGCTCACCACTTCCCGGTCCGTGAGGATTCCCGACTGGGCAGGCCCTGCAGGGGAGCACAGAAGCAGCGAGGCCACCGTCAGCCTCCAGAAACCAGAAGGGATCCTTTAGGGATTGACGTGGGGAGGCGAACCTGACTCGCAGCTACGCGTGAGCCAAACCCACATCATACGTGGGATCCTGCTGGGGCGTCAGGAAGCCAAACCCCAGGCTGAAACGTGCTGCCTCTGCCTTTCATCTGCACACCAGTCCTGGGCTGGAGAGCCCCTGCACGGAGCCCCTGCACGGAGCACGTACATGAAACGGCGACCAAGGTGTGCTCTGCAGAGCCAAAATGCGTGTGGCTGACAGGACTGGTTTGAAAACCTAAACCACTCAGCTCATCCTTCCCTTGCTCCCTCTCCGGAGTGCTGGTAAGAGACAGGGATTTCCTTAGATTGATAACACTGCATTTTATAACATTGCTGTTAAGACATCACGAAAGCCCATGCGGGGTGGTGCGAGGGAATCTCACCTGGTTACCACCAACTTTTTAAGTAACAAAGGGGTATTTTTCAGTCAAGACAAAGGTGGTTCAGCTCACGCCCTGCTTTGATTCCCACCCCCCCCTCAGTTTAATCCCTGCTTTGGGTTTGTTCTGGTTTTTTAATACATTTATTTTAGCACCTAGGGGAAAATGCCAGCAATTTTAGCGAGTTAAAACACATTCTCATCTTTTCTCCAGTAACCAGATGTTTGTTCCAAAGTGATGCTGAACTCAAGCTTTGGAAACCACTTCCAATAAAATCAAGAGTGGAACTGGGTAAAAATCAGTCTTTTAGCAACAGGGTCAAAAGCTGCTTTGCACCTCTGCTTGCAGGAGGCTTTTAACAGAAACAAGACTGCTGCACACTGGATGAACAGTAGCATTAAATGGTCTTTAATGTGGGAAGCAAATGCCCAGCTACTCGTTGGTCCAAGCCAACTTGTAGTTGGTTAAATTCAGCATGGTGTCACGCAGACATAACGTGGGCCCAGGTTGCAATAGGTAGAAATGAAAGAATTTAAGGAAGTCGACTGTTAGCAGGTAAATGAGTTTATGGCTACCTTGCTCAGCAAAAATCAGCTGTCATTGATCATGTCTAAACTTATCCTGCATTGCTGCAATTCAATTCTCAAATGTTTCAGGTTATTTGCTCTAAGGGAAGGGAGTGACACATTTGCCAGTTAAAACATCCCCATGCAAAACACCACGTTCAATACCAGATTATACAACAAACTGGTGAAACCACTGCCTGTGAAAATCCTCTTGTTTTTGCTTTTGGGAGAGCGAGGCAGAGGGGAGGTTTTTCTCCCTCCTACTTCTGCTGTGAAGGAATCAGAGTCACTCAGAAAAAGGGCAAAGCTGAAGCAATACCAGGGTAGTGCCCATTTTAAGGACAAGCCTCTCAGGTTTGGGGTTCTTTTGTTACAGCAGATGGAGGAAACAGAAGGGTTTCTCTCAAAGCAAGACAACCACAGATCCACACTGAACAGGCAGTTGTGGGGAGTGGGCATGAACATCCCCAGCTCACAGGCTTCAACCCAAATGTGCCAAAATTAAACACACTCCTCCCAGTGCAACAGAACGATACCAGATCTGAAGGAAGGGTTGAAAGAAACAGGATCTACAGAAAAATGCAAAGCCTGGTATACCCAAACTACTCTGTACCTATCCAGGAGGATGCTCTCTCCCATCGAGGCTGCGATGTCCTGCAAAGCTGCTGCTTGGCACCACGCACACCGAGGATCAGAGTGTGCCGTGTTTTTACCCAGTGCTAACACAAAGGAAAGTTACCCCGTTGGGATGAACGGATCTCTGCCTCCCTAGGTCGTTTCTGAAGAGATTCACACCCTTAAGACCACACCACAGCTCTGACAGGCAAACACAAGGTGGGTGCCAAGCACAGGTTTGCTCCTCACTGACATCCCTCTCCATCGTGAACATTATCTGTCGATAAGCTGACACCACCTCTGCCTTGAGTAGTGATTTGCAAAGGAAATGGTGTCAGTGACCCTCTTTCCTTCTTTGTACACATAACTGCAGCCTAAAACCAGTTTCAGTTTTGAAAATGGCTCCACGGTGGCTTTTAGGATGAAAACTATTTTAAGCCGATTGCCAGTTTCCAGTCCCTGGAGAATCACCAGAGCATGGAGTCAGAGACAACAGGCAATGAAAACACAACAAAAAAAATCTTTAGTAATAACTGTTAAATGATTTAACATCTCTGTAGATCAAGATATTAACGTAAACTTGAAAAATGCTTCGAGACACAGACTAAACAACACCAATCTTTCAGCTCAAAGAACATTTTGAGTGTCTTCTCTGTTCTGAACAGCATCAGCAAGACACAGCCAATACCACCACCAGATTACAGGCAGCAGCAAACAGAGAGTGGGAGAAACATCCTCAGGTCTCTTTGGGAGCAGGCTACAATCACCACCAATTATTTGCAACTCCATTGGCTTTGTGTAGTTTAAACACTTGAAATGTCTGGACAAGGAAAGCATGTGAACCCCTGTTTGGATCCCTGCTCTCAGCTGAAGGAGAAGGCAACCATCTCAATGAGTACTAACAGTCAGCTGTGATCCTACCTGACAGAGCACTGCAGTCTTTAAAACAAGAGCAAACACTCATGGATGAAAACAGCACTTACACAGTAGATTTTGTAGATCAGTGGGAACGGGGAATAATCTCAGATTTAAATTACTACAGAATACACAGAGAAAATCCATTTTCATGTACTCAATCCTCTGTAGTTCAGAGAATAGCAAAGACCAGGGTTGACAGAAACACCTTTGTTCAGTTACCTGCTGCAAACTCCTCAATAGTCATCAGTGGGAAGCGGATAAGAGAAAGTGCTTTGCCCAGTACTTTCCGCTTGTTCTCTGGAATCACCTGAAGTTGCTGCCGTTGACACTCAGCCTCCGACCAGCGAACCACTGCATTAAACAAACGAACCTCCCGGATCCCTAGGGTATCCCTCTCCAGCACTGCAACCAGGGTGTCTGCAAGGCAGGACAGACAGTGACAACTTTAGGCACTAACCCACACCACCCGGTTTTACCTGGCCACAAGCACCCTACGTACAGCCAAGGTCAATAAAAGAGAACCAATGGAAAACACAGCATCTTCCAAAAGTGCTGCCTGCAGCCTCTGAGGAAGAGACTTCTGCACATTTCATAAGGAAGTAACTCACTGGAGCAGCAAACAGTGCCCATTTAATTGGCATGCTAATGGAAGTGCAGCAGAATGAACTGCAACTTACTTGACGTCAGATTTGGATGAAGCAAGCAGCACGAAAGCCAGAAGGTTACCTGTGCCTTACCTCCACAGCCCATCTCATTAGGAGAACGTCAAAGTCTGAATGTTAATGTTTATTAACTGTGCCCAGCAAGTCTGGAAACTGCGTAAGATAATTAAAATAGCCAGTCCTTGCTTCCAAAAATGCAACACTTTTTTAACTCCCAAACCTGACAAAGACTCAGAGAACGATGCCAACTCCCCAAAAGAAGGCAACTTCCACCTGCCCAAAACCTGCCAACATCAACAGAGGGAACAGGCTCTGTATCGTGCCCAGAAAACTCAAGTTGCACCAAAGTAAGCAGATTCCAGGGTATTTCTGCAAGCAAGCATGCTGTTTTGCAAATGCTTCCTCTGTAGCCATTTAGTGCCAGATACTGGTTGTTCAACAGATTGCTCCAGAACAGCAAAGCCACAAAAGAGAAGTGCCGACTGTTAACCTGCTATGAGAGGCTGGCTTGTTGGGAAAGCATGCAGAGGGAGGAGGGAAAAAAGCTTACCCAGATCAATGTCTGTGAACCCCTCCGCATTGATGGCATCTGATGTGTTCTTGTCTATGTTCTCCAGGCAGAGGCTGGCCAGCTGAGGCTCATCAAAGAGCCTGGCCTGGTAATGAAGAAGCAATCGTTAACACAAAAGGTTATTTTGAAGTTTAGATTAAGGAAGGACCTCCCCTTCTCTCCCAGAGCCCATCTTCATTAGCAATACCATGCCTGGCTGCATCATGAATTCACTGGGCTGCAGCAGTCTTTCACAAACTGTTAAGCACCAGGCAAACACCAAAAAAATCCCAGTTTGGCACCAGTTCTGGTTTAGCTGTGCATGTCTTCAGGCATGTCTTTGTTTTAACATCACACCAGTTAAGTGGCTCAAGTGCTTTCTGGTGCTGTACTGACCACGTCAGCCCAGCAAGGGCGAGTTTTACTACATCACTTTTATATTTAGCAGAAAGCTTTGCCCGATGATTCCAGGCCTGCTCGCTCTAGGAATCCGTGGAGACAGCTTATTCTGTAAGAACACAGCCACTGATCTCATGTCTTAGCAAAACCTCCTTAGCAGGCACACGGCTTGCGTCCAGGGAGATGTGCAAAACCCCATGGGGTAAGCAGCCTGCTTAGGCCATCTGCATGGTTCACAAAGAAACAGCTACTCTAATCTGGTTCCCTCAAAGAATTCCCCCCAAAACAGCTCACTACTCCAAACAAAGCCTGCTCACAGCTTGGGGAGTTGCTCAGAATCTCTCTGCTCAGCTTAAGTGCAGGCTCATCACAATTTCACCACTGCTTCATGTCCCCCTGGGCCACCAAGACACATCACCAGCCCTGTGCCTGGTGTAAGCAAAAATGAGGTGGCAACACACAGCAGTCACTGAGACCACCTCTGCTTCCCAATGCTTTGGTTTTGCTATTTAGGAAGCAACTGCCTGAACACCACACCTAACATTAGAGCTAGACTTAAACTCCCTGCCACAGGTAAGGGAATTCAGTCACTCATGAGCCCAGCACTGTTGAGCATCTTCTGCTGAACCCTTGAGCATCTTCTGCTTCACCCTTGCCCACAGGCTGTAGAGCTCAGCCAGGCCAACCTTCGATGTGGAGACATCAAGTGCAGAAAACTGAAACAACTCTGCCTTTTCTCGGGGACATGAGAAGCTTCAGCAGTTGTCACCTGCTCCTGAGGCTGGAGGACTGCCAGCACCCTGCACTCTTGGCATCCAAGAGCTGTGACTGACTCAGACATTACTACTGTAGTGGCTCTCTCTTTTGACACGTGAAGGACTTACGTTACACTGGCAGAATTCTCCCTCAGAGCAGCTTTAGGCAAGCTATTATTTCCTTGTTGATCAAAGTGACATTTGCATGTACGTCTGGCACAAAAGAGGATCACAGTGCACTACAAGGCACCCTCAATTAGGGGACCTATTTGCCACTGGTATTTCTGCCAGAGATTAGCAGTTGCTTGAAACGCTGTCAATGACATTGCTGCTGAACATGCAGGGTTCAGGCACAAAGGAGGTCTGGGGCTCGACCATCTTAGGTCCACACTCTTAAGCCTGCTGGGAAAGGTTTTGCACAAGAAGCATCTCGGGTCTGTAACTGAACAAATTGTCAATTTTGTTGCAGCAAGAGCAGAAATCAGAGGCTGATTTTCACACTGAAGGACCAGAACCAGAAGCATTTTGAGAACAGATCCATTAAGTGAGGTGCCTCATGCAGCCAATCACCGAGACACAGATCCGCTTCTCAAGAACACCAGCCTCAAACATTGCAGACTTGATAACAGAGAACATACACTGGATATGAATCACCACAGATAATTACTCATAATGGATAAGCCACAAACAAAAGGAGCCAGGAAAGCTTGTCTGCATCTGGCATTTCAGCTGCCCCAGTGCAGCTGACAGAGTATCTTGGGTTTGATACCTGAAAAACTAGGACACCTTCCTCTTTTGCCAAAGGAGGACCCTTGCGACTTGTAAGAAAGTCACCATGAACTTACAGGTTATCTTGCCAAAGCTGCAAAGTCAGGTTGCAGAGACTCATCACGTTGCAAAAATCCCTGCATAAAGAACACCACCAACAAGCTGACACCTCTGATCCTCATGAGGTGATGGGCAGTGTAAGGTGCCTCTGCAAAACTGCAGCCTGCGGGAAAGATCTCGCCTCAGCTCTTGGACCCTTCAGATTGCAGGCTGAAGAACAGGAGAGCTGCAGCTGAAGAGTTACAACTGTCCTACCACACATCAGATGGGAGCGTGGATTTTGGCTGCCATCACCCAAGCAGAAAATCTTCAAGTCCTGAATCTTTCCCAGGGAAGTGCGATGTGGTTCTCCCCATGTCTCAGGCTGCCTCACCCGTCCGTGGCACGTGGAAAAGAGCCAAGTTAGTATGTGTATTAGGATGTGTACAGAGGGACATGGTATTTTGCAGCAATAGGTGAATCCTAGCAGCAAAGTGTCTGCAACAGCAACGTAGCATGGAACTACTTTGAGAACTCGATCCAAATATTTAAACTCAAATTAAATCCCAGCCTAATCGCAGCAAACAAGCAAAGAGCTCTGCAGTGATTGCTTCAGGGCAACACTGCTTCAATTTCTGCAAAAAACGCGGGTGTAGACACTACCACCAATCCAGTAACTATAGTCAGAGCCTGAAAGACACCTGAACTCCTGACAAGGAGGAAAAAGCAAGACAGGACAAGCCCTCAGCACCAGACCACCTTCGGTGAGCTGGTTGCCAAGTCAGGGCAGCTGTGAAAATTTCTCTGCAAGGTTTGCTTAACATCAGAAGTCACAGCAGCTTCCCCGAGCTGGCTGAGCAGAAATATCCCTCCAGAGCTAGTCAGAAGCATGCCTGTTCCCTAAAGGAACCAGTGCCTACTGGTTTCTTGTTCCTACACCACGCAGAGCAGGGTGTCCCTGGCCATGCCACAGACACAGGTGACAGCACTGTGGAAGTCACTGCTATGTCCTCAGCTGTCAGCAGAGAGGGTGGCAGGGACCAGAAAGAAGAGATGGTGCTGGGAAATGGGGAGGATAGTGATGCTAATTTAATCAACCTGCATGCAAAGTCTGATCTTCTCCAAAAGAAGCAGAAGTTGTAGACACATAGCATAGTCAAATGGAAGATGGAGGAGTCCTCACAGATGGGATCAGCAGAGGGGCACAAAACACAGCCGGCCTCGCGGAGAGGCAAGAAAGCCAGCTGCACTGGAACTCCACGTTCAGGAGGGTGAGCTGGAACAGGCTGAGGAAGGGATCACTTTGTTCCTTTCCTAGGAAAACAAACCAAAGCACTCCTGAAAAAGTTTCATTTTGTGTCTCTCGCTCTCATTTCAGAGAAACTATTGCAAAGAAGTACTCAGAGAATGTCTGAGCAGATGCAGCGAGCTTTGCACAGAGAAAGCTTGTTACACCAGTCCTGAAGCTTGAACAAGTGAAAATCTTCTCATTTCACTTTTCTTCCTGGCAGATGAAACTTTTCCACCCTGTTAATTTCTTCCCCAGCTCACACTCTGGAAGGAATCGCCTGCCACACCGAAACAGAGAGCAGATCTGAATGAAATGGCACCAAAAATGGCTGTATTTTCCTGTTCTTTGCAAGAACCTGCTCACGAGCACCAGACTCCTGTGAGGAAGAATTCAAAGTGACACAGAACTGCTCCACTTTGGGTTATCAATTCCGCAACACTCAGAAAACTCCTGCTTCCCTGTTGTGATGGACCTGGCTTGAAGGACTCACCTGTGTTAACAGCATGAATGCATTGTCTGCTCGGAGGTTTTTTTTAAGGAACTCCACACAATGAGCTTCCAGGGCTGGAACTGCATATTTTTTAGCTGTGTAAAGTGTTGTCATAACAGTCTCTGGTCCGATCAGTACTTCGTCTGAATAAAGAAATCTGAAAATATGCAAACAAACATTGCTCTGGTGAAGCCAACGAGATAACAGGGTAATAACTCTCACAATTCATAAAAAGCATGTTTGTGCTTCTGCCCACCACCCTGGTCCCATTTTCTATACTTGAGAGAGGGAAGGATTTTCACATCCTTTCCACTGACTCTGGTTTACCAAGCAGCTCTTTTATTTTTTAAGAAATAAAGAAAACCCACACCCTTTAGAATATAACTTTTAATGAATGAAATAGCCTGGATATCTGTTGAAGCATCTTGAACTGCTGAGCATCCCAAAAACAGTTCAAGTACACTCCTTAAAATTAACATTTCTGGCTGTTCAATTAGACTAAACAAGGACAAACCCTCACTCCTGCCTGCCTACTTCAAAAGCAAAGCTCCATTTTACACACTAAAATGGTGAGAGGCACCTGAACACAGACATCCCCTGCAGATGAAGTGTTTTATCCACACCCCACTTTCCCTTCCTCTCTTCATTTCACATCCTCCACTGTGTCATTTCATTACACAGATGTTAAAGCACAGCACACACCGTAACTTCAGCATAAAGCAAGAGTTAATTGCAATGAAAAACAGGGACCGCCAGGCTGCGAGCAAAGCATCAGCCTGCACTGTTGGGCCAAAACAAGGAAGCACATTCACAGCACATGGGAAAACAAAGATCTTCATAGGAAGCCTGACCGAGTCTCCTCATCCCCAAGCCTGCTGGTTAGAGATAGCAGGAATTGACAGGCTGGGTTCAGTAAAACCAGTTACACACTTGATGTTAGTCCTAATCCCATGCTGACTTTTTGTTTACTGTTTTTCCTTTAACCAGTCAAGCATTTGCCAGCCAGGATCTGAAAGGCACGAAGCTCGGTGGCTTCATGTGTGTTCACTGTGCTGGGCATTCCTATTGCACGGGATATTCTGGAAACTCCAGCAATTCCTTCTCCTGCGTTTCTCCAAAGGGGACACAGCAACACGTCGTGTGGCTGCTGCTCCTGGAGGCTTCACACGGTGACAGGGGGGTGCCAGACAGCATCCCCATCGGGAGGGACTTGCAGCATAGCAGCAGTGCAGCTCCTGGTCCTCTGGCTAGAGAAGGGCACGGTGCAGTTCAGGGAAGTGTAAACAGGGGGATTCAGAGGAAGGGATGCACTCTCCTTACTGCTGAAAGCAGGCTTTTGTGCTGCTCTAGAGCATCTGTTAATAACAGCAACAAGCCACAGGCTCACAAATGTATTTTGCACACATCCCTCCACCAGTTCTATTTTCACTAAGTAATCCTTTTTATAACAAGATTAAAAGAACACAGTTGCTCTAAAAACAAACAGTTCTATTTACTGCGATGACTGTGTTGGAACTCATTTTTATGTTAGTCCAAACAGTGTGTGCTAAGAGGGATAACGAGAGGCTCAAACAGTGAAATATGCAGTAACAATCTAAAAGAAGATTTAGATTTTAACCCCAGACAATCAAAAACGTTCTTTGGGTTATCTAGAAATAATAACAACAATAGAAAGGGGTCTCTTACACAATTAAAGCAGACCTGTTAAAGGCCACTAGTCCACAAACATAACCACAATCCAGAGTCCAGAAGGGATCTTCTGCTGAACATTCAGGGTGGGCACTTTGTCCCTTGATAAGCTCCTGATCCTACAGCACTAGGTCATGGTTTGGATCGAGTCCAGAGACGTATGTAAGGATCAGCTGCTATTTCAGATCAGCGTTTGGAGGGACTGGTTTTACACTAGTAAGGTTCATACCATGCACTTGGTAAGCTTCCTACTGGAACATAGCACCCAGACTTCCTTTGGCACATTTAAGCTCTGAGCATTATAATAGCAGCAGTTCAATTCTAGATTTAAACATCTACGGTGTCACTGGACCCTGTGCACAGCTACTGCAGCGTAATTGCAGGCTTTAGGGGCACTGGGATAACCCACACACCATTTTTCCTATACTAAAGATCAACATTTCTGTTGAAATCCACCTAAACTTGTCACTGTCTTTTCAGATGATGGTTCTATTCCAAGGTCGAGTGCTGAAATCTCAGCACTGGCAGGGAAACAACACAGCTTTGCCTCTAATTCACTCCATGTTTTAGCCTCACTAAGTTTTAAAGACTACTAGCTATATATAATATATATATGTGTGTATACATATATATATATACACATAAAATATATGCTACTGGCTCCACACTCCAGAGATCTACTTACCTGATAGTCATACACCGAGAGGGATTCCCCATGTGCTGGTTTAAAATGAGCCAAAGGGGAGGGGTCTAGGGGCTCCCTATTATTTCTGGCCTTTCATTCTAGCGAATATCAAATTTTAAATCTTCTAAGATAGCACAGCCATGACCAAAGCACTTCTCAAAGGTAAAGGAGAAAGTGTGCCAGAGCTATATATAGTCATTGCTCCCAATAGGAAGCAAGTGGGGAACGTGTCAAGAGCACAGGACTGGAAACCCCTGAAAGTAGGTTACAGAAATCCTATAGAAACAGGACAATGACTTCTCAGCATACATTCAGGATTGCTGCTGGATGTTATATGGCAGCAGTCAAGCTAAAGAAATCAGTGAATAGGATGTTACAGCCCCTTCCTCCTCCCAGCATGCAGACTTACAATGCACGCTGTAAATGTAAATTCAACACCAGCTCTCCAAAAGAGGAATAAACCACGCACGAGGAGACACCACACAGGATGGCTGACGCCGATTCCACACCCTTGCTTACCTGTTGTAACTTGCTCGCTTGCCCATAACCTAAATGTGCTCCAAGTGTTTGTAACTTACACAGCTTTAAGAGGATTACTTTTCCCCATTTCTCTCAAAGAGCATTTGGATCAAATCAAACCAATTCATGCACAAGAATTTAGGAGGCAATGTCTGAACAGGTATTAACTTAACTACAAGGGCCAGCACATGCAGTTAGTCCAATTGCTAAGCAGAACACCTCCCTGTGCTACATTTGTGTGGTATAACTATATATAACTACGTATTTACAACATCATAAACAATCCAGTTTAGTTTTGCCCATGCTGCAGACCAGCAGGAGGAGGGCATGTTCCTTTAACTGTTGCTCAACCAAAACACAGGGCAAGTCAAATATTTTTGTGCAGCAGCTCCACTAGACCTTCAGCCAGAAAAACAGAGATTTAACACCAGCACTTCAACCCCCTTGAGTAGATCAACAAAGAGGCATTTTATTTAGAAACTTAAAGATCTCCACTCTAGAAAACAGTTTGCTGCTTTCATTAAAAATACCCTTCCCCACAATAAATCTGTTCATTCCAGTTACACTGTACATTAGGAGCAGCTTACTTCAGCAGAGCTAGGAAGGCAGCAGGCTCCACATCAGGCAGCTCGATCTCTGTAGAAGTTGTGGCCATTCCACCATTAAACATCGCATCGAAGACAGCGCTGCCCACAGCCAGCACAAACCTGACATTAAGAAACAAACAAGCAAAAAAACCAATAATGTTACGTTCAATCATATACACTTCTCAAAAAAACACCCAGGCTGGTTGCTATTCCCCAAGGCCACCCCCCAGGGAAAGCAAATCCTTCCTAACGTTAGAGCAGAAGTGTTTTGCAACAGGAGGGAGTGTCAGGCTTTCTGTTCTCTTACTGCAAAAACACCAACTCGTTTTGAGCCCTGTCCCAGCACACAACGTGGTAACGATTCCCCAAAGACAAGACTTTGTGCATCATGGAACAGAATATACGTGGCTGCTTGGCAAAGTCCTTGGAGAAGCCTACGGATCATTCACAAGGTTGAGAAGCTAAGAAACAACGAAGTTGAGGAATTTAAGTTCTTCCAGTGAACGGAGCCCAAGTCTTGGTGCCATTCCCCACAGCCACGTACTGAAAATGCACCACTACACAGTGCCCATCCTCCTCCCTTCTCCCCAGACACCAGGAAGGCATCCTTGGTGACAGCCAAGCAAGCTCTCCAAACACACAAACTGCACTGGGACCTGTGGACACCAGCACCTTCTGCAGCACCCGGCACGGGACCCTTCTCCTTCCACACAAAACCAGCCTGGAAAGCAGAGAAAAACCTCACTCGAAGCAAACCAGCACTGCCAGGTGCACACAAACCCTTTTCACACTGCCCTGAGTTTACGTGGTGATTAACAGCCAGAGGCACGTTATCAGCCCTAGGGAAATAGGATGCAAGAATTCCCACAAACCAGGTTTGAGACTGAAAACAATATTCCAGTGCTCCCATGTAAACAAGATTATTTCCCTCACTGATAAACACCAACTCCTGTTTTAGGAGGAGGCAGAGACCTGGGCTGAGAGAGGCCCGTGCATGTGCAAGCTGCTGTACCTGCCTTACACCTTAGAAAAGCCATTCTGAGAACTCTCATGGTTTGAAAGTGCAGAGATGAGTTTTTCCCAGCACAGCAATGCTGTTCCCAGCATCTGCCATCAAGCAGCTCCCTGAAGTTAAATACAGCCCAGGGCATGGAGGTCACAGCTCGGCAGCGTGGGGAAGCAGAGGAGAGCAGGCTGCAGAAGCGGTCGCTGCAACCACTTCTCCAAACAACTGCAAAAAGGAAGAAGCTGGAAACTTCAGGGGCCCTCACTGCAGCAGAGTTTGATGCACACTTCGACACGGAGGGGCATCGGGAACCACAGGCAGAAAACCACACAGGAGGGACGGCGCGAGCCAGAAACCCCCAGTGCTGGGACCCAAGGAAAGCCCATCACTGGAGGGGGATTTCAGGCAGGTTTTGCTGCAGTAGGAAGTGACAGAGAAGCCTTTTTTCCTTTTCCTTTTGACCAAAATTTCTCATTTTCTCACTTTTCACCCCCCTCCCACCCGAGGCCTTCGGCAGACACAATGGAGCGGAGCGCCGGGGCCGTGCCAGGCTGGTTTGCCATGATGGGCTGTTTGGCTGATGAGCTGGTGCTGTATTTGTTCCTCATCAGCTACGAGAGCTGGGGACAAACCACAGCAGTTTTTAGGAAAAAGTACACACAGGCATATTTTTATCAAACAATTCCGAAGAAAAATGGCAAGAACAAACGAAAAAAACGTTGTTCACAACACCACAATTGCCAGATGAAACAAAAATCCTTGTTCCTACAAAAGCAGGGATGAAGGCAAGACAATCCCAGGCGTTATTTGCTACTAAGAATTAACATAAATTAAGTTGCACTCTAAAATTCTCCCTCTCTCAGCCAGCACAGTGCACATCCTCAGCGAGCAACCAGCCTTTGGAAGCAATTTGAAAAGGGCATTAATTAAAAAAACCCTCCCAAATTTTTGCTTCCATTTCACTCAAGGACAAGTCAGTCTATTTTTTCTTTTTCAACTGCTGAGCCCTGAAGGGATCCCAGTAGGTGCCAGAGAGATTCAGAATCAGTGAGGTTGGAAGAGCCCACAGTGGGTCATCTGCTCTGACCATGCTGCCCATGCAGGGTCATCCTAGAGCAAGACTCCAAATTTTAAATCCCCTTAAAACATTAAGGGAACACAACTGATGTAAGAAAATTCCTCTCTCTCCATGGAGTCTTCTTACTCTTGCTAAAAGAACACTCAAATCTATTCTACAGACACTCCAGGGAAAGCAAGGGCGTGCATCGTTTCTCCTACACCATCCAACAGTTTTCCCCAACCGCTCAGGTCTGCGAAAGACAAAAATGGGTTTGGTTCTGTTGGGAGAAACACAACTACGAAGCCAAACTGACAGAGTAATGGGGCTTTGCTTTTGTTTCCCCCTCCTATTTCCAGGAGCACTGCCCGATGTAAACATGCAGCTCAGTGCAGTGACCCACCTCTGTCAGAGGAAGAACTCACAGAGGGTTGTTCTGGTGGCCAAAACAAAGTGGACTACAGAAAGGATGCAGAGAAACGATCAGCAGCAGAGCAAAAGAGCTAGGAAAGCAACACTTGATTCCTTATCATCCCCTCTGCACGTGTAAGAATCAAACTGACTCTCTGCAGTAAGAGCCACAGGAACCTCCAGGAGGTTGATAATTTGATTTGTCTTCACGAGGACCCAAAGCTTTTGAAGGCCTGTAAGAAAATGCCTTCCACTGCACTACTTACACCTTCCAACCCACCAATCCTCACTGCTTCCCTGCTCACCCTGGCATCTCCAACTGTCACCTAGTTTAATCTGTTTACCCAACAGTCCTGCTCCCTTTGTAGGCACGATGGCAATACCAATAATAAAATAAACCTCTCGAGAACCACGACTATTTCACCGCTGCATCCCACCTCCCTCCTCCATCTGCTCCACTGCAGAGAAATCTTAAAATATCGATTCCAGAAGAGCTGGCACAGGAACAGAGCAACACACGATGTGCTGGAGCTTGGGGAAGCTGTAGGTGATGAGACACTAATGAATGATGATTGTTTGCTTGCTGCATCCTTCCAGCACCAGGACTAGAGGCACCAGGTGAAGCAAGCAGGAGGCAGGTTCAGAAACCCCAGGAGAAGCCCTCCACAGGGCAAGCCCAGGAGCTGGGTGGTGGGACACCTCAGCACGCAGCACTGCAAGTTGATACACATGCAGGGAAAGACAGGATGAGGTAAGGAGAGAGATGCCTGGGAACAGCAGCCAAAAACCTACTCAGCCTGTCCCCAAGCTGCAGATCTCCCAGGCTGGAGCACACACAGCGGTGCAATGCCACACACTTGTCCTGTTGTTTTGGGCCATGTTTTCTAGCCAATTAACAAGCTTAATTATCACCCCCATGCAGCTCCTGACTACTGAGGTTTAGATGTTTCTAATCTCATGGTGCTTGATGAAGCAGATCTGGAAAAAAGACACAAAACTCCTTCCCTCTTAGTGCTGGGTGTAATGAAAACATTGACCTTGGCCACAGCATCACGAAGCTTCAGGGCAGGCTGCTCAGCCTGGCCTTCACTAGCCTTGACATCAGAAAAACGTGAGGCCATTCCGCCTCCTTCATGGCTGATTCAGCAGCAAGAGGGAACAAGCTCAGGGCACAGAGATCAACCTTGCTCCAGGGCACTCAAGCAACTTCTGCAGGGTCTGGAGCCTCCTGAAGGTCGAAAACATCTGATCTTCTCCGGCTGCAGATGCTTCACAGGACAGAAGCACCTTCAGTCAACCCAGCACAGCCACTTACGCCATTTCGCTGCAAACAGGGCTTTCACACACAAAATGAGTGTTTGCTCGTAGTTGCTATGTGAGATATCTATTGTCTGCTTCTACAGCTCTACAGGAACCGCTGAATTTTCCAGACTCTCTTAGAAATGCACCTGAACCTACAGCTATGCCACACTCAGAAACCTCAGAAGCCTCTGCCCACAGCACATGGACACCACCTGCCATCATATCTACGTTATTTAACTGCCTCAACCTACAGACACCCCACCTCTGCTCTGCTCCTTTCTGGAGGAGCCCAACCAGGGAGCAGCTGCACCATCACCTCCAGCTCCTGCAGGACCCTGACTCTCAGGGTATTTGTGCTAACCAGTTTACTGCCAAAGCTGCCAATCTCTAACACACCATGCAGCCACCTCAAAGGCAGGATATAAGGTATCACAGACCACTCCTCAGGGCACCACAAGCCGCCAGCCAAGAACGCTGATCAGGATACGCTCCTACTGCAGCCACGCTTTGTACCTGGCCTGGTCTGAGAATCGACACCATCAAACCAGCCTGCAGACAGACTTACCTGTTCTCTGTGCACTATTTCAGACACCTAGCACCAACGTACCAACATCTGCCACTGGAGCAAGACACTGCCTCCCAAATTCAATCCACGGTTGCTTTGCGCCTCAGCTCCAGCACAGAATATCTTCTGCTGTCAGGCTGCTGCGGGAGAACTGAGCACAGGAAAGGGGCTGGGTGGTTTTATTTTAAGCTCTCTGTTTCTGAAATAACCACGGTGCTTCGTGAATCACCAGGATATCCCAACTGTAGTATCATACAGGCAAGTTGCACTAAAATCTATATAATCCTTAAGTGGGATGTCACAGCGTGACACACTCTATTCTATCTTTACCACCCAGAGCACCAGATGGATTTCAGAGCAATTAAGGAGCATTTCACTTTGGGGCTACTTTTTTTTTTAATAAGGCTTCATCTATTTTCCATTTATTTCTGGGCTGAACATCGCCCCTCCCCACCTAGCAAGCCTAGTTCTCAGCACAGGAGCAAGCTTACTCAAGTACTAATTAAGCTTCAAATTATAAAAGCACGGAACCGACACCCTGAACGCTCAAATCAAGCGTGGAAAGCAGGAGAAAAAGGGAAATCTGAAGGGGAAACTTCCAGGAGAGTGAGCACGTATGAGGAAAGCAATGGTTTGGAGCAATGTGGAGCAGGGCTCCCATTGGCAAGCACCACTCCAAGTACAACAAACCTTGTCCCACCCCAATTAAAGCAGGTCCTGTCTTTGAGGGGAAGGCTCTGGGGTTGCTGTTGGTAGAGCTGAGCAGCCCCAAGGCAGCTCCCGGGTCCCAACACATTGATTCACTGGCGCTGCCCCAAGAATCATAGAATCACAGAATCATTCTGGTTGGAAGGGACCTCCAGGGTCATCAAGTCCAACCTTTAACCCATCATATTCCTGACCATTAGACCATGGCCTCAATGGTCTAATGAAGCAGCCCAAGAAGCAGCAGTCCAAGAAGCAGCCCAATGTCCATCAGCCACACTGGTTTTGCATTATCCAGGTGGAGCCAATTCCCAGCTCAGAGCTGCGAGCTCTTAAATGGCAGCTGGGCCTTCAACATTAACCTGGGCTGGTCACCTCGTGCCCAGATGTCACTCTCAGCACAGCTCCTCCAGAACCAGGGGGCTTGTTGTATAGCGGTGGATCACCCCCCAAACACAGGGCTTCCAAAGAGATCCAATAAAGGTTATTTTTAAAAGAAAACATTGCAGCAGAGATTGGGTTTCTGAAATCATTGCTCTTCCCTTCCCATCCCCGAGGCTCCGGCGGATCCCTGGATCTGGGGGATTATCCCTCCTCTCCTCCACAACCCACAGACCAAGGGTTGCTCCCCAGAGAGCCCAAGAGGTCGGGGTTTGTCCCCATCGCGGTTCCCCGGTCGCACCCACCCCCGGGGGGGCCGTGCTCAGCCCAG
>VZRW01007907.1:0-17457 GCA_013398125.1 Aegotheles bennettii
TTTTATTGCAATAAAAATAAAAACATCTTTTCTAAGATGCAGACTTACTGGAGTGAGTCCAACAAAGGGCTGCTAAGATGATTAAGGGACCAGAGCTTCTTTTGTATAAGGAGAGGCTGGGGGAGCTGGGACTGTTTAGCCTGGAGAAGAAAAGGATCCAGAGGAAGAATCTTACCCATACGTAAGTACCTGATGGAGGTGTGGGGAAAAGAGTAAAGAAGACTGAGTAGTCTGACTCTTTCCTGTGGTACCCAGTGACCGGTTGAGAGGAAACGGGCAGAAACTGAAATACAGAAAATCCCATTTTAACACAAGGAAAAAAAGAAAAAAAACCCAACACACTTCTTTGCTGTAAGAGTGATCAAACACCAGCACAGGTTGCACAACGAGGTTGTGAAGTAGCCATCCTTGCAGCTATTCAAAACCCAACTGGACATGGACCTGGGCAAGCTGCTCTAGCTGTCCTTGCTTTGAGCACGGGGCTCGACTGGATTATTCTCAGAAGTCCTTTTCAACCTAAACAATTCTGTGATCTACAGCCTGACACCAGGAGGAAAAACCCAGTGTTGACAAAATTCTTTCTTAGTGAATATCTTCAACTACAACAAAACCTACACATTCATCCTGCGGCATGAAAAGGAGCAGCCTTTACAGTCACAAAACACATGTTGCAAATACAAACTGGGAAGGTTTTTCTATCTCACTGCTGCAGAACTGCAGCAAAGACATAAATCTGAAGGATGGTTCAAGCCTTAACCATGAAAGAAGCAGAATGAGATTCACCTGGGATCATGAGACACAGGCAAAAAGTTGGAATGAGTAACCAACACCACAAACCTGAGGCAAAGATGCATTTTAGCCAGAATAAGTCATTGTGTTCATTGCTATAAAGTCTCGAGATCTTCATCCAAAGATAGAGATATTCAGATTTTCATCTGTCTTTATGTGTACTTTTAGCTATATTATGAAATATTATGGCAAATTAAACTCTCTATTGAGACTGTTTTGTCTGCATGTCAAACACGAAGCGTGCAAGCAGCTACATTCAAACTGAGCTACTGTCAGCTACTCAAACACCAAGACATTCAAATTACTAAACACTCAGATATAGCTACCCACACCTACTTAAACATAAGAAGTAAACAAAACAAGCAAACAAAACAAGCATGTAAAGTGTGAAGGCCTCAATTATTTCCCCTACTATCTTTATCTAAGATATTTCTTATTTTTCCTATTTTGGGCAAGTTTCTCTAATACTTGAGAAGCAAAAGAGAGCCACTGCATCATCACACGAACATCTGTTTTCGTTAAAAAAAAACATAAAATGAAAGGGCAAGACAATACCATCAGCAATATCAGGTGGGATAATGGGGCAGCAAGCACCAGTTTGACCAGAATGAATCCTTATGGAACTGTGGTCTCCTATATGCTGGAAGACTTGACAGACAGGTCACCGTTGGCCCAACATGCAGAGCATAAACGAGCACGACTCATTCAAGTTGCCTTCTAAATTGCTATGAATTTCTTTTTAAAACAAACAAACAAACTTGTTAGTCATGTTGTGGACTTTGGACCACGGCAAACAGAGTTTTGTTCTTTTACAGAATGTTAAAACACGTCAAAAACGTTCAACCTCCCACTCTCCTTTTCCCTGTAAGCTTGAGTACAAGAGAGAAAGATAAATGTCCTTATTATAAAAATTCTGTAGTCATATGCCACAGACCCTGCAGAACTCTCCTTAGGCAGAGACAAGGTGACCGCTGTTTCTTTTTTAGTGGGTTTTGGATTTGTTTGGGGAAAGCAAATTAAATCAAATGTTTTCTCCCTAGGAAAGCACACCCTCCGTCACAGTTGAACTACTGCATCGTAACAATAACCTGAGCTGTCTTTGCAAAGTGAACTGTCTAGCAGCAGAACCTACACAGGCACAGTATTTACAATATTACAATACTACTACTAGAGTTTCCTTTTGAGTCATGGGCAATGGTATGCATTACTAATTTGATCCTGTTGCCTGTCCTTCCAGATGCTAAATTCCCTGTGATGCCAAAGAGCAGTTCATATGGTATTCCACCTCCCTTAACTGTTAAGGTGGCTCAAAAAGTACAGCTGCCATACCATACAGCCTTGAAAAGCTAACAAATATAGGACAAAAGCAGATCTTCCCAGTCCGGTTTCAGGGGAGACAATGCCCAGAAAATACACCCAGGTTCATGACCCTAAGTAAAAGGATACTTTTCAGGTTGTGTAATCGACACCAAAACTCAGTATGTCCAAACCAACCGTGTGAAAAATCCCATTAGGGTAATGGTGTATGCAAAGCAAATGACTTGTGAAAGAGCAGTCCTGCTTTCCTCCAGAGAGAGGACCACCTCTTCCAAAGCAGAGGGAATGGCTGAAACCTGCTTTGCAGCCTCAGCTGTCAACTCTGAGGACCTTGATCGAAACAGAAGAAATGCAAGATGCAAACCAGTTGGTCTAGTGCAAGTGGGCTAAAACAAACTAAAAATCAACGAGCTATTGTACAGGATCACAGCACTCCCACAGTTTCCATTCAACTGTTCAGCTGCTCACATGAAGCCACGCACTGCAACACCACAGGACTTTCTGCTAGGAATGAAGTTTTCTTCCTCTATACAACACAAATACTGTCTGCACTGTATAGTCCAGAAAAATGTGAATACTGGGGAAACTGGACAAAGACTCCACTGGAAAGAAATGTACCCACCACAAGACAGAAGTAAACCTTCAATAAGCCTGCAATTCTGTTTCAAGAGGAAAAAGAGACACAAACAGAGTCTGAATAATATTTTTAAAAAAGATAAGAACCACCTATTATTGTAAATAGATAGCTGTAACCCACAATAGATTTTTTGCTTGTCTTTCAAAATGGACAGATTTGAGTCCTTACTGTTCTGGACAGCAATACATAAGACTTGAAGGAACTTGTTACAAGAAAGTTTAAGTATATTCTATGATACCTGCCCAAAAGGAACTCCTGATAAAGACTGCACAAAATCTTCACTGTTATTTAAGAGGGAGCAAACTCTACGACAACAAAGTTCTGCAAAAATTGCTGTACAGCAATAAAAAAAAAAGCGTGAGGTATTTGGAAAGCCATGGTTTGAGCCACATGGAAGATTCTGCTGCTACTTAGTCTGTATTTCCAAGTCAGTCCAGTTGAAAATATGCCTTTAAAGAGCAAGTAACTGGTGGCATATAGCGATGAACCTGCTCAGGAAGAGGTGGCCATTTCCTCTCCTTTTAAGATTCGTAGATTGAAAGCTTCCTGTATCATTTCAAGGAAACCAGAGCATCTAGAAGCTTTTCAGATGTTTTTCCCAAAAAACACAGCTGCAGAAGTAACATGATATACTCAGGAATCTTACAACAAATATCCCAAGGCCATGGAATATCAGGTCTTTCTGGGGACAGTGGAAGAACTCAACAGAATCTAGTTATTACCTGCTGCACAAGGGACTGGAGAAGCTAGCTAGCTATGAAAAGATGTGAGGTGGAAGGCTCACTTCCATTTTTACCTTGAAGTTTTAAGTTACCGTGTATCTTGCGATTATAAACTTGTCACACCACTTTATAAAATGCTGTTTCAAGTGAAAGACATGAAAATTGCAGAAAATCAGATTGCACAAAGGAGATAAATTTCTCATAGGAAGCTGATAAGGGACAAGGCACTTTTATCATGGCTAGAGAGGTAACTAATCAAGGGTACCCATGAAATTCTCTGAAGTGCCTTGAGGTTTATGAAATGCAGGAACCAGAAAACTGCAAACACTACTTTTTCTTTAAGCAAGATGTGGAGCTTGCCTAAAACTCCAAGTGAGAGTTTGCATTCATCTCTCCCTGCATACCAAGCCTAATTAAATAGCGCAGCAAAAAGGCTTGAACAGCCCCAGAGTGTCCAACTACCGAGCTCTAGGACTGTACCACCAGGACAAGGTGCAGGCCAGGGTTACAGCCAAAAGGGTACATACCAAGAAAAGCTGCCAGAGTGCCTAGAGGTAAGAACTAAGACTGTGCTTTTCAGAAGATGTGCTAGGTTAAAAAGCCCCATAATTACACTGCTGAGCAAGGAAACTGTTTTCCCAGCATTCAAATCCAAGTGGGCTCAGAGAAAAATGATTTTGTGTATATCCTTTATATAAGTCGTACTGATTAAAAAAAATACCAGATCTTCATTAATCAATTAACAGAAGCAAAGTGCATGACTTTAATCACTGGCTGAATGTTCAAGTCAAGAAAACCGACAATACTATTGGTGGAAATCAAGATTCTGAATGTGGTAAGACCACCCCTAAATCCCAGTTCTGGTCATTACCTTCTGCTTATCTAGATCGTTCAGTTACCTCACAGTTAGCTCATCATATTCTTCAGGTCTTGCCAAGTTACCAAGAAATGCTGTTGATGCTGTCTCGTTATACAGCTGATATTTATCAGCCCAGCTCACAATACAGGGCAAATAATCAGCACACAAAAATGGTGCCCAATGTATTTGCAAAGCCCTTTACTTTCAGATTATCTCTGTTGAACGGCCTACACGGGAAAGTCAAAAGGCCATTCTGTGCATTTGTTTGCTCTCTCCCTAGTTACCTCAGAACTGAGAAGCTTCTCTCCACCTGAAGAACACTCACCATTTAAACCTCTTCAACTCAGTCAACTCTGAACAGAAAATACAGAGCTACTGATCACCTGAATGATCGTAACAACAGAAATACATATTCAAACCATGTAACCTGAGATTTCAGAAGTAGCATAATATAAAAATCAATACCCACAAGCAATAAAACTAGCTACTAATCAAACAGCTGCACGATTATCCTCTCCTCCCCCCATACACCTCTGTACCATCCTCCGGTTCCAGTGGGTTAGCGTTGACACATATCACAGAACAGAAGCAAGTCATTGGAGATTTTCAAGTTGCAGTGTGGAGGGGAAAACTTAATAACGAAAGGCATGCAAAGAATCAGAAAATAACTGAATACAGATGCAAGGAAGCAGAAGGACAAACCTTTTAAAAGAAGCCTTAAATGTTTACATTGTTAGGTTTCAAGGGCTTTATTATATTTCTCATCCACACTATAAACAACAGTCTTTAAGACAAAGAAATTATAATGGGAACAAGAACTGTAAAAAACATTTCCCCTTGGACATAAATACTATGTTAATTTTTTTCAAATACTGGCTTTTATAAAGGCCAGGGGAAAATTATGTTCAGTTACCACAAATTTAATCAAAATAATTTAATCGTAAAACAATAAGCAGCTAATTATGCAGATTAACATAACAGCAAATCCCTATATTCAGTTTTATGTTTCTATTTATGCAAGTGCCATTATTAAAACAAGAGGCCACAGTAAGTTTGAAAAGCATGCCGGAAAGTGTACGACAATGATTCTAGCCAGGAACTTAAGATAGTACTTTTGCTGGTATGATGCAGCAAATGATTCAAGTCCACAAAGCATCTTACCATATTTAAATTTACCCCAGGTTACCCTATACCAGTTCAGCAACTCTTAAGAATTAAGTGTGTGGCCATGTTTCAAGTTGCTAGTAAGCAGAAGTCCATTATCATAAAATCAGAAGCCAACGCCTCAGACTGTCACAACTTAAGTAATTAGCAGGAAAAAACAGCCTCTCTCATTAGATTATTCTGCCTGACGTACCTCAAAGCAGCAGCAGAAAGTTTACAGTTCTGATTTTAAATAAAGTTTAGTGCTCTGGTTATCTGTTACTCTTACAAAACAAATAATCCCCTTCCCAGGCCAGGCCACCTATATATATTTATGCATATCAAAATAGAACAGGTTCAGGTACAAAACTCAAGAAGCCACATTCCTAAAGCAATGCCTTCACACACGCTACATGGTGGTACAGAATCCTTCTTGACAGACTCTCATGCTGCTTGCCACTCTCTCCCAGGTCTCCCCAGATACACTCAAATACACCTCAAGCCTCATCTTTCTACATGTCCCTGGGTCAGATTCACAACTGACTTTTTCTTTGGCTCTACCTTGCCTACAGTGTTCTGGGCACCACTGTTCTTTCTTGAGTGTTTCAGTCGAGTTGATGCCCTTCCAACCCTCCTTTTAGGAGGCTACACCAACTCCTGTTTTTTATATAGAGCAGAAAGTCTTAAAAACACAATACTTTAAGTTCTTTCACCACCTTATCCTTTTTCCTAATATTAAGACTACAGTTATCTTTTGGATCTAAAAGCCTATGATAAGCAAGGTGGACTAAATACCACCTAAAGGAAAGGATGCTGATTCATATACCATCTGCCACTGCCAGATTAACACGTTGCTCCAGAAGCAGCAGAAGTAACAAAGCCCCATTTCCCAAAAACTTGTTGTCTAACCTCCTTCTTCTCAACAGGCTGGACAAAATATGCCAGAGCTGTGGCAAACCCAAAACCATTGACACGCTGGTCAGATGCACAACAGATGTCAAACAAGACATACGATGGCCAAATCTGCCTGCACTACCCTCAGCTGAGGCTCTAACTTGGGTGTCTCTCCTCCACTCAGCTGCCAGTTTTCACAGAACTCATGAGAACACCATCATGTCTGAAATCTGAACCATATGGTCAATCACTGACGGATTCGCAAGGAGGCAAATGAGAAGTGTGGGAGAGAGAATAGCTGTTAAACAAGTAGCTTAAGCCCATCAGGCAACTATGCTTAAAACATATTTAACTACATAGATAACACAATACCCAAGTCACCAAATTACATTAAAATAGTGTTCAATGGTGCACCCTTAACACCACACTCAAACCTGTCTGATGCATAAATTAACCAAAGCCACATATTCTTAATTTTAATGTTGGGGTTTTTTCTCCCACTTCTGGCAAGCAAGCACGGACACTGCAGACTTTCACGGAAACTGCACATGCTCATAACTTCGGGATGCTGGAAAACAAATGAAACTAAATTGAAAAACCTTAGTCAAAACCCTCCTTTTTGACACCAAAAAAACACACCCACAAGCACTCAGGCTATTGTCCTAATTAATCCACTCTCCAGAACCCATGTCCTCCAAAAGTATCCAAGAAAAAAACAAACAAAACCCCCAGGCACTGCTGTCTTATTAAGTCTTAAAGACTTTAATTTTCTACCTTCCAATGACACTAAAAGTCCCCTTCCTTACACAGAGGCAGGGTGATTGCATCTCTTCTACTCTATACTTCCCAGGAAACAGAATCACTGAGTTGTCCAATTCAGTTCAGCTGTGAATGAAATTGTTCCGATTTCAGCTTGCCCTAATGAAGCTGTTGACCCTCTTCGAGCCCCTGGTAAACTCTTCAATAGCTTTAAGACAACCGAGACAAAAACAGCAAAGCGTGAAGTTGAAATGCTGATATTTTTAATACTATTCTCCATCTTGTTCTTTACATATTTTACAACAGAAATGTATAGTTGTGCACTGAGCCAAAACTTTCCCCAAGCTCTCCACCATGATACTGATCTCTTTCCTAAATTGCTGCTTTACTTAGATGTTTATTTCTTTGGACTGTTCAACTCTGGACAACTTCTGCATTTTCTTGGCTATTCATACAGCTTAAGTACATGTGAAGTTCTTTACAATTGTCTCTGTAGCTGACAAACTCAAACGGCACACATACAAAACTTCAGAGGACCCCTGCTGCTAAGCTTTCATCAAACTGAACACTGGTCTTTTTATTCCTTTACCCACCAGTTTTCAGTATATGATAACCCTCTGTTCTCACCCTATGCCTGGTTTTCTTCTCTAAATGAATGTAGCAGAAGGTTCTTTTCCAGTCTAGACCACACTACCCAGTTAAGAAAATAGAAAATGTGAAGAAGTCTACTTCAGTGACATTCTATTCACATATTATCCATTATATTTCAGAAGTCACGGCAGTCTGGTGAAGTTCCAGACTGGAAAAGGGGAAACACAACCCCCGTTTCTAAGAAGGGAAGAAAAGACGACCCAGGGAACTACAGGCCAGGCAGTCTCACCTCTGTGTCTGGTGAGATCATGGATCAGATCCTCCTGGAAACTCTGCTAAGGCACATTGGAAATAAGGAGTTGATTGGTGACAGCCAACATGGCTTCAATAAGGGCACATCATGCCTGACCAATTTGGTGGCTTTCTGTGGTGGGGTTACAGAGTTGATGGATAAAGGAAGAGCAACTGATGTCATCTATCTGGGCCTGTGCAAAGCATGTGGCACTGTCCTGCACTGTCCTTGTCTCTAAATTGGAGAGGCATGGACTTGATGGGTGGAGCACTTGGTGGATGGTGGATAAGGGATTGGCTGGGTGGTCGCACTCAAAGTTGTGGTCAATGGCTCGATGTCCAAGTCGAAATCAGTGACAAGTGGGGTTTATCAGGGGTTGGTCAGCAACAAGGATGGTGGGATCGAGTGCACCTTCAGCAAGTTTGCCAATGACACACTGGAGGGAAGGGATGCCATCCAGAGGGACCTTGGCAGGCTCAAGAGGTGGGCCCATGCAAACCGCATGAAGTTCAACAAGGCCAAGTGCAAGGTCTTGCATATAGGTCAGGGCAATCCCATACACAGATACAGGCTGGGTGGAGAATGGATTGAGAACAGCCCCAAGAAAGACCTGGTTGATGAGAAGCTCAACGTGAGCTGGCAAAGTGAGCTTGCTGCCCAGAAAGCCAACGGTATCCTGGGCTGCATCAAAAGAAGTGTGACCAACAGGTCGAGGGAGGTGATTCTCCACTTCTACTCTGTTCTCAGGTGGCCTGGCCTGAGACCCCACCTGGAGTACTGTGTCCAGTTCTGGAGTTCCCAACAAAAGAAGGACATGGAGCTGTTGGAGTGAGTCCAGAAGAGGGTCACAAAGATGGTCAGAGGGCTGGAGCACCTCTCCTATGAAGAGAGGGTGAGAGACCTGGGGCTGTTCAGCCTGGGGAAGAGAGGGCTCTGGGGACACCTTAGAGCAGCCTTCCAGTAGTTGCAAGGGGCTCCAGGAAAGCCAGAGAAGGACTTTTTATGAGGGCATGGAGTGACAGGATGAGGGGGAACAGTTTCAAACTAAAAGAGGGTAGATTTGGATTGGATATTAGGAGGAAATTCTTTCCTGTGGGGGTGGTGAGACACTGGCACAGGTTACCCAGAGAAATTGTGGCTGGCCCTCCTTGGCAGTGTTCAAGGTCAGGTTGGATGGGGCTTTGAGCAACCTGGTCTAGTGGGAGGTGTCCCTGCCCATGGCAGGGGGGTTGGAACTGGATGGTCTTTAAGGTCTCTTCCAACCCAAACCATTCTATGACTCTATACCGGAGCCCTATCCTGCACAGGACCGCTCTTTTGAATTGGGGCCATAAATAGTAGTTTAATAAAACAAATACATTAAAGCTGGTACTGTCACCAAAATATGCAGTTCCTTCCTCTTCCTCTTTGCTATTTGTGCCCACCTTCTTCTTTCACCACACTCACAAAACAAACTGGGTTAGGGACTGTTTTGTAAGTCAGCCAGCAAAAAAAAGGGGGTGGGTAGTTTTAGTGTGGATCAGGGCTGTGACCCAGATCACCACACAATCATTAAAATATTTGGCCAATAAAACCAAAGCAGCAGTGGTAAGATGAGTCTGAAAGGCTAAGACTGGCTTTCTTCAGTGGCACTCCCTGCTTGAAAGGGGGTGGGGGAGAGAAAAAAACCAGCCAGCCTTATATGCAGAATCCCTCACTGGTGTCGCAGAACATTTTTAAGAAAGCAAACATTTTAGCCTTATTTATTTCAGTAACTGCATATACAAATGACTGGACTATTTATCTCTACTGTGGTGACTGCAACAGCAGTGCAATTACACGCCTATGCAAACCTGCACTTGACATGTCATCTTAAGCATTATAGTTCATATTCCACTGTAATAAACGCAAGCAGATTACATATCTTGGAGCTGTATTTTGGCTGGAAAGCTACACCACTAAGCTTATATTCCATGAAGGATTTAATAACTACCCTGTCTAATTAAAGTTGCACAACTCTTCCATTTTCAAGATCCTGTTTTCAGCAGATAAAACCTTGCCAAAGTAACCTTTGGCAAGACTTCTCTGTCCCTCACACACACCCAACAGAGAAACGAAAGCGATAGATTCTGTTCATCTGTTTGAGTTTCATTCTAAAAAACTAATTTCCCAGAAAAAAATGACAGAGAAAATAGGTCTTATCCACATTAAACATCCAGGTTTTTCTCCAGTTTTCTTGAAAAGCTCTAACATTTCTATTGTTTAGAGCACTTATATTAAATGAGAATGAGAAATTGCATGTCTGACATAAAGGCATCGTCTCTGGCATGTTCCAACACAGATGTGATCACACAAGTTAGAGTGGAAAAGAATTCCGCTTTCATATGTTTTGCAAAGAATTTGTGGACAAAGAGTTTAACTTCCTAAGAATTTGCTTCTCCAAACCAGAGCTGGACAAAACCTTTCCTGTCATTATTTCACATGGTTTCTAAAAGCCTACCATTAAGTAAAAGAACAAGAAAAGGTACAGAAGAGAGAGACACATCTCTCAGGTATTCTTAGTCATATCCTTTCAGGCACAGAGGAGTGAGATGACTAGCATGAATGGATACGTTAAAACCGAAGGCCCAGAAGAATTAGGAGCGATGAAAGCACATCCTAAAAATAGCAAATTCAGTTATAAGCAGGAATAGAACCTGGAATTCCCCAAACTCTGTCTTCCTTTGCCTGTTAACGCGTAAGCTAATTCAGTCACAGCCATTCCTAGACTTAATAAATAATCACAACTTTCTGCATAGGTATTCCTCAATAATTTCATCTTTACTACCCTTAGACAGATGTGACAGATTTTGTACGCTTGCAATAGGTTTTGTATTATCCAGAGTAGGTGAAACAGGAGCAGAGACTAACCCACTCAAAAAACCTGGGATGTAAATAGCAACAAACAACAAAAAAACCACTAGCATAAAAACCAACAGCATGTGCTTTTATTCTCAGTTTTGTGCCAGAAGGCAGTAGCTTTCTAAAAAATAAAAATCAGAGAGCATTTCAGTACCTAATCTTTTGGAATGATCCTTCACAGTTAAATGACACAATAGGAAAATTAAAGATATGCTTTACTGCTTTTGACACTTTGCTTGCACTAGACGAACTAGAAAGAAGTATGGTAAAGCCTGTAACTCATGTTCCAAAAGGGAGAGATGGGAATTTCCCGGTGCGGTTTTACGTATTATTAAAATAGGACAAGGGTCACTGCATGGCACTCTCTACAAACACTTGCACAAAGTTCATTCATTGTACTGCTTACCTCCTCTTATGCAAAGGCACGAGCCTTTGCTCTGAGGCCAGAGTAGAACCAGCTCCAATGTCCCCAACTCATTCAACTCTGACCTTTTCTGATCAAGGCAGCTCACAAATTACACACAAACTTCCTCTTGCAAACAGCAAAATAGATCCAAAGATGCCTGCTTGATCTCAGCATAACTTACACATAAATCATACACAACAGAGAAAGCCCCATTTAAGCCAGCGACTACCTGGAAATTCAACACACAGCCATAGCATAAACTGAAAGTATCTGTGTGGTATGTTGCTATCCAGCCTACTGAGTCACAGCAGGTATTTTGGCACATTCAAAGAAAACACAAAACAAGAACAATTCTGCTTCTCCATTTCACCCACTGCCTGACCTCAAACTCACGAGCTGTCTCCCCCATGCTCCTCCCTGCCCAGTCCTCAGAGCAGTGACCAGTCCTGAAACCAAAATACTGCCGTTAAAAATCACACTGTAGGAACAGGATAGAAACCAACGGCAGGCTTAGCGGCATAGATAGGTGTCCTGAAATAACACACGCTGCCTTATTCGGGGAAAAAAATGTACTTTATCTCATCTGCTGTTCTCCAGCTTCTGCTGCACTCCCTGCCCGAGGAGAGAGGCTGACTTGCCACGAGAAGCAGTGAAGACAGCGCATGCTGCCTGCGCCTGGGAAGTGTTGTCACAGCAACTCCACCTGTATCTTTTACAGTTCTGTAAGACCAAAATATTCCCGTTCTTAGAAGATTAGAGGAGTTGAGGCTGTTGACTGATAAAATGGAAACGAAGATTTTTGAATTAGAGAAAAAAGAAGTATGACTGCTGAAAGAGAAAAATAATCACAGAACGGTCACTACTTAATCACACACGCAAATCAGCCAACGAATTTTAAATCACCTGAGGGGTGAGGAGGGGGGACAACACAAAAAATCCAAATCTAGATTTTACTATACTTGGTTGAATAAGAAAGAACAAAGAAAAGGAAATTTTCCTCACTTGACAAAAACAGACTATTCTTATAGACACTATTTAAATGTCACCTTCCCAGTTGACACAGAGCAGTAACAGGCAACACCACAGGATTACCTCACTTTTTATTAAGCACCACAACATTGTACCAGTACGCATAGTCACACTACTAAGACTTTTTGGTGTGTGGCAACAGAAGTGTATTACACTCTCTTCCACCAGCCCACAGCCCTCCAGACTGTCCAGATTATTGCAAGACTCTGTGTGTTGTCAGGAGGCTGAAACAGAAGGTTTTGTCAAGCTGTCCTCTTCTCTGCTGGAGCATGAAAT
Source organism: Aegotheles bennettii (assembly GCA_013398125.1). Lineage (NCBI taxonomy): Eukaryota > Metazoa > Chordata > Aves > Caprimulgiformes > Aegothelidae > Aegotheles > Aegotheles bennettii. The sequence continues at coordinate 12,595 of VZRW01007907.1, forward strand.
ACACCAAGCACAATTCTCAAGGAAGCCCCCTCCCAAGATGCACACAACCCTGCTGACCACACGCAACACTTCTCTGGTGCTCTGACAGGCAGAAGAGTGCTGATGGGTGCTGCTGACAGAGGACACATCCTCCACCAGCTCCTTCCCATCCCCAGCCAACGGTACAGGCTGGGCACATACCACCGCTCCCTACACTGGGACCAAGCTGTGTGGAGCAGAGTGCAGCACGACATTAGCATCAATCACAGAATGGTGGGGGTTGGCAGGGACCTCCGGAGATCATCTAGTCCAACCCCCCCGCTAAAGCAGGTTCAACCAGAGCAGGTGGCACAGGATCGTGTCCAGGCAGGTTTTGAATGTCTCCAGAGTAGGATACTCCACAGCCTCTCTGGGCAGCTCTGTCACCCTCAAGGGAAAGAAGTTTTTTCTCATGTTCAGATGGAACTTCCTGTATTCCAACTTGTGTCCATTGCCCCTTGTCCCATCACTGGGCACCACTGAGAAGAGTCTGGCCTCATCCTCCTGACACCTGCCCTGTAGATATTTATAAGCATTGATAAGATCCTCTCTCAGTCTTCTCCTCTCCAGGCTAAGCAGACTCAGGTCTCACCCTTTCCTCACAAGACAGATGCTTCAGTCAACCAGTATCAGGACTGCATTGCTAACCGATTACTCTGCTGTCGTAGAGACTTCTGATTGCAATACTGCAACACTGCCACAGGCTAATGCTAACATCTGTGTTAAGATAGCAGAAGATAACAAAACACATTGTCTATTAAATAAAGCAAGTTTTTCTCTAGCAGCCCTATTTTTAGCAATTTCATTAGATACGGGGATAATAAACTTCAGTCTGCAATAGTTACTTGCCCAAAGAAGTTCAAATCTAGAAGCTGGTTGCTTTAAAACTAGTTTTGTAGGTGAGCAGGAGGCCATCAGAAATCCACCACCACAGATATGCTCAATCTCCTTCCCATTACGTCTATTGCACTATTCAATGGTTTCTGGTTTACTTGTATACTAAATGACAAATTATAGTGTAGGGGGAAAAGGTACTTGCCAACAAGGGATCAAGCACTTGAGTTTGCTTTTTTTAGAATGCATTTTCCAACAAATACAGGAAAATACTTAGAAGTGTTATACAAAGGTGCCTTTCAAATGACACTAATATGCAGATTCCGAGCATTGCAACTGAACAGCTCCTACAATGACAGCCATACATTTATACAAAAAGCCTTAAAAAAAAGAAAAAGGCTATAAGAGTTGTAAGAAGGCCTTTCTGAAAGCATGTAAAAATAAAATAACATTTTACACTATCTGAATGTTCTTCATAAAAAGACACTCAGTTCTCCTTTTCATAAGGAACACTATAGAGTTCAAGAGAACAACACAGATATTTATCATACTCTGCCCTTTAAAAATCAAAGGCAACCAATTATACCCAAGTTCTCTCTCATACTTGCATCTTAAGAAGAAAAATATTAAGGAAAGGAGAGTGACCTTTACAATTTCTCTTCCTGTTCCTTTCTTCATTTCTCTTGTCCAGTTATACACTCTCTCTTTACATAACATCGAGTGCATCTGCAAACAGGAACACCTACACTTAGCAAAAAGCACAGATTAGAGCTGCTGACATAGACACAGATCATGTAATTTCTGTGACAAATCATCTAGAATCCTAGCATGAAAACACAGGTTTATGTGGGGGTGGGGAGAAGGGCAGACCTAGTTCATGAGTTTTTCTCAACTCTTCCAGCTTTGTTCAATAAAATATAAAACCAATTACACAACAGCAGCAAAGCCCAGAAGAAAAACCTAGCGTTCGCTGTATTTTCTTCATTCGTTGTTGAGCTCTCTCCTACACATTACATACAAACTTATAGGGGAAAAAAAAAGTCCGCCCTGAATCTACTTTGCAGGCTGAGTTTAAGCCCCCAATTACAAATGGTTTATGTCACTTCTCACCCAACAGAGGACCCAAGCAAGGGGAAAAAATAAATAAATGAAAAAAACTGAAACACACCTTCATCCCAGCCAAAACAGAACACTACCTCCATTTAGAAGATAAGTAAAGTTATTTAGCTGGTTACCCTCTCAATCAAGAAGAAAAATCCTTAATCTTCTCAATGAACCCACACATACATACTATCTTGTATTTAATTTTGCAAAGATGGAACATATCAAAGCCTATCTTTGACTTAGTTCTTGAAATTGAAAACAAAGTAATTATGGAGCAATGTCTCTTTCAGATGCACCACTGCAAGTCTTAGACACCAACTCTAATAAAGCAGTTCTTCAGTTCTGAATTAGTGACGTTGTACTCTATAAAAAGAGGGGTCCTAGCAACAGTCTTATAAATCTATTCAATCTGGAAACAGACACATAAATTACTCTATGTATGTTGAAGCCAGAAAGAGACACTTCCCAGGTTTGTTCTGCATGTGGTGCTCAGCGCTGATGAGGGTTAAGAAAGAATGGACAAAGAAATAAGCTATTCTATATTTTATAGCTTTCAGTATAAAACATGTTAATGTCTCGTATCAAATAAAATGTGTTTAAACTGAGACTTTGTACAAGCAGTTGCTCAAAATCCTCCCCAAAACAAAAGCCATGCTTTATAGTGAAAAGCGAAAAGAAGGGCCTCCTTACCCATACATCCTCCCAGACAACACTTCTGTGTAGCTGTTTGTAAATGACACATCAAACAAACATACTAAGACTTTTCAAGACTGTAAAACAAAGGATTTCAAATTGTCAAGATACATCAGCAACGCCAATCAACAGATGCTTCAAGAAGACTCTAGGATATGCAGATCATGCTAAGATCACTTTCCAAGCAATAGGCAAAAGAAACCACACAGTTCTGCAGTCAGCAGTAAAACTATCCCAAGGAAACTGCTTTCAAAAATTGACAACCATATCGTCATGGGACAATGGCTTGAATTTTAACTACCACGTTCAATATACACAGCGAATCCCCACGGTCATATGCTGCATGACTTTAACGTTACCATTATGCCCATAAACTTTCCCATTTCCAATTAATAATACACATGACACCTTGAAAGCAAAGCCTCCCTTCCGAAAGGCCTTTGTGCCTTACGGCATAAAGCAGACTTCCAAAAATATACCTGCCACTGCAAATACTATGTGGACTTCTTTTAATGAGCAGATATAAACATATAAAAAGATTTTAAAAACAGCATATCTGGAAAAGCTTGAGCTGTACCAGGCAAGGCAGTTTTGAAGCAGTGCAACGCTGCGATAGTTCTAGCCCGACAGACCAGAATCTAGCTTGCTGCTGCCACCATCTCCATAAGAAGAACTGGAAGCTCACCTAGAGTATCCACAGAAACTCTGTGCATCTCGGAAAGGCACACAATAGGGTACCAAAAGGCACATGATCACAGAGGCTTCAGCTCTTGTAGCCTCACAAAAGGAGCGCTCCAGCTGGGTCAACACTGACTTTCTGACTAATCAGGAGTCTGACCAGACTCCAGAGCTTGTGTTCCCATTCCTTTTTTTTCTTGTTTACATGGACAAGACCTGTGGATGCAGCCTGGGCAGAAGAGAGGGGAAGAATTTTAGGAGGGCTGTTCATATTTTGCACTTAGTAGATTAATTTCCTCCTCTTTCCAAGGTCTAAGCACATACAAAGAATTGATGGCTGTTTTCTTGCACAAAGTGCAGCAGCTAAGATGAAAAATAGGACATTCGAGGACAAGACTAGAGCCTTCCTTAACATTTCAGTTCAGTCCATCACCTTGATGAGCCTATGAATACCAGCAAGCAAAAATAAGTTCAATAGTAACTGCAAAGCAAACATGCAGAGGGGCAAAACCCCTAGATTCTGTAAGTAGCTCTGCTAACAGTAAATGAAGAGCCATACAGTCAAGAAACATTGAGCATCACTATTTGTATGGAAGAGGTTCCCTCTGTTTCCCTCCATTCTGAAGCAGCAGAAAACACTGTCGCTGTCGCGAGGAATAGAAGACCTACTCTTTTGACACAAGCTTCGTGTCAAACTTCTTAGCCTTGTGCCCTGACAGTTTTAAGTGATGATTTACACAGAGAGAAACACAGACTTAATAAAGAAAAGTTCAGCTCTATCAGCTCCATACATGGTACAAAACAAGCCTCTTCTGAGCAGATACATCTTTTTCATGTAACAGCAAAACAAAGTGACCGTGATGCTTAGGAAAAATTATGTCTGATTATGCTAAGGTTATACTATTCTGATTATAACATACATGATCCTGTAAGTGACTGAGAAACTTACTTAATACATAACAAGTGTATACCTACAATTTAAAACCACGTTTCGGTTCACTCAGAATTACACAGCATCTGTGTAAGACACCTGAAAGAAAACATCCTTCGTACCTGCTGTGTTTAGGTGCTCCCCCACGCGCCCCCACACTGAGGTATCTGTGCTTGAACGCTTATTTACATCGTTACATTCATACATTCCAATTAACGAGGCGTTCTTACCTGTGTATCCTGCCCACCAGCCCCAGGAGGCCACCATAGCCAAGAGCCACTTGAACAACACTCCTTCGATGTACCAGAAGCTTTTACTGTCCAGGACCCGGAGCGGCTGCAGCACGATCAGGTACAGGACGTAGGACGGAATAGCGACCAGGTTATTGGCGACCATGAAGGCGAACCTGAGGAGTGCTTTCAGGCAGGTGCAGCCCACCCGCCGGGCCTGCTCCAGGGTCACGGCCATGCTCCGCGGGGCGCGGGGCCGTCCTGGGGGCAGAGGGACAACAAGGCACAGGTAGCGCTGCCCGCGGCCCCAGACCCCGCCCGCTCCCGCCGCCGCCGAAGGAAGCGGCTCCGGAGGCCACGGAGGGAGAGGCGCGA
>VZRW01007907.1:18377-61847 GCA_013398125.1 Aegotheles bennettii
CGGGGCGGGCAGGAGCAGGGGTTGCCCGGCGGCGGCCGTCCGGGGCTGCTGTCCCGAGGCCGAGGGGCAGCGGCAGGGTCTGGCCCCGCACACCCGGCCGGAGCCCTCGGCAACCAGCGGGGCTGAACCCCCCCCCTTCCCCCGCAGCGCCTCGGGTGAAGTTGGGTGAACGGGGAAGGTGGGAGAGGGGCCGCTGTCCCAGGGACGCTGTCCAGGGACGCGCCGGACCAGGGCAGCAAGGACACGCGTGTCCCTGCAGTCACAAGTCCCCTTCATGTGCTTTTCATAGAGCAACGTTTCTGGCGCCTCTCCCCCTCCCCTACAGCTGCAGGCACCGTGTGCCGCCAGGAAAGCCCGCTGGAGATCCAGCGCTGCTCCTCCTCGGGGCCGGGGAGCAGCCCCCTCCCGCCAACCCGCACCCCCAGCACCGCTCCAGGGCGAGGAATCTCTGCCTTCTGGGTGACTGCACCATCCCTCATGGCCACACAGGGCTGTTGCCTCTCGTCCCACCTCCTCACCCCTCCCACGGGGGACCAGGCCTGGTTTCCTCAGCTTAGGTCAGTTATTGCAATACCTACACGGAACAGAAGAGCCTCTGCCAGTGATTTCAACTCAGGTGGGTCCTTAAGGAATAGAAGCGGATGCAAAAACAACTACACCTTAAGGAGACATGCTAGAAGGTCCTTTGTGCTGGGGCAGAAAAAAAAAAATAATCAAACTGTAATACTTAGACATAAAAACGTATCGTTTCCACGTACAAACCAGGGCATGTGTACAGCTAGACTCATTGTCTGGGAAATAGTGGGCTTCAGACATGGATGCGCCATCAACAACATTCAATCCAGCCTCCATTCCAGGAAGAAAAAGTCGTTAATTTATCAAATGAAATTCATCTGCAGTAAGAACTCAAACACCCAAATAGTGCCATCATGTTCTATTTGAGCAAAACAAAACTGCTGACCTTGACTAAAAGAATGCATCTTGCATCAGTGTTTCCAAGTCTGGGTGTTTTTCTATGTTATTTTTATTACTAGGTTAAATTTGACAGTTGCACTCAGTAATCATTATGGAATCAGCTTGAGTGTTACCAGCTTCAGTAAGACTTGGAGGTTTTGGCTTTTTCGTCTTTTATATCTGATACGAACAACTCTGGGCCTACACTTGAACTTATTCTCAGCAGAATTTTGCCCCAAAATCCTCAGGTAGAAAAAGGACCATTTTTAAGCCATAATTAAAATTGCATTTTAATTTTTACATGCCAACAGCAAGAAGCAGCCTGGTTTATCTATTATTCCAAGATTAAAGACATTAATTATAATTCATTTTAATAAAATTTGGTATCTCTTGATTTTATTCACATGGTACAATTTGGAATTATATTCTCAAATCTGATGTATCACAAAGAGGGAGTGCAGGAATTATGTCAGACACTACTGAATTAGGCAATTTATATTGCAGAAAGGAATTGCACATGGGGAAGCAGGCATACAAAGCATTCTTTGTCAGAGCGACTGCCTTAAAGCTTAGGAAGCTGTGGTTTAGCATTTTGCTGAATGAACTAGTAGCAAAGACCCACCCCTATTCCTCATTTCCTGGCCTTCCCATGGACAACCTAAGTCCTAGGAAGTGTGCACAATGAAATACCCGGTATGGATCTTGAGAAGCCTGCTGTCTGTCATCCAGTCTGGGCCTCTGAGAATCCTCTCTAGTATAAAGTAATGTGTGCGTGTATGTATGTGCCCGTACTGCAAACAGAAAGAAGGAAACATTTAAACAGAAATATTTCTCATTTGGTCAATAACTGTTAATGCTGAAGCTCAGAAGTTTCATAACTGGTTTTTGGTTTTGATTCAAAAAAGATAATACTCTGATTTGTGGAGGCAATTCCTCAATCTCTGAGCTCATGAGCTTTCATTATATGTTGTTTGTCATTTTACCATCATAAATGCAAAAAAGGCAAAAGATTAACTAACACTCAATTTGTGGCCTTTTTATCCATTTCTCTAAATATTACATACTTTTTGACTGAATATCCCCCTATAACTACGTCTTTTCAGCCCCATGGAAATACTGGCAGCGATGTCACTACTGATCATCGTAGAAATACATTTTAATGTGCTTATTAACAGGTACTAACATTGCCAGTATTAGGTGATTAACTGATGTCAAGGATTGCTGGACCAGATAATTAAATACTGGAGTTGTCTCCCACTCACCTCCAAAAAAACCTATGGACCAAAAATATAACCAAACAGAAGGTCAGACTTATTCCTGCCTATAGGAAGGGAAAATGTGTTATTACTGAGGTGGGGATGTTTCGCAGTAATAAACTAACACATCTGTTACATTCAGTTGCTTTAGAGAGTTACCCTAAACAGCATATAGGTTACTGCAAGGGAGCTGTACAGCCTGGAAGCCTTAATTCACACAGGCAGGATTTGATGACTGTATCTGGCTGCAAGATTCAAGTCAGGCATTAGTCATAAACTCCTTGAGAGAATTTTGAAGAAGATAATGTTTTTTTGTCTCTGGATACACTTCAAGAAGTGATTCCCCACTGTCCTTCTCATACACTACCGTTCAACGGCACATATTTGCATTCCAGCTCTGCCATAGCATTAGAGCTGCCTGCAAGCGTAGCTGTGAGGAGGGAATGCATTGCAGACGTTCAAGTAGTCCACAAGTCACAGAGGCACAGAGAACCTTAATGAAATCCAGGTTCAAAGCTGTAAACACCAAACCAACTAAAAAGACTCGTTTCTGGAGTTCAGAAATGGCAAGTTTTGGAATGCTTTTGAACCTCTGTCTAGGTCAAAGACTGGGAAATAAAAAGCTGCTCATTTGTCCCAACCAGATTCAATCAGTTCTCCCTGCTGCCTTTCCTTGTAGCAAACTGAAGTCACAGATGCCATATGGTCAGAGAAAAAAGGGTGAGGAAGATAACATTAAACCCAAAATTGCCCTTAAAAATCATAAAGGCCTGTCATACAGAGAGCCAAGACAAGAAAATAGCCCAAGAAGGCTCAGAAATTCTACAGAGCAGGAAACAACTACTGTTTCCATCTTCTCAGAAAGAACAACTTGCTATTTGAGAAATTGTATAAAATTTTATTTAAAAAACAGCATGGCAGAAAAAATGAAAGCAGACAAAACTGCCATCAGGAATGATAAAGATGGGAGCATGTGCAGAGCAGAGACTACTGGAAGATGCATAACATGAAATAGGGCATATACCCAAGGGAGCATAAACCCAGAAAGCATCACAAGTGAATTAAGTAGTTAGCATTGGACTTGGAAAAACAGTTTAAAGAAGCACCAGGAAGAACTTAACTGTGTTTTCTACAGGCTGCGATAAAGAAAGAAGGGGAAAGAACTGGTAAGGAAAAAAAATAAACAAAAGGAAGGAAGTTGTGGGCCCTTTAAAAAAAAAGGATGTAATTACATTTTAACCTCCAATTCTGAGCTGTTTTACAGAGCATCAAATACTCTGGTGCAGAGGATTTTTGCATTGCTCTCTTCAGAACATTAAACATTTCATGAATTTTCATAGTAACAGTTAAACCTTCCAAAATATTCCACAAGAGTACCTTCCATTACATCCTCTGTATTACATCCTCACGGTTTAATGCTGGGCTGGCAAGTAAACTCTTAAATCTAAAGGACACTATCAGTCACTCCATCTCTACCAGCTGTACCTCAGGAAGAACTGAGGAAACATGCTTGTTCAAGTCCCTTTATCTTCAGTGGCAAGCTGCTCTAATGTCCTCTCTCTTACTCATTCAACAGTAGACTACACTTTTACCAAAAGCTCTACTTTCAGTAATCTTTTAGATATGTGACTTCCTTTTGAAGACTCACATTCATTTATCACACAAAATGCAAAACAAAAAAAACCAAACAAAACCCCCCCAAAAAAAACGCAAAACAAAACAAAAAACCCAGACCATTTTCCTTTTCCAGTTTTTCCCTGGAAAGTAAAGATTATCACACAATTTGACCTTTTGGTCAAGGATGCTTTTATTTGCATCTTAATTCTTTTAAGGACACTTCAGGGTAACATGAAGGAGCTGTTAAAATGGCATTAAGTTTGGCATTTTTAACAGTTGTCACATTCCTGTATTTATGTAAAAAGGCTTTAACTGGCCTGACACAGGGCTCAGCCCCCTAACAAGTTCCTTTCCCTTCCCCCTTCTTCCATCAGATCCCACATGCAGTATCCCTCACCAAGATCAGCCAGCTGCAGACAAGTCAGCCTTGCCAATTCCTACAGTGCTAGGCATATAGAGTTGTCATTTTTACTCATTTGCTCTAATATTTCAAGCTCCTGGATGAAAGCTTAAGTTTTTTTGCATTAAAAAATTATAGGCCTCAGAGAAAATGTCACAAGTGTGATCAAAAATCTCAGGCTCATGATAAGTGCACACTTTTCCCTCCCTCTACTAGCCCAAGTTGACATTAGACCTCAGACAGTGTTAGCTCTAACAAGACTGCAGGATGCCAAGGTAAGGCCTTCACTTGTTTTAGGGCCATTTTTCTCCAGGGAGAAGGTGGCAAAGAAGATTTCCTAGTTTTAAACAAACAATCTATGTAAACACACAACCAGAGAAACCAAAAAGTTATTGCTAGGGTAAGAGGCTAAACAAACAGAAGGTATTTCTTCTGAGTAAATAAAAAGCATTGAAGTAGCAGTGTCATGTTGTTCGACCCCAAACCGGTTGTTTTTTAAATGAGGAATCACTAAATATTATGCAAGTTGGATTGTTACTTAGTTCTTTGTGTTAATATTTCATTACAAAATTTCTGTAAGCCTGAAGGAGACAGGTATTTGTAATTTTGCTCTAGGGAATTTTATACAGTTAGACATGGACAGAAGGACAAACTCTGGCTCCAGTGAGGAAACATCCCCTCATATTCCACTCCAGTGCAATGCTAGAAATTCTGTCCAACATAAAGTAAGAATTAAAGCTGGACACACAGCTTCTAGGGAGGGCAAGCCGAGCCATAGCCAAGGAGTCCATATGACACAGAAGTCACAGCTATGCTAAATCAGTACAAGTACCCATTATCAAGTGTGCTACTGGGGAAGAGAGATCACTCACATCTAATGCTGGGCCTGGCTACGGTCCCATCACTCCTTCTAGTAAGACCTGCAGCAAAATGGATCTTTATACAGTGAGAAATCTCAAGAAAGTGTGAACTGCTCTGCACTTCAGATTGACCTCATCTGTTAGGTTACTGCTGCTCAATTTTATTGGCCAATACAGTTAAGCACTCTCTACAGGAATGTATTTTTGTGCCATTTGATAGCTAATTCTTACTTATCATGTGTTTTCCAGTGGTTTCCCCGAGGCCAAGGAGGTGTCAAAATAGATTTGCTGGATATGGACACATAAAGTGATAGTTCATAAACTTTTTCAGATGGAGATGGCGTTCTAAAATTTAGAAGTACTGTTATTTATGATTTGTTAAAGGTTTGTTTTTAACTATTTTTTGACACTTATTTCCTTTGGAGAACAAAAGCAACATGATAACCAGTATCTGTACTACTTTCGCTACAAAGAATCTAAGGAGACTCATAAGCTACAGAGAGAGACCAACCCAATACAATTACTTTGGTCAAGGCTATCCTGATCTCCCAAAAGAATTTGTGTAGATTCATGTCCAAATGTACTCTCTCTACAGCATAGAAAGAACAAACCAATGAAGTCTGGAGCTGAGTAAGAACAGCATGCTAATTTTTGTTCATGACCTTCACCATTTGTAAGAAAGGTGAAAAAACCAGAATACATCACTTTGAACAATTTGCCAGTTAGTCAAGACTAGCAGAAGGCAAGGCAGATGTAACCATCTCTCCCTTTCTCCTACCAGCTATATGTAAATTTCATAATTTTCCACTTAGGCAGAGCTTGTTAGCCTTTCCAACAATGCCACTCTTGGATACGCCATCTGAATATGTTTTACACAAAATGTATACATCGTTATAGTTTTTTTGGTTGCTTTTCATCTAGCATATCAGGAATATGAGCCCTCTAGTTGCAGCTACATTTTCTGTAACTCACATGTAGTTCCAGTAAGATTACTTGTAATTAATATCACCTTCAAAAACAGAGGTGTTAGCTCTCAAAAAAAGCTAGGTTTAAACAGCTAAACCCCTCAAAAAGAGATTTCAATCTCCTTAAAGATGCAGAAGTTAACCTGAAGTTCCCTTTTCTGGCTACATAAGGGTGTAAGATAAGCAAGAACTTAGTATTAACCATAGAGGGACAATGTCTTGAGTCTCAGATTTGTGACCTTTTGTTTGTTTCAACAAGACATGCGACTCTCAGCATTGCAGCAACCCAATACTTACATCTCCCAACAGGAAAAAACCCCGTCGTTCCTGCTATTACAATGCCATTTCATACCAAACTAAATTTTCCCATAACAAAGCCTGTGAGCTGAATAATTCAGAAGTTTTGAGGTGTTTAATTTCTCATTAAAACTAAACTGAAGACGTCAACAGAGACCACTTATTAAAGATAGATAAGAAGATGGATAAGAGATACACTGCAATGCAACCAGATGGTCTGTGAGCAACACTTTAATTTGTTACTGCACATAATGTGTTTCTGCCATACTGTGTGTGTCAGTCAATGGGTGGCTTAAGTAGGGCACAACATATCTGGGTTCTCATCTCAGTTACAGAAGTGTTGTTCACCCATTGACGCTACTGTCATCAAGGTAAGTTTATGCTGAGGGTTTCCTTTTGGTTTGTCTGGTTGTTTTGGTTTGTTGTTTTTAAGAAAGGAACTCTAGAGTTACTCCAACTGCTTAATGAATCTTTGACCTCTGTTATCTTGACAAATTTAGTTCAATCATATGTACAGAATCATATTACTTCAGGCAATGATGATATGCTGATTATATATAACCTTGCACTTTGCAAGATTTTTATAAGGCCATAAAGACTGCGTATGTAAGCACAGTGCAAACACAAAGATGAAGCCAACCTGTCTTTAGGCAGATGGGACTCCTAACAGTTTCTGGCTATCACACTGTTTTGCTATTAGCCATTTTAAAAAAAGAATGTAGTAAAAACAGGGATTTGACTGCACTGAATGTATCTAATATTTTTCTCCGTCTGTACTGGCAAATTAGGCACTGTACTCCATGGTCCTGATCATGGAGATCCTATGTTGTGAGGTCAGTCATCAGATGAAGCTCCTATTTTCTTCAAACTCATTGAAGTTCATTTCAAGTCAACATTTACCAGACTAACTTGAGTTTTGGTAAACTCTTATCTACATCCAGTCAATATTTGTAGATCAAATGGCAAATATAAGAGAACTAAATAAATACTTGTTGCTGTTAAGATGACTCACACTTAAATCCCTGTGAATAGCTTGTTACAAAATTTAAGAGGTGCTCAGACGATTTTATCCTTCTTACGTTTGTTGGATTCTATGTCATTACAAGCTAAAATTAGTATTGATATTTTCTGAAAAGTGGTGTTTTCTCTAGTTGAAAAAGAAAGTAAAGGGTCAATGTAACAACAACAGTGCCTTTGTGGGGGAGTCTATTTGTCCATGTGCCGAATTCCAGCGACTTAAAACAGCACTGTGCAAAGTGCAAAGATCCATCCTATTTGAGCCGACTGAAGAACCTAGGACAAAGTGATCAGGTCTGACCCAAGGTCCGCTGGGTATTTCCAGGAAGTAGGTATTGTAAAATAAGTACTATCACTGAAATTTGATCAGGACTGAGGCTCACGAAAACACTTCATCTTCCCTCCCCCTATTTAGCACCAAATAACACAGCATACAAACCTCTTGTCTTACAAGACCATAACACAGCTTTGCAACTCCATTGCTTTGCTTCCTCGTGACTATGCTTCACTTGGTTACCAAAAGAAGGTAATGATGAATACATCCATGCTGTGAGCTAGTTATGCAGTTTTTGTGCAACAAGCTCGAGCTGACTGAAGAAATAGCACAACACTGGGAAATCCAAAAGGAGAAGTCACATCATAATTTGCATTTAAGCTACGTTCACCCACATCCTCTGCAGTCTCACTACCTGCTTGTTTTGTGGCTGAAAAACAACACTGCCGTCTCTGGATGTACCAGAATACTGTTGTCTGTTGTTAACAGCAATTAATCATTTCCTTGGGAAACGTTCAGTTAAAGTTACTGTTGGCATTAGCTAATTAGTAATCATTAAGTTACATAATGCTATTAGTTAGGCATTAAAACATGGCCAGTTTCCTTTTTTTTTTAACCTCTCCAGAGTTAAAAATGTATAAGAAATGCAACCTTCTCCTACATCTTAGCTGCAGTTTCATATTAAGTTTGTCACCCTAAGCCAGGGACAGCCCCAACATGCGTCAGAGGGAGAGGAAGGGAGGAGGCTGCATTGCAACTGCCGTGTTATATGACTGGCATCAACAAGGCAGCTCCTTCCTAACCTCCACCACCAGTCGAAGAAGAATTTTCATCTAGAGAGATGAAAGTAATGCTTTTACATACTTACTACAGACATCCAAGACCAGTTTCCTTAAGACAGTGCCACAGCACAAACATGTTTGTAAGGGACAAATACTCCGTATTTTCATGCCACGGTGTCAAGTGCTGCCCAAAATCTCAGCAGGTTGGCACGTGCAGTAAGTGCTGGAAATGGTTCTTCCTAAAATACCACAACTGTTTATCATTAGTGCTATTGATGCATTTCAACTTAATAAAATGTTATAAAATCCATTATACTGTTGTTAACTGTGGCTAAGAAAAGCAATCCTAATGGCATGGATGAATCCAGCCAGACCAAGAGGGATTACATAGCTTGATTTGCTCAGCCTAAGTCTCATAACAAAGAGGCACAGGAAAACAAAATTAAGGTTTAAAAATGATCAAGACATAACTGTAATGCTACTTTTGCTTAGATTTACTAGTCTGCTATGTCTTTAGGAAGAAAATGATTAAAGAACATAAAAACACAACAGAAACTCCATTTACTACACATTAGTGATGCAAGGGAAAAAGAAAAAAACCCTTTCAAACATTTGCTACACGATTATCCCTTTTTCCCCCATATACAAATATGGCACCCTCAATAGTCCCAGTTTCACCGGGCTCCTTTGGACACATACACCCTTGTCAATCCCACCTGCCCCAGGTTGTAGCTGATCCAACCTCCCAATGTTTTATGCCTACTGCCTCACACTGTCTCAAGTGCAACAGCTTCACCAAGGTCCCAGCTTTCACCTCTTGGCACTCTATAGCCCCAAGGGTTTGAATGGAAGCTGGGGCCAAGAGTCCAGAGCAGCAGGCAAGATAAGCCTTATGTTAATGCTGAGTAGTAAAATCATACATCACAGTAAATTCAGTACCATAGAACCATAACTGCTTATCACATTGAGCTGTGAGAACTCAGAACTGACTTAATTGAGGTCAAGATTTAGCTGCATGCCTTTTAGATAACATTTCTAAGTGGCAGCATCTGTCTAAGAGACAACATTAATTCAAGCCTTCAGGTCAAACATGTACTGAGAAGCAGAAAGTTCCAGTCAGAGCAAGAATATGAAAAAGCTAAGTTAAAAAGTTATCTTGTCATAAAACGCGTCTTGATTGGCAAACTGTAAGTAAGGATCAAACCAGTAATATGCTGGAGAAATAGCTAGATACAGAGTGTAAGCTTGGGTATTTAACCTACTATTCAATGTTCTTGCCTCTGTATTTTGTATTGCAGGGGATTCTTGCCTCCCAAAAAATCAGCCTGGCATCCTCCTTTCTGTTGTTAATACTCAATTGGACCCTTTTTAAAGCAAACCTACTGAAGATAAACATAAAAATAAAATCCAGCAGCTGAACAATAAATTGTATTGGATTTGTTACAGTTTATTAGTAAATATTATCAAGCTTGAGGGGTGAAGAAACAGGACATACAGTGGGGTGGTACTTTAATTCCAGACTATTTTGGTGCCCCAGATCACCAGCTGACAGCCTAGTAGGGAGCAACCCTAGCTAGAATAATGTCTTGGACACAGGAACCTGCAGAATGATCTACCATACCCAGCTATAAACTGTTTCTTTTCCTGAAGGCAGGGAGGAGTGGAAACAGAGGCTTCACACCTGCTAGTCCCGTATCAGCTATTCAGTTTCAAGCTGGGGTGGAGGCTGGTGATTTGAGTGTTGCAAATTGTATTGCATGTTCCACTCCCTACAACACACACTTATTGTGGTAACTTCTGTCTCCAAGTGGAGGTAGTACAGGAGGCATTACATACCTTAGATATTGATCACCTTTCCCCTAAGGATGGGTACACTTTAAAAACAAAACAAAAACAAACTACAAAAAATCCAAAACAGCAGCAGTAATTAGATGAGACCACAAAAACATTCCCTGGGCTCCACTCTGATAGACGGCAGGCAGAAGCTAACACTGCAGGCAAGCATGAGGTGTGTGTACCCCAATCTGTAGCAGAAAGGCTCACATTCTAGGTGAGGAAATGCACTTGCGTTTCTGCTATTCATTATACAGCCAACCACCTTAACAGTTGCTCCTGGCCATTAAATTTTCCTAGTGTAGTGTGAACATGGAAAAGAGCAGCCTGCTCAGGCAGAGGTTGTTGTTCATTGTAAAGGAGTAAGGGTGACCCCACCACACACGCCTACATTGTTTCCTAGTTCCCTCTGCTCTTCCTTCTCTGACATAAATTCCTAAGTATCATGACTTTTGCAAAGATAACTTGAGGGAATGACAAAAAGAATCACTAGCTATATTTGGAAGCACTGGGTGCAAACACTGTTCTACAAGATGGCCTGTTAAAAGCAATGGATTACATCTTGAAGAGATGGATGAAAAGGTGCAAGGTAGCAGCTGGAAAAAGACACAATGAGTAGAAAATCACTTGTGAATTTGAAGAAGGAAGGCAACAGCTTGTAAGGAAAATAAGTTAATCAAGTGTTTACATAAGATTGTTCAAATATACAACATAACACACACTGGAGAAGCCCAAACCATTGCAAGAAGCCAGGAAGATTTGTAAATCACTACTTTAACACACTCAGAAGCAGTTGTTCTTCACTATTTGCCAGAGGCCTTGAACAGGACCATTAATTGACTTTATGATCAAAACATTGACTTGCAATATGAGTGTTGCAATCCTGTATCCAGAAATCCTCAGCTGCCAAAACCTCACACTGTCTCTGCTCACTATCTTTAAAAACAGATGACAAATGAAATATCCTTACAAAATTCAATGTATTAATATTCTGTTCCAATAGGAAAGTGTTGAGTGCCCCAGAAAAACCTCTATCTTTGCTATTTTAGTTAAAAGCCTGTATTTTTCATATATTACCACTGCTTTTCAGTGGAATCTCCACTTAATTAACTGTTTCTTTCTAGATCTCTGTGCCCTTGTTCACAGAGCTCTTCATCCTGTGAGCTACGTTGCTGGGATAATACCAGATCTGGTTCGCAGTGAATTTCAGTTGAATTGTTATAAAAATCCTGCAGGGCTCCTACAGAGGTCATCACAATGTACAGAAATATATGTTCATTTATATCCTTTCATTGTGCAAGATAAACAATATTAATTACTTAATAAAAACAGTTCCTGTGAACCTAGGTATTATATATATGCGCCAAAGTCAACTTGTATATAATCTGATCGTACTAGTCAGTGGCTTCATTATGCAGGGAAACACAAGCTGGAATACTCAGATTTTTCAGTCCGGTCTACAGTTTAACGTATAGAGCCATTTGCATGCATTCAGTTCCAGGCTAAGTCTAAGTCTATCTGTTGCCTGCAAACAGAGTTCAACAGAGCTGCCTGCATAAACAAACAAAAAAACCCACCTAATTTTGACATTGTGATACAAAGCTACCCACCCCTAGAAACTCAAATACCTCAAGATCCTCTTCAAATTTTCTTTTAGAATTCATTTTTGATCTTTGCTATTACAGAAGTGTAAATTTGTCCAGTTTCTCTTATCTTCCACTCCCCTTCAGATTAGCGGTTGCTTGCACATGCACAAGTACTTTAAATTCTTAAAGAAAAGGTACAAAGCTTTCATGAGTCTCCAACATACTTTCGCAAATGGAACGCCCACTCAGCTGTAGCTCCTTCTACTCCTAGACAGTCAAAATAATAAAAGAAATACTTTAAATAAAGACATCATTAATCACAAGTGGCATTCTTTGCAGTGACTGGAATCTGTGTCATTGCCTGGATAACACAGGTAAATATTTCACTGTATCAGGTTGTATCTCCTGCCTGGCTGTAATTGAAGCGGCCTGGAAGTTTTAATATTTCAGAGTGGCAAAAATGAGTCACGGTCTTGACTGCCTCTGCCGAGTATGAATTATATATCTCCTTTTAACAGGAGTCGAATACAGAACTATAGCAGAGATCCTATGCCCTGTGTCAACCCTACTACAGCATTAACAGGATTTGTCCTACATTGATGGAAACTTTCATCTACATTCTGTTTAGACATTTGATTCCTGTGAATGACTTGTGAATCCATCTAGACTGCCAAGTAACCAAATCACTGGTGAACAAGTTGCGTCTCAGGCAGCACAGCTCTATTCCTGTAATTTCAGTCATCAATTTTTCCTTACCAACACCACAACTAGCACAAACTGGTACAAATGAATCAGTGCTCAGACAGCTAAACTGCTATGACTAACCCAGCCTCCATAGCTTCTTTAGAAAACTGGTTAGTGGTTTTCCTTGAAGGTAAAGGACAAAACGAGTTATGTTTTTATTCCCAGTGATCTCAGTATCTCAGAAACCTAGTTTCCCGAGTACGGAACTTTATTAGTTGTAAGCATTTCTATGAGCAAAACCAGTGAGTGTTGAGTTTTTTCTTCCAAAAGGTAGAGATGAGGAAATAAAACAGGAGATAATTATGGTGACACATTTTTAAATTGCTAACTTACAACCAACTGTTGTCGAATTGCCAATCTCACTCACACAAGTGCTCCCCATGTCCTGCCCACTTCCTTTTCCACAGGTTTGAATGGAAGAGGTTCGGCTGTGAAACTTCTGTTAATTGCCTATTCTGCTGTTCCACTGCTGCTTGAATGGCCAAATAAGTCAGGCACAGCCCAGTAAGACTGGGCTTTTGAAGGCCAAATCAAAGCTAATTGAATTGTCTAACAATATTGTCAGTAGGACAGATTTCACTGAACATTTGGTTCTTGTTATTTTTTAATTTTTTTTTTTTTTAAATCCACACTTCCTGGAGTCAAGTACTAAAAATAAAAATGAGGAATGAGATTACGTGAAACATGATTGATGACTATCATCATTGTGGAGATGCAGTTGAAAGAAAGACTAAGATTATAAAAGTGACATTTCTAAAACTTATTCAGATTGCATAGCAGAGTACTTGAGGTGGCCAATGCCAACATCTCCCTGGACTGCCTTGGAGCCACTTGAAGCAATCCAAGATTTACAGCAGGAAGAGGGTGTCAAGCCCCCAACAGTTTCTCCTATCAAAGAATATTCGCATCTCTGCCAGCAGAAGGTAAGCAGTCAGACACAGGCAAGAACTCATGAATCAGAAAAACTACATTACAATACAGGTAAACAGTGACTGACTTGACAGTAGATTGTTAGCCCGTAAATACTATTATTAGCCATGAGGGTAAGGCCCAGAAAGCACAAAGCCCAAAAGAAACAAAGGCACATTTCAGGTGATTAGGCAAGGCATCACAGAGGGCTCTCCCATCTGTCTTGTCACAGCAAGAGCTTACCATGTTTATACTACAGAATGGGCTTCACTGAAAACAAATTTTAAGTTACCAGATCCCTCTCGGTAAGCTGCTTTCTGGTGAGGTAGTGTTTACATATACACATAAATATATTCAGTGAATCATCAACATTACCATCTGCCATTTAGTACACTCATATCATTAAAGGACAGACCTGGACATGAGTGCCTGGTCTGTAACACTGTTTTTTTGTTGAGAAGTGTTCTTAAAAAAAAAAAAGAGGGAGAAAGACACTGATTCATCAGGTTTCCCAAAAGCATTATTGCCATGCAAAGTCTGCACTGGTTTTATCTTGCCAAGTTAAACTACTGTAGTTGTTGCAACACATGTAATACATGGGTTGGGACCTCATTTTTCTTATATGACAAGAAAAAAATACCTCCACGAAACAACAGGACAGTATTTTGTACTTCCACAGGACCAATCCATTTCTGAAACTCTGAACAGCAGAGCATAAGGAGATAGGGTTCTGTTTTGGTTTTTGTTTAAATGGGAAAGCAAACAGACAATAACTAGGTGATTTTCTTATGATCAGGCAGAAGTACCAGGAAGACAAATAAGCTTACAGCCTTCAAGCTATCCTTGTGTTTCACCTGTATTGTGCCACTCCCCTCAAAAATGAAAATCAGCATGTAGTTTTGTTCTTAACCTAGTGTACACATGCTAAAAAGGAAACAAATCTCTCCAGGGGATCCATCCTGTGGGTTGTACTACCCAGCTGCACTCAGAATTAATCCTCTCAGAAATTCCTACCCAACTTACAAAGACTTTGTCCACAGTAACATACAAACTCTTACAACAGGCTAAACAAGGAAAGGTTCTGCATCTCTTCTAGAGGACATGGAAGACTGTCAGATAAACTTTTTCCTCTGCAAGGATGAAAATGCACATCAATTCTTTCCTGGTGACATATAGAAACACTCAAAGGAAATAAACTATCAGAGTCAGTACACATTGAAGGCACGATCAGTTCACACTGCTTAGGAAAAAAGTTGTGTCAGAGTGACAGCATTGCTAAATGAGTTACAATAATTAGCATAATTAATTACAACAGCTTTTGTTCCTCCCTCATGAAGTGAGGGAAAGATCTTCTGAAGAGGTCAGACAACATTTTTTTGTGAATTATTACAACTTCTGGAACTTCCCACCTGCCTGAAACAGGTGACTCGCTCTGAGAGGTCTCCATCCACATTGCCTTTCCACCTGACTCAGTGGGCAATGATCTAGTTTGAACATTGGCACTTGCACAGACCAACTTCTGCAAATATGTACCCATGAAACTAGTGCCAGGGGATTTATGATTAAATTATAAAAGCCTGGCCTTAGCCAAAATTTCAAAGTGTTCACGCAGGAATAACACCAGTGTAACTACAAAGTAATGTGAAATCAGAACCTTGCCATCTGCACACTTCAGGACTTTGCGAAACACGGCGAGTCAGACAGCTGTCATCACTCACAACTGTTAGCTACTGCCCACACGCACTGCTGGCAAACCAGGACATACTCAAGCACACCTCATCCACTCCAGAGCAAAGGCTGGCAACTCACTGCAGGCTTGGCCTCATCCACTGCTCCACAAGGGTACTTCTTCCCTTCTGCTGCCTCACTCGTGGGTGGTGACTCAGGGCAGATGGGAAGGCCAGATAGCTGGCTGGTAAGTACTGCAGTGATCTCTGCCCTCTCAAACTGGCCATGCAGAAATGCCACAGTTCAGATGTATGTGAACAGATTGTTCCCTCCAGACCAGTGTTGAATACAGAAATACACCACAAATACACAGACAGTCCAACAGTTGATTATTACTACTACAGACCATTCAGTTTCTATTTATCAGGCAGTCCTTTCCATTTCAACTGCTACTCATTGCTTTTACCCTGTAGTTAGAAGCTGTGTGTTAAGCACAGACAGCTACTCATTTCAAATTGACTGCATTCCTAAATTTAGTACTTCTTGGAAGCAGGGAAAGAATCTGTAAGATGGATTGCCAGCAAGTCACATACTTAACCTGTTGAGCAAAGTATTTCAAATCAGCCAACCCACCCAAGTCTTTGTTTTACCTTCTTTGGAGCTTTGTAGCCAAGCTGTCCTTAATTTCAATAGCATAGCACTGAGGTAGGCAAGCAAGAGGTAACACAGACTTTACCCTAAAAGCAAATGAGAACACCAAGAAGATACTTTCTACTTCTCAGCACTATGCTATCAGGAGAGCAGAGCAACTTTCTGAAGTGTGCAGAACTGGGATGACTACTGATATTGGTGATTTCAATAGAGAATTTCAGCAGCTGCTCTGTCAGACATGCCCCTTGGAGCACAAAGAGCCCTGGAGCTATCTAGGGTCACCACTAAAGCCTTGTCTCCCAGTAACACAAAACAGCACCTGGCTTAAAAATTAACATGGGGAAAAGGTAAATGCCACACTGCATAATATATCTTGTAAGAAAAGCAATGCAACACTTGTTTTTCCCTTGCTTTCAAGGAGTGCTTTTGTGTCCACCACTCCCTCTGCTTTGCAGGTTAATAGGCAAGGTTCTGGATAAGTCTTCTTTTACTTAGCATCTAAGGCTGTGTCCTTGGAGGCATCTATGTGGGTGAAGCAAGAGCAGCTCCAATAGTGCTCACTTATTTTCATCTCCCTTTTGCTTTGGACATTGCAGATACCTGACTACACCTGCACTGCCACAAAAGGAACAGATTGTTTTGAAAACATGCTGCTAAGAATTAAAGGGCACATGTGTAAATATGCTGACCAAGGAGATAGCAAAGCACTATAGGCCAGCAGAAAGGCAGGCAGAAGAGAAATATAGCTACTCCAAAGGCAAGATGCTTCCATACTGCATTGCACGAGATCTCCCTTTATACAGACACAAACACATGCTGAACAATATTCAAAAGAGATTTTAGGAATGCAATATAATCCATTTAAATTCTACCAATTCATTCAATAATTATTTTTAACTAAAATTGTGATATCACTGAAGAATTTAAAAAGTTCATGCATATGTTTAAAGGACCATTGAACTTGTTTCTAGACCCGACCAACTCATGTACATTTTCACAGCACAAGTTCAATATTATGTATCCACTATAAAATACAAAAAGCTTAGCTAAATTAATACATTCCAGTCCTCATGTAAAATGAGTGCATATCCAAGGAAACAAAAATGGGAAGAAAGGAAAGTCTAAGATGCCATGAATATCCTCGATGAGTGAAACTTCAGGGAATCACTCGTGAAACACACTTAAGTTACCTCTGCAGGAGATCACACTCTAAACTCCAGAGGAAGGCAGAATTAGACAGAGGAAATTCCTTCCCTACTCTTTCCTGAAGTTCCACAATGCCTTGAGCAAGAGATTAGCCAAGAACCTAGAAGTGACACTTTCTGGGATGTCTGAGCACAGGTTCACAAGAATGTGAGTAGTAAGTACTTGGGAGAGGAACTGGCTACATCATCCATTGAAAATTCAGGTTAAAATGTAGAGCCTAAGCGCCAATTACTATTGGCTTAATGCAAAGTGCACGTATTATGACTATCTCCAGTCGTCCTAATTTGATCATCTCCACCCTTTCCCAGCCCAAGAATTTGTCAAAGCTAGATGAAGGTGCATCCTAATCATTAAGACTAGATATCATGTAGCTTCCTGAATAAGGTCTTTTGTTTTCATTCTTAGCCGCAGCCTTTCCTTTGTCAGTAAGTGAAAAAGACCTGAATTGTCTTCCATTATCAGTGTGTGGCTATGAATAGTGATCAAGTTACTGCTTTGCTTATTGATAAGCACTAAGGAGATTTAAATTGGGTCCACATCCTAGAAGGACTTTCTAGATCCTTTGTTGCACATCTTCCAAATATGGGCACCAGAAACAATGCAGGATTCAAGCAAGATAACCTCTCTGCTTCTATTAATAGCCAAGGATCACATTCACTGCTGGTAGCTCCTACAGTGGCTTTCTGTATCTTGCTTTTGCTGTACCACCTTTCCTCACTTCTCTTTGGGTATTTTGAGTCATTATTCTCTATGAAAATCTTGGTTCCTGTTTGCCAAGTGTATTTCACACTTATTAGGAATAAAAATACACAATATTTGAAAACAAACACCCCGAGAATAACCTCACTATAAACCCCACAATGTAAAACATTGTGCTTACATGAAAGGGCAATTTAGTAACAGGTCCAGGGTCTTTCCTGATCAGCAAGCATATATAACTAACCTGTGAGTGAGTCAGCATGAGTAATCCTTCAGAATTTGTTAGAAATTCAGACACCTGCACAGCAAGCCACCTTCCTATGCAAGCTAATTTCCAATAAATACTACTTGCCATTTTCCTGAAGACATTTATCTTCATCCCCCAATCTCCCATACCTAGCATCCAGATTTCAGACTTCAGTTATTTGCCTGGCTCCAAAATTGATAAAAGTTCCTAGGGTTCTACAGGCCTCTCAGATTAGGTGAACAAACTTGTCTGGGGAAGGAAAATTTTTTTCAGCTGCAGCAGGGTTACTGGCTCGCAGACAAGTAGCGTTCAGACCAGGTCAGGGCTTACCCTGGGTGTTTTTTTCCTACTAGCCTTCTCCCATAGCTATGCACTGTGAACATCCCACGACTTAGGAGAAAAGTCTGCTCCCAGTGTGAAAATTCCACTTAATTTCTGAGTTGTTTTGGAATTTCACCATCACAGGTCTCCAACATATTGGTCAATAATAAAGCAAGAAACAGACATTCATTATGCAAGACAAAAAAAATCAAAACTGTTTGACCTCTTAGTCTTTTTTTTTTGGCATGACAATAAGAAGGGTTTTGTGGTTAAGACACTGATCTATGACTTTAATGAAAAAAAAACAACCAACCACAGAGTTCAGATCTTCAATCTGACAGACTGCATGCACAACAGTAGGTGGATCATCTCCTTCTGGACTATGTACCTGTATGCAGCTATAGATACATGTATGCATGTGGGCATACATAGCTGTATGTATATACACAGAACAAAGTATATAACCATGAAAGCAGGGACAGAAACCAGCACTTTCCTCAGACAGCTTGAAGGGCAGTGGTACTTTGTCTCCTGCACAAGATAAAAGTCAGATTTAAGGAGGACACTGGTTTATTTTTCACCGATTTGAGTCTTCTATTTCCATCTTGCATCCCGATTATCTTTTCTGCCTGACCAAGATATTATGAAATCTACCATGATTGCTTTTTGTTTTTCCTGGTTAGTCTCAAGCCAAGAGGAAGAAAGTTGAATTATTCAGCAACTGTTATGGGAAAACACAATGAAAACAATTCTTCATCCAGCTATGCCAAAGAAACCTAGGCTTATAACAATTCATTATCATATTCCCTGCATATAAAGCAAGCAGGATATGCAAGGCCCAGTCAGCTTCTACAGTGAAATCAACTTGAAGAAATAACAGTATCTTAGGAATTTACTGAGAAAATAACAATGAAAATTTCTGCTCCAATGAGGGGGATTAAACCATTTACAAGTCTGTAAGAAGTGCCATCCTTCCTCCTCCTCATTCAAGTAGGTCCTACTTCCCTGCAGAGCGATAAGCAGAGATTATTTATGAGGACCAGGCGAAGGACATGCTATGTGATCTATTGCCCGAGAGTCCAAACATAGGCAGAGTTCAGCCTTTTACGTCTCAAAAGAAGCATGAAAACCATGTATGAAGCAGCGTATTTCCAAAATTATTCTGAATCAATTTCTGGTATTAGCAAAATTCTCCTTCAAGTTATCCTGTAAAAGTGACAATTAAGATTACTAAGTTGGTCAAGAAGTAAACAAGATTACAAGACTTTGGTATATAAAATGCCTTTTTTACAAACAAAGCAGTTAGCCAAACCAAACAACTTGCAAATTAACTTCCCTCTTAAAAGAACAAATAAAAAACCCAACAAAACCAAAGCCTTCCAAAATACAGACACGAAGATTTTAAAACATAGTAATTTTTTCTGTATCGTCTGAGAAAGTTATTGTTCCCATCTGTAAATTTCTGCCTCTTATAAGACCTCCCAAACAGCAACCCCTCAAGCAGTCTTCTCTCTCTACAATAACTGGGTATGAGAGGTGAGCCACAACGTCTTACTTTCATATGCATGCATTAAATAATGCTGATAAATTGTAGTAATACACGTACACCAGCCAAATACTGGAAATTGCTATTAAAATGTCTGAAAAAAATATAAAAAAAATCTCTGGATATTCCTGGCAATTCCTTCCCATTCAAAAGATGCAGACTTGGTATTACACTCAGTTCTGTATTAACCAGCCAAAGTGTTTACTGATGTCCTGTGAGCCTAACATTAGAACCACTGTGCTTCAAAAAAAGAAAGTACAGAAAGTATAGTCAAAGAGCTCTTAGTGTCCTTTGCTATGAAAGTTTGCAGATCCTGCTGCAACAGGTCTGTAAGTAGAAGTGATCAGGTAGAAGTTCTTATATTAAAAGCACAAATCCAAATTTGAACAGAGTTGCCTCTGTTGAACCAAGTTCAAATTTACTCCAGACAATTTAAAAAACAACAAATTGGCATCTGAGACTTTCTGGGAGAAGGTTAAAATTGTAGGTCTTACAAAAAAGTGTCCAAGAAAGACTGCAATACCACTGACCAGAACAGTGTCACTTCTGGGAATTAAAACCGTGAGTACGCTGTTCTTTGCTGTTGCTGCTGTGACGGCGGCTGTCCTTGCTGTTGCTGAAGACGAACCTGCTGGGAGTATGGATCCTCGAGAGATTTAACAAAAATAGTTGTTTTGGGCCCGGTTTTCCAGACAATACCATTTGAATCTATTACAGAGGACTCTACTGTGATGTTGTGGGTGCCAAGTATCACAAAGTTTAACAGAAACTGAGTGCTGAAGTAGTCGTTGTGTGGTTCCACCCTCTGCTCCATTTCATTGGTCATGTTGTCAATAGGGATCTGAGAACACATGGAAAGTTAAAATGCCATTTTACACAAACCTGTTAAAATAAGTTTTCTGTTCTCTGTCTGAAGGAGAGGAAAAAAGAAAGAAATCTTTGTCCTCTATTCTCCTAAACCAATGCACGTGCACGTTTGAGCCAGCAGCTTGACGTGTTTTTTCATCCAAGAGTGAGTTATTTTTTTATCTATTCACAGAAGCAAGGTAGCTAACAAGTCTTTTTCTCCCTGAGGTTCTAGTTTTCCACAGAGTAGTATGAGTCAGACAAACATTACACACTTCCTAGTCCTGTTCTTTTAGAAGCAACTGACTTTTTTTTCCTTTTCCACTCTCAAAATACTCCAAACAAAACAAAGAAAAAAACCCAACACTAAACCCACCAAAACAGGCCTTTCACCAAGTGTTACACGTTAGCAGAACCTGAACTTTGAGTTGCAATCTTTGAGTTAACTTGAATTTAATATGCATCTCCTCAGGTGCTATTGAATTTGGACAGCCCGTCTTCCCTATTTCCATAAACAGCAACAACAAAAAACCCAACCAACACGCTTAAAACGAGGATAAAGTTCTACAGATTACGTAGTAGAGAATAATCTACTCCTGCCTTTTTCCAGTGAAGTTTCATTATAATACCTAGGTTGAATTTTCCTGACCTCAAGCAGATTCCTAATGACTTGTTCTGAACATCACAAAGCCTCTTTTGTTTGGAAGAAAAGCTGTTACTAAAAAGGTATCAGCATACAGCAGACTTAAAAATCGCATGCACTGTGCCTGGCTCTGGCCAGTGCTTGAATGCCAGCTGTCAAGAGCGAGAGGATTACAGAAGAACCCATTCATTTCAACCTGAAAATTCTGCTAACCAGAGTCAAACAAAAGAGCAGGAAAATACAGCAAGAAAGCTGAAAACTCCTCCTGGCTCTGTTCTATGCATACCTTATAGTCTTGTCCAGATTTGCTCTGCAGCACTGAAGAGACATTTAGACACACGGATTGGATTTTACGGAAAAGGCCTGGTTTAGATCCATGCTGCACAACTCCTTCCACTTTTAGGGCCAACTGCTGATTGTTCTGTACTGCAATAGGTTCTGCTGGGTTCCTCGGAGATGGGGATAGAGCAAGCTGAAACAGAAGGAAACAGGCTAAAATGTAACTTTATGCCTCCAGAAAAGCAAACATAATTCAAGGATGAAACAGAACACCTTTTTATAGAAAAAATTTCCAGGGAGGGGTTTTGGTAAGGAAACCAGCAAACAGTCACACAGAATTTATATCTGAGACTTGTTACTATAATAATTAATAAGCATCATCAGCAATATCAGATGTGGTCCTCCTATCAGTTTAATTGCACTTCTTCAAAAGAAGGGAAAAAATATCCTACAAAATAGCCACAGGTAAGTTTACTAAGCTGAACAAAGAAGTAAAAAGCAATGAGTAAATATTAAAAATCTTAGGGCTTTCACTTTTCCAAGAAAAAAGGAGCACTCGAGTAAAAAAAAAGCCAAACCAAACAACATTGCTGAAGGTCACATATAGCCATTCTTAGTCAGCTGATAAATATTACAATTTTCTTCCAAGATCACAAACGTTGCTTTTTAAAGGAAAAACAATACAAGTTTATAAAAGTTGCCCTCTCAAGACCAGAGCACTATTTAGCTTTACAGACTCGGAATCAACAAAAAAATCCAGTTACATTTTATCTTTAAGGCTTAGCAATCAAATAACTGAGTCCTATTTGCCCAAGTCACAACATAGAGGTTCTTAATGATCATATGTACATAGTACTCAAGTTATTCCCGACAGATAAACCCAGATGCTATTTGCAGTTAAGTATCTTCACTAGAAGCGATGAAGCTTTGTGCCTTCAGTAAAGCTGTTCTCATGAAGTAAAGACTCTCTATAAAGAAATTTTAGGCCACATTTGAGCAGTACCTACCTTAATACTTGTAGACTGCAGCTTTTGAAAAAAGTACCTTTGAAATGAAAGGGGTACCTTCAGCAATGCAATGACAGCATTGCACAGACAAGCTGTATGCTGTAAGAAACAGAGCCAATACAATTGAGAAAAAAATGTATCATTCATAGCATAGAAAAAGACATGCACTTGAGGTACTGAAACTGCAGAGATTTCCACTAGAAGTCCAGAAATTGATTGTATCAATATATTCAGCCTCTCTGTTTAATGTTCTGCCCATTATGACATATTCTGGTTTGGAAAAAAACAAGGAGGCCAAGAAAAATCCAGACAATTTCAGTCCTATTGTTAGAGTCAGCAGAGCAGGATCTGCTTGAAACAAAACCCTCACACACACAACCTCTCAAATAAACAACAACTCCCCTCCAAGCAAATAAGACTGGCGTCTATCACAACCTGATGCAGTGTAATAATTAACTTTTAAGCCTCTTGTCTACTCTTCCTTTCCCCACTGCTCTATACTGTCCTTCTGGCTCAGGTGAGCAAAGGCAGCACTACTGAAGTCACCAAGCTGTGCTGGCATGGAGACAGTGACAACAAAGTTTATGGGGTTCACCTTTGCTATATCTTACACAACTCATTCTCCTATGTTATTTGGAATCAGGAAGGATAGTTCAAATAAGAAACAAGGCAAACAGATGCCAGCCATGACAAATCAACTACCTTGCTCCCATTAACATGCGCTTCAGCTTTATGACGTTCACTAACACGGAACCCTACTAGCTCAGTGAAGGAGGCCCTTATCAGCTCCCTGTTTGCATTCAGCACACTTTACATTGTGTTCTCCGATGACCTGTGTTGATAAGAGAAACGCTATACTCACAAAACACAGCATTAACTGCCAGCAGCTCAGTGATCGAAGCTAGCCTAGTGTTGGACCCTCCAGCACTGTGTGTGGTAGGGGAAGAACTCCCTCATGACAACAATGTGACCAAAGAGTACGTTTTAGTACGCGACTGCAAGTGTGTTGAGAGACCTGATAGAGACTTGACATTCCTTTTTAGGTATCTTATCGGCATCTGCCATACTCTAAGAATTTTTGTAACATTACTACTAATCAGAGCATTAAGGTTACAGATATCTCAGCAAAATCTTTTTTGAAGTTTTTTTTCACAGAATTTTGAAGTATTGAGTCTCCAAAGAGACCATTTTTGCCAGTAAGAGGTTATATTAATTGAGCATGCTCTTCAGTTTCTTGACCACCACAGATACATAGAATTATTGAGTTCTTGGAACCTATGTCTATATTTAAAACTGTTACTTGCCAAGTAAGACACGGGAGCATACTTCCTGTTGAGGGATTCCACTTCTTCCAGTACATGATTAAATACAGACATCATTCTTCTTTCATATTCACTGTCAACATGTGCTGTTCCATTCGAGCTATATTCCTGGAAACTAAGAAATAAAAGTTTTCATTGTGTCTAATGTCCTTTCCTCATCATAATCTGGGAGGCTCACTCCCGAACAGGCCAAACAAGACCATCCTCTGTTACACGTTGAAATGTGTTAAGAAATAACTGTGCCTTTCAAATTGTTTACT
Organism: Aegotheles bennettii; assembly: GCA_013398125.1. Classification (NCBI taxonomy): domain Eukaryota; kingdom Metazoa; phylum Chordata; class Aves; order Caprimulgiformes; family Aegothelidae; genus Aegotheles; species Aegotheles bennettii. The sequence goes on from VZRW01007907.1 coordinate 42,567, forward strand.
CTGTTTCTTTATTACTTTTCCACTGTAAGACTTGCCCTTTACATCTAACATCTAACCTTTCTTAACTACAGTTTATGCACCAGTTTCTGTCCCCACTCCACGTCACTTGAAGCAGTTGCAGGTCTAACATACTCAGCACGCTTAATTCCCCTAGCTTTTATTTAAGCCTGCAGAGTGTTTAAAAATCAAGGCTAGTTGCAGTGTAATCACAGCATCTAATGTTTTTAGAAGTCTCACAACTCAAGGAGAAGCAAGAATGCCAGTCAGAGTTAAGGCTAAATCTGGAAGTTTATAATCTCATGCTTTGAATACAATTCCATCTTCTAGACACTTAATGTTTTGAAGTTCACAACTTCATACTTTTTACAAGTATGATTAATACATCTTCTAAGCAATGCTTAATTCGTAATGAGTAGGACAATCACACAGGATGTTAACTTCAATTTTCAGCTACAAAATCACTCATTTAAACATATGCTTATCCACATTATCTTCCATTTAATCTCAGTTTAGGAGTTTTAAAGGGTAATTCAATAGGTACTTCAAAGTGATTTCCTAGTGGGCATAAGTTCACTGTTAAAAAAGAGCCAGAGGTGATGGATTTACATTAGAAGCTTAAACTAATTTAGTGCATGTATCTTCAGGACTCTGAAGTAAACTAACATGCAAACAGTAGGTAAGAAAGCCAAGACAGAATGACACAGGTTAAAATAGGTGGCTAAGGAAGAGATTAAAAGTTAGTTTTTATTTTAATGCAAGTCTATGTTTAAGAAAAGTCCAGTATAGTGCTCTGAAGAGCAAAATCAGTATAAAATGCAGAACCTAAAACACAGTCCCTAGCCTGCTAGGTACAGCACAGCAGCAACAGGTCCTCAAGCCTGCCCAGAATTAGAAGGGTCTACTGAGAAGCTTTCTGAACATTCTTTGAATTCCTAGGCTTAAAGCTGCAAGGATTTAGAAATAAACAGCAAAGGAGTAGAAAGCTAACTATCAAACCTACCTTACAGATTCTGGATCCAAAATCAGAGCTTCTATTGCATGTGAAATCAACAGGCAGCTCTGCTGTTGTCTGATATTAATACTAAGGAGTTAACACTTAAATGGCTGGCACCTAAGACAAGAAATGCAGTATATTTACTAGCACTTCCCCTTATTTCTCTAGATTCTGTGAAGTAATCCTACAGTCATTACTCCTTCAGTAAACACAGAAGCAAAAACTATGAAAATCCCAAGTTTCATGCTGCTGCAACTTTTGTGTCATAACTTGTTTATAAAGGCTTTAAGCAATTGGTACATAATTTTTATGTTACTAACTGCCTCAAAATTACTTTGTGCCAGTCTTTAAAGAAAAGAGGATTGTTAAGTTTTATGCTGTCCACAGGAAAAGGAAAATGGTCAAATTAAGATTTTAAAAGGATACAGTTCTACATTCCTTAGAGTTGCTGAGTCTGCATCAAAAGATGACTGATACAGATCTCCATACCGTGTAGCCAGGTTTCGGAATTCCTCCATGGAGTGTTTCATCTAGAAACAATGAGAAAAATAATAAAAAAAATAAATAAAAATCAAGGCAAACCAAACAAAACCCCATGCATCTAGAAAACCACTACACTATAACATGTAACACTAAAGGAATAAGACAATATATTCTAGCAAAATATGTAAAGTTCTTGCTTCTTCACATACCTTAAAAAAAAATAAATCAAAGTGACAGACCATTATCCATACATTAAACAGGTATTTTTCCTGTAATGCAGCACCAGCATACCCCCCTTGGGTTAAAAGTAAAGCAAAACACCACCATCACCACCCCCAACAACCTCCCCCAACCCCTACCAGTAAATCAAGCTGCTCCGTCTTTCAAAGACTACCCACCAATTCCTTCTTGCAGACTTTGTGCGTTTTAGAAATAGACTGTCCTGGTGTTTTGTATGGTATCAAGTAGGTTGCCAAAGTTGCAGTGTAATCACAGCATCCGAGGTGTTTCAAAACAAGGTGTAAAAAGTCTTGCTGCAAGTTTGAGTATACTGAGTGGCTTCCTATATGTATGTCTTTGGAAGCTGTGCATGTGAATGTATGAGAAAACATATGTACACGCTCAACTTCAAAACACAGCCTGCTACAGGCAGGCATTTTTATAGCTACAGCTGAAAACCAAGGCAAAACTCTTCACTACCAGCTTTCATTTCTTTTGTCAGATCTGTTTACTGAGAAGCAAGATTCATACCAGAGTCATAAATGGTACTGCACAAGAGTGAAACAAGAACACATGCCTGGTTAGAGATGCGTCCACATCTTTGGAGATCATTTCCTGAGGTCATAGCGATCGTTGTGGCAATAGCTGGTGGTGGACTTGTTTTTAGGCTGTTGCAGGTACAAATAAGCTGAGAGAAAGCTTGCAGAAGGTCAATCCTGAGTTTCACAAATCCACACTGAAAGCTCAGAGGATTAAGTGGTGTACTAGCAGCCTGAAACACAGTAATAGGAATGTTGGCAATCTAGGTCAAAAGCAAACATGATAAAGTAACTTTGCAATGTCACTGAACTGTCTCATCAGACAACCAGACCCTTTAGTTCAATTCTAAAAGCTGCTTTTTTCAAAACCACATTTAACAAATTTGCTTAATTTCAATCATACTGAATATAAATGACAGAGAAGTTAGGTAATTACTAAGCTGTATTTCAAACTTATCACCCTTGTAACAAATGTGACTTAATCTGCTGCAATGCTATTAGGCCACTTATTCCCTCTTTTTTCAAGGCCAAGCCATTAGGCTTCAAGTGACATTAGTCCAGACAGTCTTTACCATAAAAGAGAGCACACTGAATTGGGAGGCAAACAGAAACACAAAGGACTGAAAGTGATTCTCCTCATCAGCCAGAAGAGAAAGAATTGGCTAAAGTTTCCTGCAGCAAGAGGAAGGGGTTGATAACCTTCAATTTTTTTGGAACTGTGAAATGGACAGGAATATTACGAAGTCATTGAACCCTGCATTTGATGAAGGCAGACACGGTTCAGCAACTACTAAGAACATAAATAACAGAACTTCAAGAAGGTAGACATGCTGTTATTATTTAGAAAATATGATTCTATGAAACTTTGTTCCCTAATATTTCATCTGACTTGTAGAAGGATCTATGACAGCTTATGACAGCCATAAGGGAGTAAATTGCAGTACTCAAGATGTGATACTAGTTCAGCCAAAAATCTACTACTTACTCCTCCTATACTGTTGGATTTTGAGAAGATACATGTGTTTCTTTAGGTGGAAAAAAAGACACCTGCAAAGCAAAGCACTGGGACCTTCTCTTACTCAGAGAATGGAAGTATGTTAAATTCATGCATGTCTTCCCCTGTGTTTCTTATTCCTCAACAGAAAAGGTCACTTCCGGAAGCAAGAAGTTATAACCCATCTCAAAACCTTACTAAGAACCATTTCTTTGCCAGCAGAAAAGCAGCAAACTAGTTTCTCACAAAACATCATGTCATCTGAGAACTGGCCCACTATTGACTAAAGTGAGGAAAGATCAGCCAACTGCAACCAATTTAAATTACTGAGATAGATTTCAACCAAAGAAATAAGACTGTTTCATCACTTGAGCCATTCAGCCCCTCTTATCTGCCACTTTGCTTTCCCTTCTACAAGGGCATAAAAAAAATTTCCATTTTGAATGGAAATTGTTCTGCAATTGTTCTGAAAAATTCTGCAAGGGTGGTTTCAGAAAAGCCTCTGTGGAATACATCTCACTGCACTGTAATTGCTCCACAGAGACTGCATGCTTTTGTAGAGAGTAAAGTACCAGTACTTACATCAGAAAATCCAGACATTTTTAGCAGCACAAATTGGACTCAATTCTTGTAAATGGAAACACAAGCTTGTCTCATTAATATTGCAATTTATCTTATCTGCTACCCATGTAGCCATGGGCAATAAATTAGTTACAATTCTTTCTTTGAAAGTGACAGAAAGGGTTCTTCGGCTCAGCCAGGTTCTTCAAACACCACTGCTTGTTATCAACATATTTGGAGATAGTGCTACTTACTCAATAGTTATATTAGTGCTTTGCACAAGTTCTGTGTCTTCTCTAGATTATCAGTGAAAAATAAGCACAGTGCTTCCAACGAGATGCATGTTCTGTGCCAGAAAGAGCAGGTCCTATTCAAAGCTTTTGCTAACTATACAAGCAAATACAGAGTGAGACAGATGGGGACTGTGGCCAACCTGCTCTATGACAAGTCCCTGTCCTTCCCCCCTATACCACTCATCAATAAAGTAATGGGACTTCTTTCCTCAAGTGGACTAACTCAGATGAAAGATTCTGCATACAGCAACGCAAGACAGACCGTTTGCATCTATATCAAGGAGGAATTGAGAAATTTTCTGACAAGATCAGACACTGCTTGAATATTTCATCGTTGCTAGCCTGGGCTGACTGAACATCTGCAACAGATTTACTAGCAGAGCGTCTTCCAGCTACAAAGTGAAGAACTACACAGGGTTCATCATATGTGGTACCAACAGTGCTGAATCATGCTCTACACTGGAACAGCAGCAACAGTAAAAGTCTGAGGGAAGAGACAGCGAGCTTTCAGCAGTAAGACTATCATGTGCACTTTAGAGTGCACATTTGCTCCCCTTTGAAATGCCGAGTTCTGCAGATGCAAGCAGTAAGTGGCTCCTTTTACAGCTGATACACTCAAGCATGGTTAGAACTTTGTCCAGAGTGATGCAATAAGTCAGCAATAAAACCTGATTTCCTCTTCTCTAGCCCTGTGAAACCTGTACTTACTCCTCTGGACCACAACCACCCACAAGGGAAATACTGCACCCAGAAAAGCACTCTGTGTGCAACACACAGGAGGTGAAGTCAGCAGTGGAGATGAGGACAGGAATCCTTCAACAGAAAAAAACCCCAAACTCTAGAAAAGGGCTAATTAAATAACTGAATCACAGAATGACATATTTAAGCAAGTTATTTTCCTGCCCATATTAAATATTACCATCTAATTAGATGAGGTGTGTCCCCTCCCTCAATGTCTTCTAGACTTTACAGAAATCCTGAAATGCTGAACTGAAAGCCTTACTTACTCAGTCAACAAGTTAAAGACAAATACTTCAGGAGCTTTCTCTCAGAGGATAAACGTGTAAAATTTATGTTCTTCCTGCTTATTCAGGGACAGTTTATTAATAAGCAGTAATATTTGAGCTTTATTAAACTCTAGTATCTGAATTGCCACGCTGCCAGTTCCAATCACTAGAAAAAAGCAGCTTAATTCAAAACACATACAGAAAACTGTATGTAAAGATTTCTTCATGGAAACTAAAATATGAAGTAAAGTATTATGTGAAGCTGGATTGTCTTTTGTGAAGAAGCAACTTCATGGTAAGAACTGAAGGTTCATATTCATTGATGTTTTTTGTTTACGTTCAGACATCACACACACAGCTTCTTGTCATTTTCACCGCTTCAGGGAAGCAGAAAGTATTTGCATAGAAGCAGGCACTATCTGAACTCTGCCGATTTGATGCAACTGAACTGTCCTCCTTCCTCTTACTAAACTGGTGTTGTCTTGTTGTTAGAATTCCATAGGATCACATTGTCAAGTACAAGGCAACATGAACTCAGCAGGAGGAAGGAAGACAAATCCTTCTCCATATCTTGAGAAGACAGCAGCCAATTCAGACAAATTCCCAAGCCTGACTATTACAATAGCATTTACTCAGCCAAGACAAGAGGTGAAAAATTGTAAGTACTGTAACTTTAAAAAGATCTGTCACATATCATGATTTGATTAAGGCAGGAAGTGAGAGGGGAGGAAGAAAAGAAAGGAAGAGAAATCTAGCTAATCACACTTAGCTGAGCTACAGGACCTTCTCTCTGAAGATGCAGTGTGTTACAACTGACTATTCCCTGCAGTCCTCTCAAAGAGCCTGGCAGATGTCGACATCTTTAAAAGCTTTTCAGAGGTCTAAGAACAGAAACCAAAACAGACCTGCTGCAGTATATAGAAACATCATCACTAAAGTAGAAGATCTGTGCTAACCGTCAGTGACGCTATTCCTTTGTGATAGGATTTTAAAGCTTCAGCAATGCAAGAAAGTGCTGAGCTATAGTTGTCCTCCTGCAAACTTGTCAGACATTGCTCTGCATGGGAGAACTCCTTCAAGCTGTTCAGCCAGAAGTAGAAGTGTTCTGAAGCCACTTGAGTCAGCAGGCTTTGATACAGTTCTCTGGCCATGTCATGGTTACCCTGTAATGACAAGAATGTTTCCAAGAAGGGACATGAAAGAAGACTGTGGGTTTCTACAAAACAAATACAAATAAGAGAACAGTAACATCTCCAGAACTATCTTACTTTAAACACAGAAATATTGAAACTTCTTCCAATCATTTGATCATGACAATCTTAATAAATAATAGCACAAATGCTTATTTTATGGAAGTATCAGCCTGTATAAAGTTTAGTAATTATTTACACAAGATAATCCAACAAGATGAGAAACAGATATTGAAATTTACTTTTACTCCAGCATCCCATAACAGGGTTTCTACGTAATTCTAACCCAGCTATGGCTTTATTGAGGGGAAAAGGGCAACAGTATCTTTTTCTTCCTTTCTTCACATTAAAGAAAGAGAAGCACACATCAGGATGGCCTATACCACGGTCTAAAGAACAGCTAGACAATGCAGATTAGGCATGTGCTCAAGAAAGTATCGGGTCATTACTTACTTCTTTCTCAAATACTTCAAAAAGACAAGTGAAAAACCATCCTGATGAGATCACTGCCCTAAATGGCATATATCTGAAACAGCATTCCAAGGAATTAAGAGGGAAAGAAATTTTTTTTTGCCTCCCATTCATTTCTTACTCCTTAGTCCTGCCATTTTCCTTACTTTCTTTTTCCAGATCGAAGAAATCACTAGCATCCTTCCAACCACACCAAACCATTCTCCTTCAAGTATTTTCGCTTACCATTCTGGAAGCCTGCCTGGCTATCCTGTAGGCTGTCCATCCATTGGAAGCATTCTCAAGCTGCTGTTTGATAACGGTTTTGATTTCTGAAGATAAAGCTTTCTGACTGGAAACAAATATCACTGTGGCAAGAGAAACCTAAAAATGAGTGGAGAGGTGAGGAAGGTTATAGCTCAGGAACTAAACAAAACAAGAAAAAAAAAAGCATCAGTTCCATTTCCTAAACTACCAGAAATAGTCTGCTTGATTTTGGACTCAAAACTACATAGAAGATTACATATACATTTTAACTGAGGAACTTCTCAGTCATATATCTTTTAAGTAGCTATGGCAACCCAATTATTTCTTGTAGATGAAAGTCACTTTCATTAAATGAATCTTTACTGTGGCTTTTAACAGACATTTTGAATGCTCCAAATGAATTAACAGGAAGCTTGTAATTTCCTCCTTAAAATTCAAATTCATTTCCAAATAGATGTGATAAAAACATTTTTCTCTCTTACAGTATATTAAGTCATGTGCATCAGAGTACCATACATAAATTGAGCTAACTGCCATTTTGTTTTTCTGTAACCATTATTTTACAGACCCCAATTTTTTCAACAGCTAGGTTTGTCTAAGCAGTGCCACCTGCTGGGAAATCTCATGGAATACACTGCATAGTTCAGCTTCATCTATGAGGTATTTTGACATTGAACACTGACATACATAGTCAAAAATTAAAGCAAAACTGAAAATAGTTGCTATAGACTAGCACATCAACTTGGACATAGCAAATGGCTTAGCTACCTTTTTAAATAAAACCCATCCACAGTAGTTTAACGTAAACTTTGTCCATCAAGGGCTATTCACCAGAAGTAGGTCTTACCAAGAGTTCCTGTTTTTTATCTGTAGAAGATCGTCCAATTAATTTATAGAGGTCCATTAGGTCTCCTAGCATCCCATCTGCTAGGACAGGCAGCTGCACGGCAATAGCGGCTAAACAGTGGCACATGGGAATCCTTGCAGCATCCTGGGCACTGTGCAACTGGTTCAGCAAGGATTCAACTACTGACTGGCTCAGGTGAGGACGGCACTTGACCAGCTTCACCATACAAGTTAGCGTGATCTGCAATTCACACAATCAATAGGTACAATAAATGTAACATTTACTTAAATAAAAAGCCAGACACTTCTGTGTTTCTGCAATCATACTTTCAGATAAGATGTGGTATTTTCAGAACCACGTACTCTACAAAAGATGAGATTTTTCTAAGAGCCCAAGCCTCTGCCCCACAGCACAAAATCGTATCACAAATTCAAGAAATTACAATCATCTTTCTCATACCACCAGTCTTTACAGGTAAATAACTAGATAAAATTTCTGGTAGCAGCTTATCAAGTAGGAAAATAAAAACAACAGTTATAAGTGTTATAATTATATATATATCCCCATCTCAAAAAGCAGGTTCTGTCCAAGATTCTCTTTGCCCTCCAAAGACACCTCCATCCCATGTTCAAGTTCATGTTTTATTACAGCCATTCCTCTGAGGAAGGCATTTCCGCCCCCCCGACAATCAGCTTACTCTAAAGCTGAGAGAAGTTGCACTATAGCTGTGCTCAGCTTCTCTGCCACTCTGGTTATGGGCAAAACATAGAAAAATCTTTAATTTCCTTCCAGTTTGTTATGCTTCCATGAGAAAACACCTGGTGCATATTACATTTTCTGTTATACAAACTATTACTACAACTTAACAGCTGTGCTAGAGCAAGACAGGAAGACAACAGTAATGTCACCTTTAAGGTTGCCTGAGCTCCTGGACTGTCATCTTGACTACAAAGAACAAGAAGAGCTTCTAAGCCAAAAACTGCATCTTGCTCCAAAGGCAGAAGATCTAAGAAATGAAAAATAGAGTAAGTTAGTTCCCTGTTACTTTTTCTGACCATGATTGGTGTAATGCTTGCATTGGTGGTACAGTCATGACAGGTAAGTATCCTCCTAATACTTTTGCCTTACCTTGTTTTGATCAGAAACAATTCTGCCATTCCATGTCTCGTAACTATTCAGCAGTCACACCAACCATGATGTTTGTAGAGCATGCATAAATCGCTGGACTAAGACTAAATGCCCTGTTACTCTTTTGCAACAGACTTTGTGCAAAGAGTTTGCGAAGGTAGACAAACAATTCAGTAGTCTCACAGTAAAGGCAAGACAAGCATTTGTTTAGCACGACTTCTTCTGTGCCCAGTAATTTTCTCTAAAATAGACAAAAATGCAATCTTCCAACCATTCATAAAATCATACAGAATATTTTCTACTAGATTATAGTCTCCATTCTCCAGAACAAGCATGAAGGATCAGACAGATTTACAGAAAGGTTCATAGACAAGACCAGTTAATATGTGTTAAGTGCATAAGCCTGACTATAAACATATTTCATTGTTCTTGCTTTCATTTACCTTTCTCCTGACAAGAGGCTGATATATTAGTCAGAATTCTCACACCATGAGCTGCAATGCCACGGTTATTATGGTAACAGCACTCCTGTGCTAGTTTTACTAAATCAAATGATCTTGCAGTTGCAGCTGCAGTTCCTAAATAAAGACAAGACAAACAGGATATAAAACAGCACAGTCTATAATTACACCACAGGTATTTTCAAGCACATTTATGCAAAAAGTCTATATTGACTTATAATTATTTTTTCTCCATATGTTTAAAGGATAGGATGGAAATATATCTTCCGGCCTCTCCACACATAGAGGCTCTCTCTCCATTCCCAAACACTATACGAGTTAGACATACATGAGAAAGATATTTGGGTCTGAAGGCTGATGTTTCAGGGATTCAGAGAAATACTGTCTTCATAAATATGATAGCTGATTAGAAAAAAGCTGGTGAGCATATCAATTATTAAGACATGCCAGAATGACTGAAGAGGATGTACTATTTTTCTCTATTTCTGCAGCCCACACATAGTTGGGCTCATAACACTCATTAGGGCAGTCTGGCTTTCAAGAAAAGAGAAGACAGAACGATCACCATTTTAAGAACAAGATACCTTGAACACTTTAAAATGTCTACTCTGTTTCTCTAGAATATAGTCACAGGGCAGCAAGGTTCACCTGGTACTGAAGCAGGTCATTCCCACAAGGATGTCACTGCTGTGCCAGGGTAACACACCAGCCCACTATCACACCATTAAGTTTCCAAGCTATTCAAAAACTATGCAAATTCATGATTTCAAAGCACCTTAAGCAGAATACAGGTCAGCCATTTGAGAGGCATTACATTTCCTCATTTTATGAAAAAAAGTTGAAGACCCAAAGGTAAAAAACCCTTTCATATAGCATATTACCCACAAAATCCAGAACAAAATCTTAGACCGCAACTGTTTATGGGTATACAGTACCCCATTTTAGGTTTATATACAGTGAACACAGTCTGACTCTCAGCTAATGCTCTTAAGTTCAAAAATAGTTTAAGAATATGCTACAAAGTGTTTAGATGAAACTGATTATCAGTTGATATCCAACCCATTAGAAATGCCCAAGATGATCATCTAATCTAGTTTTCTTACCTGGAGCACTACTGAAGTACTGTTTAATGGCAATGGTCCCCGATAACGCGGAAAGAACAGATAGCATGCCCAGTTTCAAGCTGTCATAAGGAGTGTGAAGAGCAGATTCACAGAGTGCCTAAAGATTAGCGGAATAGACACAGAGAAGAAAGCCCCATGAGCTATCTGTATTAAATACGCAGTTGCACTTGTCTGAAGTTTTGAACATCAGGATTTTCCCACAGAAAATACTATACTAAAAATCAAAAAGTCCAAAGTCATATTATGAAGCATTAGTTTTAGCAGGCTGAAGACACTGTTTGCAGAAAAGTGACAGTGGGTCTCTTATGCTAGGAAACCCCAATTATAAGTCTCATTTATCAATTAAAAATCAGTGGTAAAAATATTATCAGGTCCCACTGATAAATATTGCAAAATATTTTAAGACAGTACACTCCAGTCTTACAGGTATACTGATTATTTTGCCCTAAAACAATCTGTAATGTTTTCTGTAAGAATGCATCTCTAAAGAGACAAGTTTCAAGTGTAGTTTCCTTTAGCAGTCCTGGTGCTCAACAGAATACCATTTAAGTTTCTTAATAAACACCTCAAAGCGTATTTTATTTTTTAACTGATCTATAGTAGAGCTTCTGCCAGACTTTTGTGCCTTCTGCCAGATCCCCTCTATTCTTATCACATCTAGACCGGGATAACTCTTAAAATTCACATTGTTCTCAGATTTATTATGCCAACATGGTCCACAACTTAGTCATCCACTGGTTTTGGAGGCTTTTCTAGTCGACATGAGAGAAAGCATTACGAAAGACAAATGGAAAATGTAAGTATATTCTGCCTCAGAGCCTGCTGAAGCTGACTGATTACATCCAGTAACTGAATGGAGAAAAACAGCAACACAGAACTAGTTCCACAAAACAAATAAAAACCCCAGATAGTGTTCTTATCAGACATACCTACGTTCTTGTATAGCGTGAGGGTTAAATTTTAAATAAGCTTACAATTTGTACCAATGTAGCATTTGCTAATCCACTGAAAACATGGCATCTACAGAAGATGATACAATGGTTAGGGTTGAAAACGAGTCTTGACATTTCACTCCAGTACTATTAGATCACCACTGAGAAAAAACACTTGAAACAGTAACTATGAAGAATGCCAGAATCACAGAAGAATTAGCAGGGTGCACTGCAACCTGCTTGCTGCCTTCACAGTCAGGAGGACTGCTCTAAGCAACAGCTTCTGGAAGTCAGTGAAATCTCCACAATTCAAAGCCCAAGCCTACACAAGCAGACCCAAAATGCTGAAGCAGTTAACACTGCTGAAACTCTTGTTGGTAAAAAGGTACAAGAAGAAGAAGCAGGTTTTGCCATGAGGAAAGGAGGGTCTGTTCCAGTCCCTGTTCTATCAACATTAAGAAGTTGTTTAAATATACAGAAAAGAGTTGCCCACTTCAGAAAGGTTGACTACACCTTTCAGAAGGCAGATAAACTCTCATTACTACCGTATGCCATTCAGCAAGCAGCAACAAGCTTGTTCTAACCCTGTCACTGGTTTAGTTTTGACATCAGTGGCACTTTTTACTATGCATTTCAACCATCAGGACACCTACTTCAAAGACACTATACAACAATTAAAGCCACATTATCAACATCTCTCACTTGTACTGAGATAAGTACCAACCAGGCCTAACAGTAGAGAGCAGCATTTTGACAGCAAAGAACCCATAAAACATTAAAGGAATACCTTAAAATTCCTAAAAGGAGTTAAATTTCTGATATTAATCCAGTATGAAGAATAAAACAGTTGACTAACATAAAAGCCTCTGCACACTCCAAATAATTTTCTAAGAATTGGAGACAAAGCAAAAACATGCTTTATTTCTCACATGATTATCAAGAAAAAAATCTGCATAGTTTTTCTTCTCAGCTCCCTTATGCTGCAACAGCATACAGCAGAAGTAGCTTCCAGGAGTGGTAAAAGCAAAGAAAAAGAGACCCAAAAAAGAACAGCCATAAAATTCTTAAAATATTTCATTTCCCATCAGAATCTTAATCTAATCTGAAGTTATTTTCTATAGTAATTTCTACCAGAAAAAGGGAAAGACAAGGAAAAAAATGCTCATATGCAACTGTGATTGGAAGAAAGCACTAATACTATCTACAATATAACAACTGTTTCCCCAAATAACAGATGCACTATAAACACCATCTAGGGTGTCATTCATACATCAGGAGTCACAAGGATACTGTTGAAAATGAGCCCTTAATTGTAAGAAATGAAGTCAAAATTACAATTGTCCTTTCAAGTGCACCTTGCTGGATGACATGCTTTGACAAATACCAGAGACTCTGTTACATGAGAGCATTAATACGTGCCGAGTACTGTAAGAATAATGTAAGCGTTCAGCTCTTGTGTCTATTATCTTAGATAGGTTTTCATATGAAAAAGTTATTCCCTTACTGTAAAAAGGCCTACTACATGACACGTGTCTTTCCTCAGTTACAATACTTCAACTGTTCATTAACACTTAGGTTACTCTGCCAAGTAGAGTAGCCAACTTAATGATATGGACATTTATGTTCTTTGTTTACCTCCCAGATTGTTCTTCTGGAAAGAATTCTACAACTTCATAAAGCAAAGCTTCATAATAAACTTTAGCTTAAAAATGTGTAAACCTGAATATTTTCTCTGCTCCATGTATGTGGTGTCTTGTTGGCCAACAACTTTAAATCTTGGATTGCAAGTCTCTTCACCGCCTTCCTGGGGTCATTCTTCAAGTACTGCAATAAAAGCTGGATCTGCAACAAAATAAATCCACTTTTAAAGAGAGATATGCTACTAGAAGGAAGTCTTTCCAAAAGTACTCAAAGACATTTTGAGCATACTCAGCCAAAACTAACTTGCCTTATCAGTCTGAATGCTTACCATGTGGAAAAGCCTCTACTTAGGCTGTGATGCCATGGTAAGCTAAAACACTCTAACTGCCAATTTCTACCATTCTGCTCTCCTTGTTCATGCACCCTTCTGTACTTCACCCTGCATACCTGAGAAACCTTGAGAGCTACTTCAGCACTCACAGAAATACCATAAAACCATCCCGAGAAGCTCAGTAAACACTTCATACTGTCATGAATGTGCTACTAGCTAGTATTCTGGGCATTTGATGATAATTCGGCTGTCTGCATGATCTGCAGGCAACAGACAGCAACACAGACATACATTGTACATCTCAGTTGTTCCCCAAAACAACTCCAAAAAAACTACCTACCAAATATAACATCTACCCACCCCCTCCAAAGCATTATCTCAAATCAAGTGACACTTCACCGCATGTCCTTTGTTGTGTTAATTTCCTGCAAATTTACAGAGCTGTACCAGCCAGCACGTGAAAAAGCATGACCATGCTGGCCATGGTTTTGCTCTGCATCCTCACCCCGGCCACATCACTTTCAGGCAACATTGGCTGTTGTGTTCCAGAAATACAGCCTAAAGCACCATGCTTACCACCATTAAAAAAGTACATTAAGTGTTCCAATGTTGTTTCAGTTGGTTTAGATTCAGTACTATCAAAAAGCATCCTTTGAAATATAGAAATCAGCCACACCGAAGAGAAGTCTCAGGCAGATCGGTGCAATTAGTCCAACAGTAACAGACACCAGCTTTCCATAGTTGTACAGGGTTGAAAGAAAGCAAACAGAATTTCCTGACTACTTTACAAAGATTAGTTAGATGAATCTCAAATGTCACTGTGTTCAGACCTGCTATGTAAATCATGCCCACATTATCAGAACATAAAAGCACTGTATTTTTCCATTGCTGCTTTCCCACAACTTGGTTCATAGTCCTAAATTATAGGAACAGATTCAAATTCCTCAGTTCTCCAAGAAATAAATTTTAAATGCACCCTATGCTATTCATTTGCTTGCACGCAAGAAAGGCAAAAGGCACACCTACGACTCAAGAGAATACACCTCAATAAAAAGTGAAGCCTGGGTTCTACATGCAAGGTGAAACGTTTTCAGAAAAAGCCAAGGTCTTTGCTTTCCTAAATTGCTGATTGATCCCAGTTGATTTCAGTCTCAGTCAACTTAAAGACAGGTAAAGGGTCAGTAAAGATCTGTAAAGGGTCCCTGTGTTTGATGGGGTTAGCTAGAAATGGAGGATAAAAAAACATGAAAGCAGTAGCGGCTTTCAGGGTATTCCTTCTCTATAGCACACAGGAGCAGCCATCCTAGCATATCCATGATAATTTATTTTCAGCATCAGCTAGAATCTGAGGGTGTCTTAAAATGTAATTTGTACTTTAAAGGAATAATTTAGGAAGAATTACCTGTTTAGGAATGTCAACCAAAGAAGAAGCAGCAAGCAGAGTGAAGGTGTGCAGAGTAACAATTACCATCTTGGTAGAGGGATATGATGTTACCAACTGCTGAAGCAGCTGCCGGGAGCTGGAGGCCAGGCTAGCATCATGATGCATGTGCTGTAGAATAGGGATCAACTTCAATTTCAAGTCCACAGGTGTGGCCAAACCTGCAACAAGGATGAGAATCATAGGCAGCACGTTGGTCCTTTGTACTGGCTTTTGGCAGTATTGATGCACACAGTATGTCTGCATTGCTACCACTGCTGAATGCAGGTCATGCAGACACCTGCATTTGCTTCTAATAACTCCTCTACTAGCTAGCAGCCTAACCACACTGGTATCAAGTGCTTTCGCAGTTCTTTCAGAATGTTGGTCCTTGCCTCACTGCAGGTAACACACACATTAGCTCATCTGAAGCAACCTGTGATAGATAGTCCATGTAAGTTTATTCATCATACTATAGATGAGCTTTCAAACAGGTTTTTTGAGAATGTACATTTTAAGAGGACAGAAGAGCCAGAATCATTTGAGGATAAGGGTAACAGCATTCTGACATCCAATGTTTACATATAGATAATAAAGGATTTTCAGAGAAATTGGAGTTTTTCCCTTTCATCATTCAATATACATACGTACCTTGAATCATCTCACTGATCTTATTACATATTCCAGCAGCAAAATCCCTGTAGAGAAGAGACAAAGTACCAGGTGAAGTGAAAAACAAAGACAAAAATAATTTAAAACAAAAATCAACTACCAAACATTGTGTTTTAACAATAAAAACTTTCAGAAAAGAGTGCTTGCCAAAACCTAAGTCTATTTAGAACGCCTGCACATGGGCATGATCAAACGATACAATGGAAGCTTTCAAAAACACGTCAAAGTGACAAGCAGCACTACATTTAGTTGCCTAATACAACTTCTGTAAAATAATCCTTGATTAAAGCTGGTATTCTACTTTGCATTTCCATCTTTGAGCTTTCTGTTAGTATTTAAAAAAAAGAAAGATATATTTGTTAAACTTGTATTCAGATTTCTTTACAATACTGTTACTGCACATAATTAAATGCTTTGCTATAAATGACATGGCTAGCACTACAGAAGAAAACATTAAGTTTTGTGAATGCCAGTATCAATGGAGTTTCCATTCTCTATAATATGAAAAAGTAAAAAAACCCAACATCTTACTTTGATTGTGCAGAAAAGTTGGCAGCAGCAAATATTGCAGCTTCAACTTCCACATTATCATGGGAATCCAAACTCTGACGAATACTGTGATGTGCATTCTTCCTTTCTGGAATAATAGATGCCATGCTGCCCAACATCCTACAGAAATAAATCGCAGCAAAACCAGGGAAAAAAAAACTATCATGAAGAAATGCAAGATGAAACCAAACAGATATGTAAAAGGATTGTTAAAAGACACATTTATGTATATACATATGCTCTTTTGTGTCTATTACGGAAACAAAAAAATGCTACAAGTAGGTATATAATTACAAGGCATATAATTAAATTTTTGTGATGTGGCTTATGTTAATGGTTTAATAAAAATTAACTGTATTTTGGTACCTTTCATCTTGAAATTGGCACAGTGAGAAACTTACCATGATTTCTTATAAAATTAAGAGCGCACTATGACACTAGGAACATTGAACATTCTTAAGATGTTCTTTTACATTCAGAGTCTGGTATTACTACAACAGATTTAATGCTAAAACATACTGATGGCTATTTTCAGACAGGCATGAAGTAAACACCATGGGATTTAAAATGAGAAATACAGTAATCTAGAGGGATTAAAAAAAGAATTTAGAAAACTGTTTCCACACTCCTCCCAGCTAAGACTGAAGAAATAAATCCGTGACAAATGTCTGAACAGTCATAAATGTCAACCACATGCTAAGAAAGAGAAGTTTCTAGAAACTTTGTGTCATCATGATCAAGCAGTGCCTATCTTAAATCATTTGTTTCTAAGATGATTTGCTGATCTGAGATATGGTTATTATTTGGAATAGTGTAATATCTCTTGTGTAACTGCTGAAAAAGGGAACAAATAAAAGTATTTATACTCTTGCTAAGAATATCTCAAGAATAGTTTTCAGACATATTTAGCATAATCCAATTAAAAGAAGAATGAACACAGGATTTGCACTGACAGTAATTTTAGCAAGAGTTCTATGCAAATATTTACACCTGGTTATCAAGCAATAAAATTGCTGCCCAGATACAAAGTTTGTTTTAGCAGATCTTTCTTTCAGCGCATTTTTTTCTTACTGACACTACTTAAGGAGGACAAAACCAAATCAGCTGAAGATTTTCATACTGCTGAACCAACTGCCATTTTAACCTTTCACTTGATGCATCCTGTGAATTTAATTGTAATTTAAGTATTTTTGCAAACGGACCAGATTCCTGGGACTTCCAGCAGATAGTTCTCAATACCAGTCAAGAAGTGTAATCTTTTGTTAGAATATTGAAGTGGAACTACAAGAAAACATATATATGTACTGTGCTCCACATTTTTAAGACACTTAAGCATCAAAGCATAACCTTAAATAAAAAAAATAAAAAGAAAGAAAGAAAGAAGACATAAAGGATAATTTAAACCCCTGTTAATGCCTCTCATGTTTTAACAGTGAAACTGGTAACAGAGGGACAGAAGAAAAGAATGCAAAAGGCAAAAGCTCAGTGCTCTCTTCACATTTGAATTCACTTGCACAGGAGTTAGAAGATGCTGTTAAGATAGTCATGTTGTGGAGTGTTAGAGATACAGACATTAAAACAGGAGGACAGTGACATTAAAGATAGCTTACATTTTGGGGGTTTTTTTCCTTCAATTTCATTTCTAGGAAGGCCAAAGCAATCAATAATACAAGGGCATTCCCTTGAGAGTTGTTATCAGAGAGCAACAAGCAGCAAACTTCTAGCACAACAATAAATATAAAGCAGGTGCAAGCCTAACAAGGTTTACATAAGTTTCAGCTAACAGAACTATTGACACATAGGGACTTGGTCTAAATACATCATATGCAACATAGCACATGTTGCTTACAGTTACATATATCTAAGTTATACATATAACAGTTTTATTTTTCTTCTCTTGAGAGGACAAAATTTCAGTGTGGTAAATTCCATTCTGCCTGAAGCCATCCACACAATTCTTACCATCATAAACAGTTAATAATTTTGTTTTTCTGATCACAAATCCATATTGCTCACCCCCTTTAAGACAGATGTCTTTGCTTCTATCTCTATGACCAATACAGAAGATGCCTCCTACACTTCATTCATGGTAACTGCAGATTTTCAACTCATCATTTAGCTAGAGATTGCAAGTAAATTAGCTTCATTAATATAATACATACCAAAGTTTCATGTAATACATACCGAAGTGTGATGGCTCGAGCAACTGGATCATTGCTATGAATTACTGAGAAAACTCTTTTCACAAACTCATCCACATTTAGGATCTTCTCCAAGTGCTTCTCGCTCTGCTGAGTAACTTTCAACACACACAGTCTCAGGAAGTTGTTTCTATTAGAAGACACACATTTCTTTATCAGGCTGCTTCATAATAAAAAAAAATCAAACATTTTAAACAAAAAAATATATTTAAAAACCTTCCACAAGTAAATTAAAACAAGAAAAGGTCTGTGCTTTATAAACATTGCATTTAATTAGGCTGATACAGTCAAACAGAGATTAGCACACTATTGGCTTATTTTCTAGTAAGGGTAGTGTCAAATTTAGGCCAAATTCCAGGGAAATGGACCTGTTGCCACCAGTGAGGAGTGCAAGCAGGTATGCGTTTTGTGCACACTTAAGGATCGAATTCTGCTAGGGAAGCATGCCCAGGACTAAGACAGAAAGGTCTAATTGCCATTGCCAGGTGCGAGTGAAATTCTCTCCCTTCCTGGAGCCAGCAGTGAAGATTTCACTGCAGGAACAACTTTGCGCGCCATTACAAAGCAGCTCCAGTTCCACCCCCGGCACCACTGAGCCATGAGGCACCTTGAAAAGCCACGCTCTGGGCTTCCTTATTAACGCCCCTCGGAGATGGGGTTCGCACACAGGATCACTCATCATTTATTCACAGCGAACCTGGGCATGCCTGCGGAGCGGGATACACACCAGCGAGCCCCAAGGAGCCTGTTCCCGAGGGAGCCCTCGGGGCGGGACGGATGGAGCGGCACAGTGTCCCTGTCCCTCCAGCCGCGGGGCCGGGCACCGCCGCCGTGCGAGGGCAGGGGAGCCCCGGGCTGCCAGCCCCGAGGCGGCGGCACAGCTCGGCTCGGCGCATCGCTGCGGGGCCGGGGCGAACGGACAGGGGCGAGTGCGGCTGCTTACCCCCCCCTGAAGACATCGGCGAGCTTCAGGAAGGC
>VZRW01007907.1:62621-112482 GCA_013398125.1 Aegotheles bennettii
CTCTCCCCGAGCCCGGGTCTGGCGCCCCCGGTCAGACCCGCCTGGCGGTCCGGGCGCCGCCACGGCCGCTGTGGGGGCCCCGCGTCCGAGTCCGCGCTGCCTGGTGTGGTCAGGGTCCCATGTCTCGTTGCAGGTCGGTCCTCGCCGCTTCCCCTGCAGCATCTCTTGGAGAGCTACCGGTGCAGCCAGGAAGATGATCACCTGTCTTACGGGGAAGGGGGGTTGCCGGTGCCTCCCTTCGGCTGTACCTTTTCTGCAGGTAAGGTCACCTTCTGGAGGCACCTCTTAGGGCCACTGGGTGGGCACAGCTGACAGCTGCTTGGTTGGGTGTTTTCCTACATCTCCTGATTTGGTTTCAGAGTTTCTTGATTTAAAGTGGGCTGATAATACTGTCCCCTCGCACCTAGATGTAACATAAATCAGATCACTGTGCTCCCAGGTACACCGGTGGAAAGTCTTCTCCTGAAGAAGCCATACGGAGCATATGTTCTCATGTCTTTTTGTCTCAGCTTTGCCTGTTTCAAGGTTTGTCCTCTTGGTGACAGTGCTAGGCCACGCAGTTGGAAAACTGGGCTTTGTTCAAGGTATATGAAAACTAAAACAAGGTGAGGAATAGAATGTAGAAACCAGAGAGGTGGATGTGTACCACCAGGCGTGCAGCCTTCTCCACGAGAAACACGTTGTGAGCGAAGTAAGCATGGAATTTCCTGAGTCTTAAGGACAAAGCTCTTCCACTCGCAGCACTGTGGTGTTGGTGGGAGCTTATGCCTTTATCCAAGGCAGCTTTCTGCTTTGCCAGCTCAGATTCCTAGCAAGTACTGGAGTTGGCAGAGGATGGGTAATATAAGTATGGAAAACTGTAACTGAGAACTATCGTAGCTGCTGAAAGAGGCCCTTACCTCCAAAGTGGCTCCCGTAGCATTTTGGTTGCCCGTGTGCACTAGTTCCTGAATGGAACATCTAGAAAAAATGTTTGCCGATATTTCTGCATTTTGAACATTTGAACTGCTGTGTAAATACCATTTGTTTCACAGCTATCTGTTTGCTGTGTAGCTTATTTAACGTGACCCTTCACAAAGAGCAGGGGTGTGATTATGAATCGGCTCCGTAATATACAAATACATTTCACTTTCTTTCCAGCCCCGAATCTGGAGCATGTGCTGGCAGTCGCAAATGAAGAAGGATTTGTTAGACTGTATGATACTGAAGCTCAAACTACCAGCAGACTCATATTTAAGGGTAAGTATTATATAGAAGGTGATCTTCATTTGATGTGACAAGTACATGGCTTACTGGAATCAAAGAAAGCTTTTTGTGAGTCGTTTAAACATAAATGTGGGCAGTACTTAACTCCTTTCATTTATGTCGCTGCTGCTTCTTGACAAAGCAGTAGCTAACAGCAGCAGTAGGTGCATTGTTCTCTGTTGCCTAAGGCAAGCTCTTGACAAGTTTTCTGATTTCAGTGACTGATGTTCTTCAGTCTTCTGCAAAATACGTGCCGCAATGTACGAAACTAACCTTGGCTTTTGTTTTCTTGTTAGAATGGCAGGCTCACTCAAACGCTGTATTTGACCTTGCGTGGGTACCAGGGGAACACAGAATTGTAAGCAGTCTTTTGCCATCTAACTTGATTTTTAATGCTTTAGCAACTGTGTACAGAAAATGGCTAAAGCTTTTTATTTTTTCCTCTGAAGGTCACTGCTTCAGGAGATCAGACAGCCAAGGTGTGGGATGTGAGAGCCGGCGAGCTTCTTGGCATATGCAAAGGTCACCAGTGTAGCCTCAAGTCAGTTGCTTTTTCTAGATTTGAGAAAGGTAAATGTTGATATTCCCTGTTGTCTGTTTTTCCCCCTTCTATCTCCCTAGCACGCTGGTACTTTTGGGGCTAAAAAAAGGGCTTTGGAAACTGACAGTTACAAGTCGCACAGGCCAACTGAGCTAATAGCTCAAAAATTAACACTTTTGGAAGCTAATAGCAGTCTTTTCCTCTCTCTCAGCTGTCTTCTGTACTGGAGGCAGAGATGGAAACATCATGGTTTGGGATACCAGGTGCAACAAGAAAGGTAACTGAATTTTAAGATTTGTATCCAAAAGGCTCAATATCTCATGTAAAAATAGTACTCAGGTGCACTTGTTGGACTAATGCTTTTGATTGCAATATAGGCAACATTTAGTAAGAAAAGGGGGATTGTCAGATAACAATGTTCTGCTTTAGTACAGTAAAAGGATGGGATAGGTATTTCTTCTATGCATAATACGTTTTCCACTTTGTAACAGCCTCGGATTTGCAGCATGATACACGTGCTAGCCTGATAATACCTTATCAGGGTATTGTTACAGAGATAAGGGGGTACAGAATACATCCCCGTGTGGGACAGCACGGAGATAGATGGGCTGTGTGCGAGTGCTCAGGTCAGAGCCATCAGAGGGATGAAGCAAAGCTGGGAGGCCTTCTGCCAGAGTAGAAAACAAGCAGAAAGTAGAGAAGCAAAGGAGCTTGTGAGCGCTGGGAGTAACTGGGTGTTGTGGGAACACCTACTAAATGCAGGGTGAGCTCATTCTGCTTCTCTCTTTCTGTTTCCTGGAGCTTTCCCTTCCCTGGTCAGGTCATGTCCTTATGCCTCTTCCCAGTTCCCTGCTCTGTCCCAGCAAGTTCCTGGCCTGAGCTGCCAGAGCATGTCTCACTCTTTCATCTGTCCCATGTTCTTTGGCTCTTCAGACTGTTGAAGTGGGGAAAAAGGGAGGCTCCACACGACTGAAGTCGAAGGTATAAGAACAAAGTAGAAAAGCTGCTTTACTCCAGTAGAGCAGTAAGTTTCATAAAGTGAGAAGCAGCAGACAAAAGGCTAGATAGAAAAACATAAATTAGAGTGGAAAGGCACCAGAAACCTTTCCGTGAGTGCAGTTCTCCTCGAAGTGAGATGGGTTGAATGCTCCAAAGTAGGACACATGCTGAAGGCCAGACCAAGGGGTAACAATTTCCAAAGGCAGCCTGCCTAGACCAGTTTCAGTTTCAATGTCCACGCTGTGTTGACCGCTGTAATTTTTTGCAATATACGCTCCTGTTTCCTACTATGTTCTTCTCATCAGTTTTTATGTAACTAACAATTTTTGTTTTCAGAATACATTAATGATTTTAAAGGTTAGTCTCGGGTGTTTCTTAAGACTTGCACCAACCTGATACCTCTTTTATTAAAACAATAGCAAAATTGTATAGTAACTATTAACTAAGAAGTCTTTGTTTTCTTTCAGATGGATTTTATAGGCAGGTGAATCAAATCAGTGGGGCACACAATGTAGTTGACAAGCAGACTCCTTCCAAACCAAAGAAGAAGAGGCAGAACGTAAGAGGACTTGCTCCTTTGGTGGTACGTATCTGGGAAACCAACGAAATGTAGGCCTCTCCTCTGAGGACAATGTTATTCACAGAAGTCTTTCTAAGTAATTATAATGAGAAATATTTGGCTTGAATGTGGTAAAGGCTTCAGTTTATCTTTTCAGAGGTAGGTTTTTGTGTCATGGTCACCTGTTATGGCTAATTTTAGACATTATTTAGCTGTCTAACAACCCATGTGCCTTCAAAGCCACCTTTGTGCAAATGCCATGTGAAAATACAAAAATACTTTATTTATTTTTTTTTTCCCAGAGAGGAAAGGAGTGGCCAGCATTCCTTTTTTGAGGGGGGAGAAGGGGAAGGTTGAAATATTCTTTTTTTCTTCCCCCCCCCCCCCAATTTGACCACACATATTACTGCCTTACTGAAGTAAGAACTGGTCTCATTTAAACTATTAAACCTTGTGATGAAGGCAGCCCTCTTATCTCTGACCCAAAAGGTATAATCTCAAACCACTGCCCAGACACTTAGCACTCCATGTCAATTTCACTGGTGGGAGTGTTTGAAGGATTGTTGTGTCCCAAATGGCACCTGGTATTTCCAGGTTTTCCTGCCTGGCCAGAAGGAGGTTTTCTTGGTATTCACTTGGCCTTGTAACTAAGCAGCAAGATCTCACTGACCTTGAAAGAAAATAAAGTTCTTTTTTTCTCTCTTTTCTTTTTAAGGATTTCCAGCAGAGTGTAACTGTCGTGCTGCTTCAGGACAAGCATACTCTTATCTCTGCAGGAGCTGTTGATGGGTAAGGGAGGGGGATGCCTGATTTTCTGTCTATTCCGTGTGTTCTTACTGACACAAAAAGTTTGGGAGATTTTTTTTTCCTAAGATCACCTAGTGGCCTACAAGGCTAGAATTACTATTAGATAGAATCAGCAGAGGTATGCTGCCAGCTTGCATTGGCAAAACTATATGCTGCTTTTCTTCCTTTCTGGAGATTGCAGCACTGGGACAAATTGTGCATATGTGGTAAATGCTCATTTTAGTGTCTTAGCTATGGAGCAGAACAAGAGCGGTTCTCATCTCTCTACTCTCATAGATCTATGGGACAACACATAAAGAGACTATTGTTAGACAGTGAGCTGTTTTGGGATGCAAGTGGGTGGTTGGTGCCTGGATATGTGTAGGCGTGTTTGAGAAAATGTTGCCTTGAGTTACAAAGGATGCATTCTTTTAGATGCCAGATCAATTGCAGCATCTTGGAGCTCAAGCAAATTGTCTCATTGATTAGCATGGAGATCACCCTCTCAGAACTCGATTCTTTAGCAGGCTCCATGTGCTCAGATCCTTTCTGAGGCACATAAGATTGACTCTCCTGCCTATGGCTCATGAGAGAGGCTTGCTTCTGGAGATCAAGAAAATACTTGAAGGACTTAATTTTAAAACTACAAGTCAGGAGTATAAAGGCATCCTTTTATTTCCTACTACTAGTTGAAGAAAGTCACCTTGCAGGCTCTTTTATCTTGTGTTATTTACAGAAGACAGTGCTGCTTTCTCATCCATACCCAGCAGAGCAATTGTTTTGCTTTCAGTGCATCTCTGCTCTACTTCTGCTCATCTGTGCTCCTTAGCACTGGACACCACCCGGTAATGAGCAACATGTCTTCCTGTGCTCTTAGAAGGTCCTATCAACACTGCAAAAGAAATTTTGCAGTTGAAGACACTTCTGCTTTTCTATTTCAGTGTGATCAAAGTATGGGACTTGCGCAAGAACTATGCCACTTACCGTCAGGATCCAGTGCCTTTCAAGTCTTTTTGCTACCCTGGGACTAGTACTCGCAAACTTGGTAAGTTATTGAAGGTTGTATTTGTTAAAGTCAAAGTGAAATTAACAAGTACTGACAGTGCCACCTCTTACCTTTTTAGCCATTTATGATCAGACTGACAAGATCAGCAGGGTATTTTGATTGCCAATATCAAATTTCCAGGCTGAAGAGTGAAAGCGCTCCACTTTTGTATCATTGCACCAATGATAAATACTTGCATAAGCT
Organism: Aegotheles bennettii; assembly: GCA_013398125.1. NCBI lineage: Eukaryota > Metazoa > Chordata > Aves > Caprimulgiformes > Aegothelidae > Aegotheles > Aegotheles bennettii. The sequence goes on from VZRW01007907.1 coordinate 68,001, forward strand.
TCAGCAGTGGATTTTAAGAAGTGGAGGTGAGGGAGTAACAGAGCTCTTGTGGTAGAATTTAGCTGGTAGCTTTGGTGCACGAGTTGAAATCGGATTGAACTCTTTTTTTGTGTTGTATCTTGCAAAGACAACAGACTGGACTGAGTTTTTACATTGTAATTTTCTAGAGTTGAGCAATACTTGAAGCTGTTACCAAAAAACAGTCTCATTCTTGTTACTATAGCTCTGTGCTTCTTTGTATCTTAATGCCTTACAATGATCTGATGCAACACAGCAATTCCGGATGACTCATCTAATTAACTATCTTGACGTGGTGATGGTCAGTGTCAGTCCCAAGAACATGAGAGAAATCCTCAAGGAGCTGGTGGTGAAATAATTTACTTGTGGGGAAAGATTTTTTTTTAACCTAAATCACTAGTAAATCAGAGGATGGCTTATTCTACCAAAGCATGAGGGTTTCTATTTATTTTCAATATCTGCTTCTACAATTGGTTGTTCCTGTTATTCATTTGAAACTATCGAGTAGATCTCTTGCCTGCTCTGAAGGTGAGATTCCTCTCTAAATATCACCCTGAATCCTCATGAGAAAATGTAGATGTTATTCTAGAAACTTCCCTTCTGCGGCAAGTGCTCTGTGAAACAAAAAAACTTTCCAATGACAATCTCATACATGATACAGATCCTTTCCAAATTTCCCTCTCTAGGCATTTCTTTGAGAATATTTGTTTTCCAAAATGTTTTTTGTGGAGTTATTTCTTATGAAAAACTTTTCTCTTTGTCTATAGGATATTCTAGCCTGATTTTGGATTCCACTGGTGCTAATATGTTTGCTAACTGCACTGATGACAGTATCTACATGTTCAATATGACAAGTTTAAGGACCACTCCAGGTAAGCATGACATCTGTGGAAACAGATGCAAAAAATAGATGTTAAAATAGATGTTACAGAGCATAGACAAGTTTCTCCCTGTGACTTAGAGAGACCAGCTTGAATGCTTAGGAAACAGATTCCATGCTCTTATGGCTAAAGCTACTTGGGAGAGAAGGCACCTGTTACAAAGGCAGCTCATATTTTGTGTTAAGCTATCCACATAAAATTAATAGCACAAAAACTTATGTAAGTGCAAATACTGCCTCATCCAGACCGAGACTAAGGGTAGCTTGTATGTTATCTGATGAGGAATGGCTGGTGTCCAGCTGCTACTCATCTGAAGCAAATTTGAATCTTCTGCTTTCTGGTGATCGCTGATTTTTCAAGCTCATAGATATGAATCCATGCAAAATGGTTGTATTCAGATATTTTAGGGTGTCTTTTAAATGTAGCTTCTACTGCATTTTCTGGGAGAAAGCATCCCCAGCATATTGTGTAGGTGCTTCAGCTTTTTAGATTCCTTCAGCTCTGCATCTGTGACCTTCACGTTGACAAGACAGCCCACAGTCTTTGGTGCACTAAGCTGCTTTGCCATAGGCCAGTGGCTGCTTCTCATAAAGCAGCAAAACTTGTTAGATGAATTCCAGCCAGATACATGATTCAGTTTCCATTGCCTTTTCTCAGTCTCTCGGTTAATTGAAACTAAATGAACAATGTGTCCTTCTGCCTGCTCTTCAGGAAGGCAGTCTGGTGGGTGGGATTTCTTCCAAAGTCAAGAAGTGGTGCAAGTAGCCAATATTAATCACAGAATGGAATCATAGAATGATTTGGGTTGGAAGGGACCTTAAAGACCATCCAGTTCCAACCCCCCTGCCATGGGTAGGACACCTCCCACCAGACCAGGTTGCTCTAAGCCCTATCCAACCTGGCCTTGAACACTGCCAGGGAGGGGGCAGCCACAACCTCTCTGGACAACCTGTGCCAGTGTCTCATCACCCTCACAGGAAAGAATTTCCTCCTAATATTCAATTTAAATCTGCCCTCTTTCAGTTTGAAACCATTCCCCCTTGTCCTATCACTCCATGCCCTTGTAAGAAGTCCCTCTCCAGCTTTCCTGTAGCTCCTTTAGGTACTGGAAGGCTGCTCTAAGGTCTCCCTGGAGCCTTGTCTTCTCCAGGCTGAACAACCCCAACTCTCTCATCCTGTCTTCGTAGGAGAGGTGCTCCAGCCCTCTGATCATCATAGTAGTAACTCAGTTGTTGAGGTTAACCCTGGGTGCCACCACTGAGCTGTGGAAATAGGCTCACCAGCCCATCACCCTGCAGGAGTGGGCTCTCTAAAGCACAGGGCAACCTGCCCTCAGCCTCTTCACAGAGCTCTTGCCCCGTGTGCAGCGGGTAGAAGCCAATGAGTGGTCTGGTTTCACCTGGCTGGATAGAAGACGTGTGGCTCCTTGGCCTGCGGCAGTTCCCGCAGAGGGCAGCACCTGCCCACGGGCCACTCTCTCTCCTCGCTCACCAGCTTTTGTCCCCATTGTGGCTGTGCCGGCAGTTTTAGGTTGCGACGGGACGTGAGGAAATCCTCACTGCAACAGGACATGCCAGCAGGTCTGGCTTAGGAACAGACTCGCTGCCCTGTAACCACAGCACTGAGAGAGCCACGGATGGATCTTGTGGGGACTCGTGGGGACTTGCAGCTTTTCAAAGGCTGCCACCTGTCCTCTGGTCTGTGGATCGCCTCCTTCACAAAACCGCCATTAAAACACAGCTGGTCAAGGGGGTGCCAGCCCTGCCTGGTGCTACATCAAGAATCTCGCCCTTTATGCCCCCTGAAGAGGACAGGGTGTCATGCAGCCGAGTGCTCCAGATCCACACTTGTCTCCCATGCCGGCTGCTGGCTCCTCCAGCCCTTGCAGCAGGGGAATCAGCAGCCATTTAGGGCGATAGTGACAAGGCTTTGGCAAACACTACCAAGGCTTTAAATGCAGACGACCAGCGATCTTTCCTGACATGGTGCAAGTTTTGTTGACGAGATGAAGATGCTGGCAGCCGGGGAAGGAGCAGCAAGCACCTTTGCTGCTGCCTGGGTGGAAGAAGCCTTTGCTACGCTTTCTGCATGACCGCCCCTGTTTAGGTAGTGGGGCTGGCAGTGGCGGCTGAGTGAGGGAGAGACAGGGAACCTTAACCAGGCTACTGGTCATGTCTCGGCCCACTTGTGACATGGCTGAAGCCGAAGCTGTAATGAAACTGCCACTGCTTCCTGACGCCGTGGAGAGAGCTGTTCAGGCAAACCTGCTTCCTTATGGAAGCCTGCAGGGCTCCAAGCCCCAGAGCGAGGGAGCACTGCAACCACTTTCTCCAGAGGATATGTGGCTAGGCAGGAAAAGCCTGTAAGATCAGCCCTGCTTGCACAACCCACTCCATGGCTGTGCATCAAGCGGGGCTTTCATTTTCTTTTTTTCTCTTCTCACAGTGGCGGTTTTCAGCGGGCACCAGAATTCAACCTTTTACATCAAATCCAGCACCAGCCCAGACGACCAGTTCCTGGTCAGCGGCTCGAGTGACTGCAACGCATACATCTGGAAGGTGAGGCAACTGGGAGAGACCCAAGCATGCAACTCAGAGCTGCTCTGCTCTTCCATTTAATTTGCTTTTCATGTTCACATAGGACACTCCCTGCCTCCCACTCCTACTTGGAGCAGCATGGGGTTAGCTCCTGGCATGTTGTGCCCAGAATGTGTTGCTGTCAAGGCTAGATGTAACTGTTTAATGTAAAACAGAGCTAACCTCCTGCCATCAATACATCTCTCATCACTGCTGCTTATTTCAAGTTGCTGATCTTAATCTGGTTTTAATGGGCATTAAAATCCTCTTTCAAACCTGGTGATTCAGCCAGCTATGACAAGTAGACAGACAGTTTTCAGTTCGTGTTTAGCAGTGGAGCACATTAACAGAAACCTAACAATTTAATTGTTTTAAAGGGCACTCTCCCCACTTCCCCTTTTTCCAGCTCTTGCTTCAGTCATAGCTGTTTCTTATGCTTAATTTACAGTAGTTAAAGCCTTTGTATTATAGCAAGGGCTCAGCCAGAGCCTTCAGCAAAATTCCAAAGCACCGTCTGACAGCTGAGAGGCTTCGTCACTTGGCATCTTGTGCTGACGTGTAGGAAAGGCACAAGTCACCAAGTTAATAGCAGGGACCTCAGAATAAGGCATGCTTCAAGTTCTGCTCTCCATACTTGACAGCCATACGGGAGCACAGTGGACTTCTTGTTTGAAGTCGAGTAGACAGAAGCCAGAGGTGACTGCATATTTCAGGTTGGCGGTAATTTTTAAGAAATGCTGACTGGTTTACCCCTTTCACAATGGATTTGAAAGTAAAACACAAGCCTTTGAGAGCAGAGGGCCAGCCTGCTATGATTGTAGTTTGAGCTTGTATTCTCTTTCATTTGGAGAACACTTGTAAGCAGCTAGGTTGCTTACTCAGAAGTAGCAGGAGTGCAGTAGCATGGCTACTCCCATGCCAAGTGGTGTGTAATTTTAACCTTCCTCGTGTTCTGTATGAGTTCAGCAAAAATACCTGTGCAAACTTGGGTTGCGCATCCTGTGTCCACATGGTTTGATATTTTCTTAGAATGCAGGCTGAGACTGGGTTGAGAGCATTCAAGGATGTCATTACATCTTAAAGCTTAGGCATGTAAAACACATTCAAAATGCATTCGTGTACGGAAGGCTTCTGTTGCTATTACATGTGAGCGACAGATCATATTGCATATTTATTAAATACATTATCAGATGATTGCTTTTATTGCTTTTATTTTAATCCCATAGCCATGTTAGAAAGTGTGACTTCCAGCGAAACCCTCTTTGGAGATAGGTCATGTCCAGAGACAACCTAGTTTGTTTTAAATGTTGGCATATTTTACTGACTCTGAAACATGTATCTTTTTCTGGGATGATAATTTACTATGCTGTGAAAAAAACATGGTTAGATATTGCATGAGCAATTAACAGGTCATGTTGGGAAGAACTTCATGAAGATTGCTAGCTATCCATACCTAGAGAGGAATGAAAGGCAGAGCAAGACCTTGTCCACCCAGATTATTTCTCTAAGAAACTTTTGCAGCAATGCTAAATTGTGTTTGGATCAGCAGTTCCCAAGGAATACTGTGGCTGGAAGTTATTGCTGACGAGGGCGCTATTTCAGTCTGTTTCCATACATAAATCACTTCCAGGCAATGAACGCTCACTTTATTGTGTTGGTGGTTTTTTCTAATTGCTAGTTCAGCCCTAAGATTATAAAAGCCAAAGAGCAGAGAAGTTTCTCTCTACAAAGATGGTACCTAGCTGAGCTACCTTCCTGATAATAAAAAAAAATCTTTTATAGACATGTACTTCCATAGCTTCATTGTCCTTTGAATCCTCTGGTACAGACCACTCTGAGGTGACTAGATTAAGTTACTACCCTTTGGTCTGTCCCAGCATTGGAATTTGCATGTTTCTGTATCTTATGGTGCATAAAACTATGTACATAATTTTATGCTGAATCTTGGAGATGGCTACAACAGCTGTTTCAGTGAGTAGAGTAACTAATAAAGTCTCATTTCCTAGGTTTCTCTTTTTAACCTTTCTGCAATAGCTCTAACTTCCCCACCAATATCCTGTCAGATCAGGCAAAAAGCAGCACGTGCTTTGGCTAATCCTGACCCAACATGTGCAGACTGGCCAGCTGTCTTCTGCCAAACACAGTGGACACAGCTATAACTATGCATCCTCCTTTAGTTTGTAATAATGCAAGTTGGTTGAATTTACACTAGTATAGTGTAAAACCAGTGTGTCCCAGCAAAAATAATTCTCTTCCTCTGCTTTCCTTTCAGCAATCAGTGGCTACTAGACCACTATTGTGTCTGTTTTGTGTGTATAGTGAGACCGCTATTAAATGTAAACAAAGGTGTTCTCTTGGACTGAGATCTCTTGTTGTTTATTCCCTACATAGGGATTTAGTTTCCATGGTATTGCATGTTTTGGCAGAGAAGGGAATACTCTGACCAAGGCATTTAGTGGCTATTTTTTTGCTATGCCAGGAAAAGAAAAAGCAGCCTGTTAAGATGAACCTGTTTGTATCAAAACAACTTTAAGATCTGAAGCTGGATATACAATTGTGGTTTTGCAGGCTGTTGTAGGAGATGATCCACAAGAGAAAAACTTGTGGGTAAATCTGAAGACTTCCCTGATGTCTTGCATCTTCCTTTGAAATCTGTATGTAATGTCTACTCCTTTGCCCACACACTGAAGGATCTGTTCATTCACTTAGTCATTTATGCAAATCCCCTTGATAAATCCCCCTTATAATGTCACATCAATAATGGTGACTCATAGCTCCAGAAAGGATTGCCTGCTGAAAGCAGGCGAAACTTGGATATAATCTCTGTGTGTGTATGTGCCTGTGTGTTTTCTTCCTTGGGCCACTTAATGCTAGCTTCAGCTGCATCTGTCACTTACATGAGCTGTAATCGAAGATTAATAGTAATGCTGTAGAACAGGAGAAAGATTCTTATGAAGGGTGTAAGAGAAATGGAGATCAGCTTAATGAGCCTGAGTGATTTATGGAGCTTTTCTATGAACTCTTAAGAGGGTCTCTGGTCCTGCTGGTTGGTTGAAGGTGGTAAAGGCACTTGGCAGTTGCACAAATGCCAGTTTTGAAGCCAGCGAATGTTCATCTATAGGATTTTGTTGGTAGCGGTTTTATTTTTTTTAATAACCCACTGATCTGTGACTGGGACATTTATAAAATGGCAGCAGAATATATTTGCCTATCCAGATGCAAAGTATGAGCTTCCCAAACTTTTAGGCATCTTACCTAGAACAGGTAGAGGTACTTAGTATAGTAAAATGCCTGTGTCGTGTTTTGGGCTGGCAACTCAGGAGGCAGAAATCCTGCGTGCAGCAGAAATTGAACACGTGTTTCCAGGCAAGTCAGTACATCTCAGTGCTGACCAGCTGCTTCACCTCTAGAAATAAAACATGAACTGATTCTTAGAACTCCATCAGTTGTTGCCTCATGATGACAGGCCGAGAGCGCTTGATTTATCTGTCTCATATAGGAAAAAGAGGAAATGTTCACTTGCTTCACAGGTGCGCTGTGGGGTCTTTTTGTAGTGATATATATTAGGCTGCAGGGCTTCTCATTGTATACTTGTTTTTCTATGGAATTTTTAAGGTGTCTGAGCCCAGCCTTCCTCCACGGATACTCCTTGGTCACTCTCAAGAAGTTACCTCCATTGCTTGGTGTCCTTCAGACTTCACTAAGGTTTGTTTTCTGGAAAATTGTCTTTCCTGTGAATCAATAGATGTTATGTGGCAAAAAAAATGCAGCAGTGTTTGTTTATTTGGGAGGAAATTTTTAGTCACTAATTTCAATTGGTGGGGGGCAGCAAACCAAGCTTGTCACATGAGTACAATGTATTGGAACTTTTTTATTATTTTTGTAGAATGGTTTGGGTTGGAAGGGACCTTAAAGATCATCAAATTCCCACTAGACCAGGTTGTTCAAAGCCCCATCCAACCTGGCCTTGAACACTGCCAGGGAGGGCCAGCCACAGCTTCTCTGGGCAACCTGTGCCAGTGTCTCATCACCCTCAAAGGAAAGAATTTCTTCCTCATATTCAGCCTAAATCTACCTTCCTTTGGTTTGAACCAGTTTCCCCTTGTCCTATCACTCCATGCCCTTATAAAAAGTCTCTCTCCAGCTTTCCTGCAGCCCCTTCAGGTACTGGAAGGCTGCTCTAAGATCTCCCCCAGAGCCTTCTCTTCTCCAGGCTGAACAACCCCAACTCTCTCAGCCTGATCCAGCCCTCTGATCATCTTCGTGATCATAATTTCAAATAATTTAGGCTATTTGATTAGACATGGGAAAATGCAAATGAACAAGGACCTCTGCTGATGAAAGCTTGTGACACTACCTGTAAGAGACAAAACTGTGAAACCATTTAATGAAGGCTTTCATAAGCCAATATCTTGTTTTGTGCTTCCATAGTTCTTTATCTGTCTGACCATTGATACACCTGCAAGTCTTGTACAGAGCAGCAAGAAGTTTTGAATGCCCTTTAAAAAACATGTGGACTTTTTTCATTGTCACCTTTTTTCAAAATCTGAGCTGTTTTTATGACATATTGTTGTGTATGCCAAAATCTTACAGTGAAATTGAGTCAGTAATTATGTACCAGCTATCACTAAAAGGAAGAGAACTGCAGCAGGTTGGTTCAAATGAAAGAACAAGATGCACAAAAACACGAGAATTGGCGTTGTAGATGAAATATGTGATCTAGAGGTATTCCAGCATCCTGGTCATGATGTGTTGTTGGAAATACAGACCAATATTGCCTTTAAAATTCTTACTGACACAGGCAAGAAATAGTCAGCCATTGTACAGGTGCCGAAGCATGAAGAAAAGTGGGAAATGTGGTGCTAAGACAGGTCAGGAAGCTGCTTGGAATTACTTGACAGGCAAAGTTGCTTTCTGTAGGGACAATATCAGCGTTACAGAAGTCAGAGTAGAGGCACTTTCCTATCCAGATTACTATGAACTTTGGCCACAGCATTTCCTTTTTCTTTCTGCTGATTCCATGTGAGTCACCAGCTAATCTGTGCGAAGAGAGCCATAAAATGAGGGCTAGGTGAGTTCTTCTTCTTCCTGGGACAAGATTCCACAGATCCTTTTGGAGCGTGTGATGCTGCGGTGGGAATCTAGACCAATGTTTCTAGCAGGGTTGGTTTCTCTGCCAGATACTGCTGAAAAGATAGCACTGAAGGGTGCAACAGCCTTCCCATGTCACCTTCTCAGTGTGTTGCAAATGTTCATCCCCAAGCAGAAAAAGTCATGAGTGACAATGTCAGACCTAGATGAAGGTGCAAAAAGCAACATGGCTGCTTTTGTCTACTGAGTGACTGAAATATCGAAATATATCCTGGCCCTTCCTGAGCAGACTGCAGTCTGTTACAGAGCTATGCAAGCCAAACGTTTACTAGTGACTGAGATTCCTCTATCAGAAAGACATGAAAGTGGCAGCCCTGCCTGCTTTAAAGCAAGTACTGCTGTCTGGTACAGTAATGGAATGGGGTTGGGTGGTTTTGTTTGCTTTATGGACAAATCTTGTACACGCTCAACCAGGCTTCACCCTCATTCATACTGGCGTGGTGTGTCTGGTGTAGCTGTTCTAGTTCACTTGGCCAGTGATCCATAGGATGTGCCCTGGTTACTTCAACAAACTAATTTATACTGTAGATTGCCACATGCTCTGATGACAACACTGTGAGGATTTGGCGCTTACGATGTCCTCCTGAGGAGGAGAAATCAACATCCAGCAATATCAACTTGGTGGGCTGGGTCACTCAGAAGAAACCAGAAGAACAGCGTGGAGCAGGTAAGATCCCTATGCTGAGATATCTTGCTCTGCAATACGGCTTCTGAATTTTGGCTGTTCTCTATACCAACAAAAGCCTTTGGCTTGTCTTATTAGTCTTCAAATTTTTTTGTATTAGGCAATAATTCATATAGCTAGACAAACACTTCTACTTATAAATACCTCTGCCACTGACAAGACAAGCTGGCTGAAATAGCTTACAAGTATGCTGAAGTCTGTATGACCAGACTGCAAGGCAAATATTCATTAATACATCTTGTTGGGCAGCCAGGTATTCAGTGAGTATAAACAGGGTTCAATAACTGAACAGCCACAGGAGATGTCATGTGTGCATGCACTGTAGCAACAACTCACACTTTTTTTATATCAAATAATAACTTGAGAGCAGTAAGATCATATGCTTTTTCCAGTTTGCTAGTTGACCCAGTAGAGGGCTGATGGCACGTATATAGCCTTGGAACTCTGAACTGTTTCCTCCTGCCCAGTAGCTGAACTCTGCACAGATTTCTTTGCTGCTGCTATCAATATTGCATCTTTCTTCAGCTTCATACAATGTACTGGCAGTCTATACAGACAAATGCCACATAGTGGAAGTACTTAAGAAATGCATATAGACAATCATAATGTGATCATAACATCCCAGAATTAACCAGTAGCATCTGTCTCTTACATGTTAAGGCTAGTTAACAAATGCAGTACCTTTCTACAAAGCCTAGGCGATCAGACAAGCTATGCAGCATGCTCTCACAGCTAGCAAGCAGATCTGGGTTCTGTGGAGAAGCTACTTATTGACAGTACTCTAGACCAGAAGAAAGGAGCGTTGGATCATAGCACTGCTTTGACTTCCCTGAAACTTGAATTCTGTTACAGTGGAGTGGGTGAATGAAGAATAAGCGCCCAAAGTGAAATAAGATGAGCTTTTCTGTAGAGTAGCTCTGAAACTAAGAATACAATAGCTTCCCAGCAGCTGGCGGTGTGATTTCCTGTGTTCCACCTATCTTTTCTAGCCACCCTCCAAATGAATTTTACCTTGGCTAACACAAATAAAGGCTGAAGGTCACCAAATCCCACTCATGGGATAACATTACCTCTAACCTTTCGCCAGTGAGTAACAGTCTTGCAGGAAGTTTGCAGGACAATAGGAGGGAGAGTGCCAGGTCTGTTCTGTAGCTGGTAAATGGTTTGCGTGTGCACACACTACTTCAGAGAGGGCTCAAAAGTCGCTTTGTGTATTAGTTTCAGCAAAAGAGAAGTAAGCATGGGTCTAGTTCACAAGTCTGAAACCTGAAGTAGCTTGTACACTAAAACTTTACAAGTCAGCTTTAGCAATTACATGAGAAAAATAACTTATTTCTCTATGCTCTTGCTGCGTTAAAGTAACACAGGAGGGAAGAGGAAGTACACAGACACTGCAAACACAACAGCAGACTTCCTGCTGACCTTGGCCCTTGAACACAAAGCACGTGCTGTTAGAATACAGGAGTTATCTGCAGAGACTGATTCAGAGCTGGCAAGCTAAGTACTATTCCAGTCCTGCTGGGATGGGGTCTAGGTAGTTCCCCACATATTTATGTGGAACAAATTGTGAGACTGAGGTCGTGTATTGACTGTTGACCTATATCATCAAGTGTAACAAGCAGTTTCCTTTTCTTTGGAAATTATTTCTGTGGTTTCCATAAGTTGCACTACTTTTTCTATGTTTTTGTGTAACCAAGTTTCTGGAGTAGACCTGCACATGGACAATATGGGACTCTTAAACCTGGAGATTGATAATATCACTCTAGAATATTCATAGCAGAGAAGATAGAAAACATCTGAAATAATCTGCTTTGGTGTTACACAGGTTGACTGCAAGCATTTGCAGTATTGTACTACATGCAATGGCAGCGCAAATGGAAACGCCTTGGAACTGGCTTAGACACCTGACTAATGCATGCAGTCTTGCAAAATGCTTCATCTTCGTATTCTTCATCTCATGTTTGGGGATGTTTCTCAAGTTTGGGTTTGCTTATTGCTGTGACACCTATCCAACTCCTAGAATAGTTTTTTTCCTTATCCAGTGTCTCCACAGTATAACTTTCAGACTGGCTTGGGATTGAGAGTGCTCATACCCATCTAGTCACACAATATAACTGCTGTATGAATTTGTAGATGGTCATTAGGGATCAAGAGTTGCTGAGCATGCTACTCTCTTCTGCCCCTAGGAGTTTAGATTTTTAAGTGCAACTAGTTCCCCAGCTGAGATATTATTGTATTGTAAGTGCTCATTAAAGTAAAGATTAGGAGAATCAATCTTGGCAGTTATTTTTTTCTTAGTCCAGATTGAAGCAAGTTGTTATGAAGTAGCATATTTTGACAGGAAGGGAGCCTTTAAATCCATTTTGTGTGTTAGTGATTTGTAGTGGGATCCATTAGTATGGGATCCTATTTAATTTTGCTCTGATGCACCAGTACTTGTATTTTGGATGCCAGATAATACAGTAAAAGGAAGGCTCGAAAGAGGCTTGATGTGGTATATACTCAAAGAGTTACGTAGGTGCTCACTCAACATGTTATTTGTGAGGCAGCCCAGCGTCCTGAAGAAAATGGCAGGTTATTCACACTAGACTTCTCATTGTTCTAATGACGTGCTTTATAGTACAGTGCTAATGCTGAGAATTAGGAGTTCAGATTAAAGCCCTGGTAAACCAAAAATGTTTAGATCTCTTGTGCTCAGCAGTGGAAATGCATAGAGTAACTAAGGTGTTAATTGCATCACTGAAAACTAGATAAATGAGGAAGCAGGCATCTAACAAACCTGCTAATGTGTTCTCTGTTGAAGGGTGCCCGACATAAAAAAATGAAACACTTGCCATTTTAAAAGCCCTCTAATATTGCTGCAGACCAAGATCTTTGCTACATATGAATCCCAATGTTACTGGCAAGGTCCTTATGCCCTTACCTATCACTACTGTTTTAAGAAGTTATGTATTCAGAATCTCTTTTTTAAAAGCAGGAGTGTTTATATCTTGGGCAGTGAGCTCAAAAGCCACTGTGAAATATCTGTTAGGGAATCATTTGTTTTAAAGAAATAACTTACTACAGTGACAGATTTATTTTTTTTTTTTGGAATTTAAGTCCTTGTTCAGGAGGTGAAGAATTTCTCACATTCCCTGGGCGTGGTAAATAACTAATCTTCATACTAATATAGCATTGCAGAAAATCCTCCAGCAAAAAGACAAGCGAATGAAAGTATGTCCTTTCTTGTTCTCACTTTTTTTCATCTTCAAAATATGCAACTATTAACACCTGACTAGGTGCATTATTCATATGGTAGGGCATTGCAGCATAAGGATTCCTTGGTAATGTAATTAGCTGTGGGACCTGCTTACAGTACCTTTGTCTCTCAACTCAGGTGTGCAACCATTAAAGATAGTAGTGCAGGTGGGGACCAGCCTTGCTCTCAGGCAGCATCTCAGCACAGAGCTGTTGGGGCTGAGGCACTGTAAGGCTTCCAGCAAGGCAAGATCAACTTGGAAGATGCAAGACCTATTTTGTCTGTCCATCAGCCCCTTGGCTGTAACTCACATAAGAGCACTTGTTACAGAAGGGATAGACATCAGATATGACATGACACAAATATACTGTATTATACTTATAAATATGATACAGGATTTGTAGGACTTGTACCAGTTTAAGTGAAATTAGAGGAATTTATGCAACGTCTTAATTCAAAAGGATCTGTCTGAGAAGTAGGGTCAGCACTGAATTCACTTCCTAGTTGGAACGGGTGTTTATAAAAGGGCTGGCTTTAGTCTGTTGTTCTGTGTTCCTCATCGGACTACTCATTTCTACCCTCTCAGGACCACTAGCCATCCCACAGAGTACTCCTGTGAAGACCTTCACTGTGGGCAGCCCATGCATTTCTTCACCACGGCCGGCTGCCTGTGCTCCCATTTATTCTGGAGACCTTCCGCTGTCTACAAACACTCCGACAGGCGCTCTCAAAACCCAGACAGCCACAGCCTGCACCCCAGCCAAGCAGAGTGGAGCCAGCCCATGCACTTCTCCCAAACTGATCCCTTCCTCCAAAATGTCCATTAAACATTGGGTGACAAGGACTCCACGCTCCTCTTCTCCAGAAGTTGAGAAAAAAGCTCCTTCTCCTAGAAAAGCCCTGGCAGAGGTCACCCAAGGTCTCCTGGAAGCCACTTGCCCTCCTAAAGCCCCACACTTGCAGTTCGAAAAGCGTGCCAAGAGAAGGCTTGACTGCAGCAAGGAGGACGATGCAGAGCAAAAGTGTCTGCAGACCTGTAGCTGTGTGACTGAGCTGGACCACACGGCTAAGAAATCCAAGCTGAATTTATGTCATTTGGCTGCAGATCAAAAAGATTCTGATGAAGGTGCTCTCAGCCTGGTTGACTTGGATAACGACCGCAAAGGCTCCGGCCACAGCCCAAAAGAGCCTTCCTTTCCTGGAAGCTGTATTAATCCATCAGGTGTTCAAACTCCCCCACATCTTTTCAGATCTCCAAGTGGAAAAGACACAGAGATAGTAGATAAGGAGAATAGTTCACCTGAAGGAAAAAATTGGTTGTCTGCTCTGGGAGAGAAGCTCCGGACTGGCAGAGCTCGCAGCCAGAGTGGGTCAAACAGCCCCCGATCATCTTGCAGTCCCAGTGCCAAACGACAAGAGGCTGTGGCAACAGCCACTTCGCCAAAAACTGTAAGTAAAATGGTTTGTGACAATGGTCATGAAAGAAGTTCATGAAAGAGCTGCCGCTCTCCCCTTGCTTGTTCTCTCCTGCTCAAGCATTCAAAGAATAATCTGATCCCTCTGATTATGGACAAAAGGGATGATTTCTGGCATAATAAGCCAGACACATTAATGCTGTTATCTACTAAGCCCTTCCACGCAGGAAGAGAATTTTTAGGATGTTGGTGTCCCTCACTTTAAAAGGACTTAAGGCACACAGGAACTCAGGGATCCTCCCAGTCCCCAGTAGGGTGTTTGAAGGATGTAGCTGTCATATGAAATACAGCTTTACTCTGAGAAGCACAATAATGACAGCACCTTTCCTGGCAGATCTACTGTTTATGTGCTCATTGTCACATCTGCCTGTTTATGTTACTGGAAAGCCACTTTAGCATTGGAAGAAAGAGCTAAATTTTATTCTAGCCCAGGTAGCAAAAGAATTTGTTACCCATGTTAAATAATGCCTTCAATTCCTTCAATTGAAAACTAGCAGAAAACAAAGGAATTGCAAAAGAGTTAGAGGATTTCTTCTGTCAGATGTGAAGTAGGCAAGCCACCACTCCTTAAGTTACATGTAGCTGTTGCACTCTTCATATTGTGGTTGTACCAAGAAATCTTGGTTATAGTAAACCTACAACTACTTGTATTTTATGCTGTACATGTTTAAACATAAGACAGAAGGATTAGCCCTGGAGAAAGATTAATATATAACCTTTCCTGCCAAGTATGCTCTAGTTCAGATTTTGGGATGCTCTTGTGTTGTAGTTCAAGCCTGACGAGTTGCCTGGAATACCAACAGCATTCATTGATCTGCTACATCTTGGAAATCTGCAGCACTCTTATCTGCTGTAGGGAAGCTGAACTGCAGCCAGAGTGCTTTTCCTATGGCAGTAAGACAACCCTAGGTTTTCAGCCAGGGTTTTCTGTAGGTAGTAAGTCTCTTATCTGTAAGACAAGAATCTTCCATATACTGTCTTATTTGTGAAGCTAAACAAAACAGAGCAATGATGGAGAGGCAACTTTAAGACTCCTGCAGCATATGAACTGTTAAGCTGGAAATGTTTCTGGTTGGGGTTTTTTTGATTGGTTTGTTTTTTTTCCCTAGGCTGCAACCACTTCAGTTTCCATGAGGAAGATCTGCACATACTTCCACAGAAAGACACAGAATGACTGAAACAGCATGCAATGGTTCCACCTGATGGATATTGACACTGTGGTATCAAGACCAGATTTAACAATGCCAACAATGATGTGCTGGGATTACACAGTTTGTTGTCAGACATTCATAAACTTGGGGGTTTATTCTTCTGTTTTGAAAGCCGTTAACAGTTGAAGTCAGCTGAGTGTGGAAAATCCACACAATACTTACTCATGGTCTCTTAATGACTTTAGATGATGGATTTTTTTTAACAACAAAACCCAGAGAGTTTTTTACATGGCAATTGTTACAGTCCAAAGACAGCAACAGCTCTGCTGTGTGTTGTTGACAGGTATATATAGCTTGTCAGCTTATGTTACTAATCTGGTGTTGAAACTTCCTCTACTTAAGAATAGTGTTTAAATCATTACCTTCCTGAAAAGCAAGTGTTGGAATGTGTGTAGAGAAACTTACTGGAAGTAGATCTGAGCCCCTTCGTGCTGAACAGCATTTCTGCAGTTACTCCTCTAGTACCACAATGATTACTCACTCCCAGCAGGGAAATTATGAATGTGTTAAGGAAACATAAAATACTTTTAAACACGCTGTGTCCATCCAATGGTGATGACAGTCTAAGAGGAGACAAAGTATAATCAAGTACATAATTCCAGTAAGCCTCTAGCCATTCCCTTGCTTCTCCCAGTCTGAAAACTTCTGTATTTACTGACTTAGCTGGCTCTTGAGCCATAAGCACTGCAGCTGTTGGGGCCAACAACTTGCCACTTCTTTGAAATAAAATACTGGCAACATCCATTAGAAAAAAATAGTTTTATGTATCCCAAATAGGCATCCCGTAACAGCCAGTTGCTCAGTCACCTCTTACAGATTCAGCCTGTAGCAAAGGCATTGATAACTGCTGGTAAGATAACTTAATAACACTTTTATAATAAAATATCTATAAAATAATAGGTTGTAAATTGGGGAAGGGGCACTTGACATTTTAGAAAGCACTTGGCAGAGTTTACATATTAATATTAAATGCTTTGCCATTGTAAGTCATCACTGATGCTGAAAGAACAAGGTCACTGAAGTGAGATCACTGTCCTACTGGCTAATGATACTTACTCCTCAGTCATGCTTTCCCCAGGGGAAGCTAGTAGAAGATCTATATCTTTGGTTGGAGCATTTACTCTGTCTTCTGGTATAAGAGTTCCTATGAACTTCCAAAAAACCACAAACCTCTGAATCCCTATTATGTTTTTTTACTGCAAAAGAATTGAGGTATTTGAAGGGGATGTGATCCAACTAACTCATGTTTTCCATCTGAAATTTTCACACCTACTTTACAGTAGCATTGAATAGTACGGTAGCTGAAAGGAATTAGAGGAAAACATGCTGGTTTGTATTTTTTGTCATAGATTGTATTTTGCAAGGAAATAAATGACTTGAGAGAAACTGGCTTTTGTGAAAGGTCTCTTACAGCTACAAAGCAAAAGTAAATGTGTAGCATGCTTTTTTAAAAAAAGAAAAGTAGTCATCATCAAGTTGCATCTTTTAGCAGGAGCACTCAGGTACATACAGGGGCCAGAACAACTTTCTCCTGTTTACTGAATTGCAGGCCATCATTCCATGAGCTTTGAGGAGAGGCCATCAGGAAAGTGGGAAAGGTGATTTAGTGCTTCAGGCACTTTTTTGTAGTTCTTGCTTAAGAAAAATGGATTTGTAAAAAAGTTATTATCTGAATAGGGCTAGTATCAGGTAAAACAGGAATATAAAAAAATCTGTTAGTTTAATTTTAACCTACTTCTGAGTATGGAGGTAGATGGAAGTAGTAGAAACATAACCTAAAATAAGTAGGTTTGAGATTGAATTCTGTCTTAATTTTTATTATTAGAGCAACCATGTAGGGTAAGCCTGCTTTGACTTACAGCCAGTTTTTCATGCAGGTGTCTTACATACAGACTGTAAATAACAGATTGCAGAATAAGGAGATGTGGACCCTATTGAGGTACATGAGAGTCATCAGACATTTCAACAATAGGATTTCATGTTCTTCCACTTCGTTCACAATATTTTCTTCCTCCAGAAATGTTCTGAGGCCAAACCATTATCTCTTATATCTTGTAAATGGCTACCTAGAGATGATTTACACTACTGAGTTACCATTTTGGTGAATAATATTGTGTGGGGATGTCAGATTTTCTTTCAAATATTACTTGTTTAGTGGAACAACTTGTTTTATGGACCATCAGGCATAATTTCTTTCATCTTAAGCTGACGTCTACCTGGTTCAGAGCGTAGGAGAGTTAACTGAGACTTACATTCCTCTGTGTTCAACTGCCTTGACCTTATAGTGATAAAATCATCATTGCAAAAGCATGGAAGAATTACTGATACAAATCGTTTAAGGTAACCAGTCTAAGGTAACCAGTTGTGTCTTTACCTGAGACACTTGCTGAACTAAGAATTCAAAGAACAGCTCTTGTTTTGAGCCAGCAAGCTATACCTCTGAATTTCCTTTTCTTCTAAAGGATTTACAGAAACTCTGTACTCCATGTTTCATACTCAAGTTAAGCCTTTTGAGATACTGCTCCCAAATCCTATGCATATACGTAAACCCCACCTTATGTATCTTGCAGGTTTTTCCACACAAATGATATGCTCACTGAAGTCTCTGTCCTCAGTGTTTACCCTCTAATTGCCAAGTGGGATTTGGGAATGACCACGACAGTTTATGATGGCACTGTTTCCAATAGTTGTTACTAATGCTTTGTTGGAAGTTATGCCTCTTACTGCTCAGCTATGAGCAGTCAACTGGTTCAGTTCAACAGCGGTTTGACAGTGACTTGAGCTAACCTGACTTGCCAACACTGAAGAGGCACTCCCAGGATCTGTACAGATGCATGGTCAGCAAGCCTTGGCAAGCATTTCTTCTGGTAACAGCACTGACTTAAGAATCCCTTGGGGAAGCTAACTACAAAGAAAACGAAAAATTTAATTGCCTCAGTTCCCTGACTCAGCTAAGAAAGTGTTTCATTCCTTCACATTAAGATGCCACAGTAGTAGCTCCACTCATATTAACGCAAAGCCACTCTGTCTTTCCTTCACCTCAAGGACTCAGCTTTATGATCTACTTCTCCCCTCTTCTAAAGAAGAGTGGCTGAGTTGTTAGGTACAGTATCGTCAACCACCTACTTCTCTACCATGCCTGGATTTTTTTATTTGGCCCATAAATTACCTAACTCCCTTCTTGCCTCGTAAGTGTGCTCTCACATCGTATTGTGAGCATAGCAGTGGAGGAGATGGACACACAAATCCAAATAGCAAAGACTATGCTTACTACTAGAGCCAATAATTCTTAAACCAACTTACTCATAAGTGTGACAAAATATCAGTATACGCTTGTTTGGCTGGGGTTTTATCCTAGTTTTAACATAATTATGATAAAATCTCAGTTTATTGTTCTATTTCCATTCTTGCAAAAGGTGTTAAGTATCCAAAACCCAGGCTAATAATAGACCATAGGACTGTAAAGCCAGTTACACTGTATGCTGCAGAGACGGCAAAGTAGGCTGTGTTGACAGGAGTTTAGCAGATATTGTCAGAGTGTATTGCTGAATTATTCGGTGTCACCATTATTTTTGTTCTGCAAATTTTCATGAATTTACTGATGGAGGAAGTGACAGCACGTACACTGTGAGATCAAGAGATCCACTGGATCATTCAGTGAGCCCTGATATGCTTGAATAGACTGATTTGCTGCAGGTTCTTGACAGGAAGGTGGTTATGTGAAAACTAGAAGCATTGCATCATAAGGAATCAGGTGTGTGTACACATGCAATTGTTTAAGAAGCAGGACTGGAGAGATAAACAGAATGCTGATGATTGCAGCAGCAAGCAAGGGAAAAAGTAATCAACGTAAGAATAAAACTGAAAGAACAAAGTACATTGCATAAGGGGTGCAACCAACAGAAGAAACTAAACTTCACAGAGTTGTTACATACTTAGAAGAAAAAGTAGGGCTTGGGAGGCCTATGCTGCACCTTCATATCAGACCCCTATTTATCTGCTCTAGGTTTTTTCCTCTGTGCAATGGGACAGTTGTCCATGCTTGCTAATTCGCTCCAACTAAAGAGAGGGTGTAAGTTTGAAGGCTGTTCTGATCCTTCTGTGTCTGGGCACTCTTCTTCCACCTGGTCTGATTTAACCTAATCAGTCAGTTTTGACAAGAGCATTCAGAGCAACCAGAATAAGGTTTTCTTGGTTCAGAATAAGCCTGGTTTTGTCCAGGGTTGTTCAGAAATGAATATGCTGAAGTAACAGCTCTGCAGTAACTCCACCACACAGGCAGTCCTTCAAGAAAATGTTGCGAGACTGCTGGGTGAGTGGTATTACATAAAACCAAGGACATTCTCAAGCACAAAGGCAGCAGGAAAACTTTTCTACATGAAAATTAATTTCTTAATTTTCTTGTCTCAGCATCCCCAGCTGTACCAGGTAGCAAACAGCGACCTTGAGAACGGCTCCATCAGTGTGTAACACAACCTGTGGTTTGGCTGTTGACATGCTGCTGCCTGTCTAAGACTCAAGGCACTGCTGCTGCTGCTGCCTGGTGGCAGAGCCCTCGCCTTCCTGTCGAGTGACAAAGATTTCCACTTGCTTCCGCATTTGTACAAAATTGTGCTGCTCCACTTCCCCACCCCAGGCAGGCCCACGATATCGAGGGTATTGCCCACAGTCACTGCATCGCCAGCCCCAGTGGGTCTCTCAGGCTGTCTGTGCTCACATAAGTGCTCAGAAAAACACATTCTGGCTGCACTTTCATGTGCTTGCTGCACACACAGCAGGGACACCACCTCAGGGCCACCCCTACCAAACGTGTGTGCAGCCTCCTTTTTCATTTTCTCCCTGGGAGAAGGAGAAGAGTGAGTTTTAAATAGAATGCTGGGAGTTCAGTGCTGGTAAGTAGAGCTTGCCTGGTTGCAGATGCAGCCAAGCTCCTGGCTTAGTACTGGTGCAAGTGAGTTAAGGACAAAAGGCCTTCGTTGTTCTCATGCAAAGAGACAATTTCTATGGCAGCTGAGGGCAGCATTAGTATTCATGCCTTGGCTGGTCTGGCAGCAAAGCGGCTAATTTGATATTAACTGTGGCATAATGACTGGTTTTTATGGGCCTTTTCTTAACATATATCACAAGTAGCCAACCAAGTGGCTCTTTATCCTCATTTCCTTGGGATACCTGCTCTCGGGCCCGCTCCAGCGATGGGGCTCGGTTTTTTCTTGAGTGGTGCTGGTTTTATTAAGAGCTGGAGGTAGGTTCTCTGCCTGGCTTATTTGTGGTTGTGTTGTAATGCTGTATTGGTTTATTTTTCAGCTGACCAAAGTTCCTCTTAAACTCAAGTCATCTGTGTTTACAAATACTTTATTGTGTAATATACCAAAGCTTTTTCCCAGTGTTTGAGCGGGACCACAGATTGGCAGCTGAGACATTTCCACAGTATATGCATTAGAAAAGTGTTACCCTAGATGAGTAATGGAAATTATTTCTGCTCCAGGAAGCAAAATGATGCCGAGTGAAAGACAGAAAGAAGATGGTTTATATGGAAACAAGAGTATATTCCCCTTTGCCCCTGGTCTGCTGAAATGCTCTGTCCCCTTCCCCCTCATTGTGTGTCTCACCACAGCACAAGGGTGTGCCAGAACATGTTCCCACAACCTTTCAACCCATTCAGCAGAGCCTGCAACTTTCCTGGCTATTTTTGTGTATTCCACTCAATGATTAAGGGCTGAGGACTGTGATAATATGTCCTTTCACCAATGGCACGCAGCAGAATGCAGTCTCAGCTGCTCATGGACTGCTTTTCCAGTTACTGTTCCTGAAAACTGGATTATCAATAGATTATCCTTCTGATCATAAGGGCGTAAGATGGAAGATGTATTGTTCCTGGCCAGGACTCAAGCTCTAAGTAATCGAGTATTATTCTTGTTGACAATATGATTTCTGCGTCTAACCAAAGCCCTTTGCAGGCTGCCTTTGCCTATTATAAATAAAGTGGTTCATCTGCTGCCTGAAGATTAACCACCTCTGGGTCAAAACAGGGCAGCTGTTTAATTATACGAAGCTAGAGCACACATTGGTTTCCTGAACACCTTCGGTTGTATAGTGGTATCTTAGCTGTGCTCCAACTTCTTAGTCTATTTACCAAATATGCTGTACCACTGCTAATGATTTATCCCTTGCAAAAAAGCCCCTTTCTGCTCCGACATCTGCCAGTTTTTCCATTGCTCAGCAACACTTGGGTGCTGCAAACCCCACTACCATAGCGAGGTTAATTCAACCTCACATTCGATAAGAGTTACCAACAAACCACTCTGGCACGCCGAACTTGTCAACATCAGAACAGAGTCTCCCATTTCAGTCTGAGGTGCCGTGATACAGCACAAATAAACCATCAGAATTGTTCCTGCAATATCAACTGACAGCAACCAAGACACAACACATCCATTGTGACTAATGGGCAGCTCACCAACAGCTCACAACCTGCTTTGCCCCTGTTTCATGTTGTATACTGGTGAATTTAGAAAAACAAACCCAACAAAAAAACCCCCAAAATGATAGTATTCCCATTGAATGGAGTAGGGGAGCATCAGCCATGGCAATGTGGGCAGAATGTGATGGGATCAGAAATCAGCACTCTTGGTTCCCACCTTCCCACTCATCTTCAGGAGTGCCTGAATACTTGAGGAGCCTTCATCCCCCAAGCTGCCAGGCAGGCTCTACAGTGACATTTGGAAGCAGGAGTTTGTCTTCCAAGGACCTTTGGCACCAGTGAATATTTCAACATTGAGGCCTACGTCACTAAATAGAGCAGGGGTAGGGAGAGTAGGGAGCCAAAATCAGGATCTAACCCTGCACAGACCTGCAGAGACGAGTGATTTTTTATGCTGAGGTGACCTGTTAGGAGCAGGGTCACGCAGAAGGGAAAAGCAAATCCCAGATGGGTTAGCTCTGATTCTGGGAGACGGGTCTGCTGAGTTCCATGGGGCAGCCACAGGAAAGTCTCTATCCAGGAGCAGAAAATGAGACTGTTTTGAGACCTATCAGCCATGGCTGATGTGAGTTGCACAGACTCCCACAGATAAAAATCAGCCAGGCTTCACTGACACTGCAGATCTGCTCGTTCACACTAACAGAAGGTGTTGCTCACTGTATTTCAGGTGTTAGATTCTAGTTTATATTTACTCTCTATCCCATTACAAGGCAAATCACTCTCATTGGCAGACTCCTGGCTGAAGAGGGCATTGCATTATGTCTCTGGTTTAATTTTAAAAAATAAAAGCAAAATCTTAACGTAGTCCTTCCGAATAACAGTATAAAAATGTATGTGAAAACTGTGCTGTTCAAATATTTGGAATGCTAAAAATAGATTGGCCTTTGAATAGCTGTTGAAAGGGGAAGTGTTCCCAACCAAACCTGGCACAAGCTGTTTATTTTTCATATACTTATTTCCAAACAGGTTCAGCACACAGAGCCATCATTTCCTCATAGGGTCTTTGTAAGTCCAGGTACCGCTGAAGGCAGTTCCTAGTGTAACTGAAGCTGGGTTTCCACTGCCGTCACCTGCCTCCCTGGCCAGGCGTCCAGTCCAGGCATTGTCATCATTAACTGGAAACTTTTTTCACTGAAGCAAACTAT
Organism: Aegotheles bennettii; assembly: GCA_013398125.1. Classification (NCBI taxonomy): domain Eukaryota; kingdom Metazoa; phylum Chordata; class Aves; order Caprimulgiformes; family Aegothelidae; genus Aegotheles; species Aegotheles bennettii. The sequence goes on from VZRW01007907.1 coordinate 90,862, forward strand.
GAGGGTTGAGTTAATGAGAACAAAAATTTCAGCTCAGAAAAGATTAGCATCTTCACATTGAAGCCTCTGATACTCCTCTATATTATTTTAAAGGCAGAACTTACTGGTTTATCAAATCATTAGGCAGATCAATGCTGCTCTCTCGGTGCCTTGTGTTGATGCACTTGCACATCGCTCATTTTCCACCACTGACATCATGCTGTGGTAAATCAAACATTAATATGTAAGTCTCCACAGCACCCTATCAGGGCAAAATAATGACACCTTAGAAGCATTTTTTTTTTCAGCTCAGCTGTAAGTACCAATGTATTTCTTATACCTCTACAATCAATATTCATCTTTAAATATGAGAGACCTACAGCACTTGTGAAAGCATTTTAAAGGGACAGAGCACAGGGGAAGTAGAAGGCCCATGTTATGGAGAGGGGATGCCAAGAGGAGTGAAGAAGACAGTGTTGTATGAATCCAACGGAAAGGCTGAAAAGTAGTAGATAAATTTTCTTATATTATTCTTGTCCAATTTAAGCCTCAAACCATTTGTACCATATCACTAGCAAGAAAGAGAAGTGCTGCCAGTAGAGTCTGAACGTCTGCTATGGTATTTTACTTGCCTGTATTTGTGTGCGTGTTGCTAAATAAAATCTCCTCTGCAGCAGACTGCAACAGTTGGCTTCACACTTTTTCAAGGCAAAAAGCTTCACCTTTGTTCTTTCTTGCCAGTATGCCTCACTTATATTGAGCCTGGCTTTTTGATGACTGCCCGAGGTGGTTTCTCTGTGTGCTAAGAGAATCATTTCAAAAGGCTTTCTTGTTCTAAAGTGCACCAGAGGAATGCAAGGAAGTGCACTGGAAAGGGAACAGATAAACAGTGCAAACAAAAAGAGCGGTTTAATCTTGCTTAGCTGTACCTCAGCTGCAATTCTGTGTTTTCTGGGCAGCTTTGACACAATCACGATGCAGGCGGCGGTCTAGGAAGTGCAGTTTGCAGTAGCACACAGCCTAACCTTGAAACAGAAAGACTGAAACATCCACAGAAAAAGGAAAAGTTTGCTCACTGGGCCATAATATACAACAAAATTTTCTTCTACCATGTTTGTAATTTGTTGGTAGCCTTTTACATTTCTCTGTCTATCACATATAGCAGGAAACTATAGTCTGCGTGCAGACTTAGCACAGATGAGAATGGTTTTTGCTTAGAAAGCCTGTGGATGAGTCATTAGATCCACCAGCTCAAGCACTGCGCGTGCTTCTTTGTGCCAGGCATACCCTGAGGAGCCAAGGCAGCAGGGTGACCGTATACCTGCAGATGCCCGCAGGACAGGAGGCTTGAGATGAACCCTGTTCTTGCCAGTGCTGCAGACCTAGCATTTTCTGTAGGTTATTTTCCTTTTTTGTCTTGTTTCTCCTCCTTTGCAATGAGGCTATCCCTCCCCTTGTCACCTAATGCTGTTGGCATCTGCCATTTGCAAAACACTTCAAAATGTGTAGAGGGCCATCTATGGGGACACACTTTACAGCTCCAGGGTAACTGCTGGAATGAGGAGAAAGTATATTGCCCCCCAAATCCAATGAGTTATTTTAACTACAGGCTTCCTGTCTGAGCTGGGGATGCAAAAAAAAAAATGCTTCACAACAAACCCTCCTTCTTTCTGGCATCTCGCTGTGGGTGAGAGGAGAAGAAACCTGGGGAGGTATCACTACAGCAGGGCCTTTAAATAATATTTCATCCAATCACCATCTTAAGGCAATAACAAGGAGTCTGCTTCACAACATGATTCTTTATGGTAGAGACTTTTTTTATACTGGTTCAGGTTTGCTGCAGCTATGCAGAAAAAGTCATAAAGTCAAAATGAACAAGCGCTTTATCATTACAAAAACCCTCTTGCTCTTTCCATGTTCTTGTGCTGCTACCACAAATCACGGGGAAAAAAGCAGGCTTGGGCCAGGGAATCCCTCCCTGCAGCCCTGATCCACAGCAAGTCCTGTCCCAGTGTTCCTGGGAGGCTGTCTGGATCTGGCAGGATCCCTGCGGGTTGCGGATCAGCGATGTGAGTGCTGCTGTGCCTGCACGTTGGGTTTTGCTTTAATTCTCACTGCTATTACCAGAACTTACACTTTGACCGAAATAAAGAGATTTCCTTCCTCCAGTGCGGTGGCTTGGAAAAACACAGACTTATTTCAAATGAAGCCCAGAGAGGTGAATGATTTGAGATGCGTCACAGCTAATTAACAAAAATCCTTAAGGAAGAATAAGCCTCTCCTCTGAGCTACTTTGAAATAACCTTTTAGCACAAACACCTCTCTAGGCTCAGGATATCCAAATGCAAAGCAGATGGGTCCCAAGGGCTCTTTCCCATGTTCTCTTACACCTCCTCTGTATCTTTTTGTTGTGACGTATTTGCATTTTAAAGTAACAAAGGGAGAAAAATTACACCTTGTGGGAAGTTTGACTCTGTTCACATGGTCTGCTTTCTTTTTTTAGCATGATGCTTCCTGTATGCTCAGGGCCGTCAGTCGCTGTTTCAGGCAAAGTGCTTTCCCAGCAGAGAGGGGCACGCAGGAGAGAAGGGAGCACAGGAATGGGCAGTTTCTGTACAAGTGGCTAAGTAGCCCCTTCCAGCACAAGAGGAGATACAGATTTGAAGGGAAGATTTTTTTCATGCTGAAACCCCCCTTCCTTCTGGCCCCCTGAGAAGCCAGCAGAGTGAGCACAGCATCTCTCACCGCAAACCCATGTGTCAGAGATGCAGCAACTGATTTCAAGCATGAGGGTGAAAGGAAGGTTGCAGCCTCCTTGGCCTGTGAACTTTGGCTGCCATAGCACCGCTGGAGAGAGCAGTGCTTCAAGCCAGCTCTCCTCACCCCTTTCTGGAGGCAAAGCCCTGGGGAGTGCCTTGCTGCACCCAGAGGCACCCAGGAGACGGGGAAAGAAACACAGGGGAGCAGCAGAGTGCAGCATCCTGCACCCTGTGTGCCGTTCAGGTTCAGCAGCCTTTTGTGGCATCCCGGTTTTCAGAGGACATCATTCTTCCCTCCTTTTTCCAGCACCACCGGTGTGTTTCGGCTCCTCAGTGTGCAGACCAGGCTGGGAGCCATTCCCGCTGGAGAGGCCTCCTGCCCTTGCTGTTGGCAGCGGCTGCGGTCATTCTTTCCATGTGATAAATACGGTAACAGAGTTTGCACGAGGTCAGAGCTGGGAATAAATTCCATTGCTCAAATAGGAGAGAGCTAAGTTTCATTCACTTGCTGCTGTTCCAGCTCCGTGCCAATGCCATTTGTTAAGAGTGACCTATTATGGGTGACCTAGAGGCTGCCCTGGAAACTAAATTCACTTACTATCTCCCCTGCAAGCTTGCAAAAGCACTCGGGTACAGCCAGTGCCCGAGCATGCTGACCGTGTTTGCTCCTGGACAGGGTGGTGCTGGCGCAGGGTACACACGTTCGGGCAGCAACGAGGACAGAAAGCAGAAGGTTGGGCACAGCACACTTGGGAGCTATAGGAGGGCTGCCTGTGCATGGTGGTATGGACATAACCAAGGTGGCAAGGCACTGGACTCAGATGCCTTTTCTGCATCCAGAGTTCTACCACTTGTCACTGGCACTGCTTTCCCAAACAAAGTGGACCTGGGAGCCCAGCACCATTACACAGTGCTCATGCAGCCCCAGCTCGTCTTGGCTTGAGTGAGAAAATCCCTTTTTCATGCATCTGGAAGTTGCAAATAGGTCCAGTAGCTTGTCAATGCCTTACAGGCAGGTTTTTTGAAATCTGGCATTTCAACAGCCCTGAGCACTCACCTTTGTGACTTAAAAAAGGCAGTAAAAGGACATTTAATATTCTATTTGTGGGGCCTGTTATGTATGGCAATCGCATATTGAAGACCATTAATCTCTCTCTGCTATGCACTTTTCCTAGATCACACAGAAAAGACTTATTTTGGAATACCTGAAATACGCAAGTTGTTGTCCAGGTTAATAAGTTATGGGCAGATCAACTGTCCATATGCATAACAACTGTTTGGTGAACATAGGAGAAGAAAGAATCTCATCTGACCATAGCTGATGGAGTTAGGAAGTTACCTAACAAATGCAGGTTTTGTTTGGATGATGAATCTGCCTCGCATCTGTGCACCGGTGTTTGAGATTCAGATTCACCCTGCAGGTGAAGTGAAATTAATATTTATACTCATTTATCTCTGGTTGAACAGCCAAGAGTGCCATTTCAGGTAACAATGTTTTGACTACGGGGAATACACCTTTGAATAATAAAACAGCTTTCTGTGCTATTGGGCAATAGATCATATTGGATGATGTGAATTTGAAGTCTTAAAGCTGTGTCAAGTGAAGGTGAATTAGGCTGCTTCATCGTCATGCTGGTTTGGATACTCAAGAAAACCATTCTCTGTCTTTGCTATCAAGGAGCAGAACTAAGTGAAACTTAGGTCGCTCCTTCCTAAACTGTTTCAGTTCATCACTTTCATCACTTTAGTTTTGGTAATTCAGAGAATAATGTCATTCTTATGCTTTGATATATGGATGAAGAGGGAAAATATGTTTTCAGGATGGAAGGTGGTATAATTTAGATGAGGAAACTCTAGCAGTGAAAACTGACCTCTGAAATCTGGTAGTTCACCGCTGTATGAACATATAGCTACTGTAGTCTCAGTGTGCAGAAGCAAGTTTTAAGACTCCAGAAAAACAAAGCAAACTACAGTAATTTCCAGTTCTCTTCACATACTTTGCTAAATTTTTAATTGTCATCCATATGTACACCACAACCAAAGATCATTCCTGCCCTAAGGAATTGTCAAAACTAGTTAAAGACTGATGAGAGTATAATATATTACAGGTAGGCCACTTCCATATCTCAAAAGATTCCAATTAAACTTCAAAACATGCCCGCAGGATCATCTGGTACTTTATATTTATACAGATACGGCTTCTGGAATCGAGTTAGGAGAGAATATGTATGTCCAGTGCACATCAGCGATGCTTGTTGGTAGGTTTGCATTATATTCCTTCAATATCCCTCTGGGGGCCCTGAGGCCAATTTGAAACCTGTATGCTGTTTATTTTCATTTTAGGCTCCCTCAGTGACCACATAATTTGTTCACTGACAGCACACTTGAACGGCTCTATTGCTTCAGTTTGTTTCTCCTTACAGGCTATCCGAGATCTTTTTGGACACCAAGGCAATGACAAGCATCAGAGCAGGCTTGTAAAGCAGGCTAGCAGGGCTCACCTCTGCTGAAGTTGGTAAGAAGGGAGGTGCTAAGGCTAGCTTCAGAGAGTGTAAACAAAGTTATCTTCACGAGGAGTAAACAGATCCATCTTTTGGCATGGAATAAGGGTGGGAATTACAGCTGAATTAACTTTCTCTGTTTGCATCGCTACGGACTTAATGTGTTTGTACAATGAGTTTAAAGAGACGTTCGGATGTTTACAAAGATCTTTCTGCTGTTTTCTGTTCTAAATGCATTCTCCTTTGAAATATTGAGCCTTGAGCCAAACGCTTAAGTCTTTAATGAGAATTTTGCCTAAGCAATAAAATGAATAATGACTTCAGGTTTTGGCCCTGGATGAAAACAAATGTTCTTCCTGCAACAGAGAAAAATAATCCATTGATATGAAGTATCCAAGTGTTCACTGACACAATAAATCATTTCATAAATCCCTGACCACTGATCTCTCAATTGCTTTGTAGTTTGAAACGGATATACTGCATGCTTTAGAAAGTCCTTAATTATGCACTTTTTCCTACACAAGTATTCAAACCTCTTGCGTGACTAACACTTGTTTTTAAGACAAAGCCTTGAGAGGGGGAGAGGTTAGCTGGTCCACGGCACGGTGGCTGTCTCCTGGGCAGATGTGCTGGAAGAGCAAAGGGCACTTGTGACAGACACATCCATCCATAGGCAGCAACAGCTTGGCTTTCCTCTTTGGGTAATAGCACAAAAATATTCCTGTCACATCATTTACTTCAATAAATCACCCTCTTCCTCATGACATATTGGGTGATATTACTATGTTTATATAAAGCCTAATCAATACTGCTGACTCAGAGAGTTCCCAGTCTGGTGTAGCAGCAAGATATCCTTACAGTTCAGGACTTGGCCCATGCATGTTATTCAAAGTTAAATACCTGTAAGCTGGAGTACTACATTGCAACTTCTGTCAGTGGCTACTCTTAGTGAACTATCTTTCATTCTCATGAGACCCCAGCTGGAGTACTGTGTCCAGTTCTGGAGTCCCAAACATAAGAAGGACATGGAGCTGTTGGAGCGAGTCCAGAGGAGGGCCACGAAGATGATCAGGGGGCCGGAGCACCTCTCCTATAGACATGCTGAGAGAAGATTGCTCAGCCTGAAGAACAGAAGGCTTTGGGGAGACCTTAGAGCAGTCTTTCAGTACCTGAAGGGGCTACAGGAAAGCTGGAGAGGGGCTTTTTACAAGACCATGGAGTGACAGGACAAGGGAGAATGGTTTCAAACTAAAGAAAGGTGGATTTATATTGGATATTAGGAGGAAATTCTTTCCTGTGGGGGGGGGGAGACACTGGCATGGGTTGTCCAGGGAAGCTGTGGGTGCCCCCTCCCTGGAAGTGTCCAAGGCCAGGTTGGATGGGGCTTGGAGCAACATGGTCTAGTGGGACGTGTCCCTGCCCATGGCAGAGGGGTTGGAACTCGATGATCTTTAAGGTCCCTTCCAACCCAAACCATTCTGTGGTTCTATGATTGTATCTTGCCTACTGTTCTCTTTCAGAAACCTCTTCAGTGGACAGTTTTTACTCCTGAATGCTGTATACCTACACAAATGTAAGTGACCACCAGGGAAGATCACAGAGGAAAAAAAAAACAACAGAATAATCTGCTGAATTTGATTACTTTGAGTTTGATATTCTGTTCTCAACTTGCTCTAGCATCTCTGTACTATACCAGAATCTATTACTTTGAGTGGGTGAGGTAGAACAAGTACCTAAACATTTCCTAAAGCCTATGGAGCAAAATGCATCCCCAAGATACACAGTAAGAGACGAGTCCATGAATCTCCTATATAGCTTTGTGGTTTTTAGCTCAGTGGTGCACCATCTGACCAGGAGTGTGTGTGCTCCTTCAGGAACATGTATGAACCGATGGGAGATACAAGCAGGACAATGTATTGGGACTGGCCAATACTCAGATATTTGGACAGGGTCTGCTGGTTGTCAAGGAAGACAAGCAAACATTTCAGAAGTCTAAAATGTACTCCTTTTTCCCATATTATTGAAGGAAAAGACAGATTAGAACATATTTCACTAAGCTAGGCTCGGAACAATAAACTTCATATATTCATAAGGATAAGTTTTTAAAGATCAGTACCTCCCACCTGTAAATTAGCCCATTATCTCTGTGCAAGGTCTAGAATTTTAGTAACAAGGCATTTTTCTGACCGGGAGAACCAAGCTGAGTTTTAAACAAAACTGAAAGAATTTATTTCTCAAATACACTGAGGGGAAAAACAAAGTGGGTAGCTATATTTGTGTAAAATTTGAAAATGTAACTATTCTTAAATTGCCTTATTTGTTCACTCAGATGTTTCTCTCTCCCCCACATATTCTGTAGAGCAACAAAGCTTTTATCTAGGATGTTTTAAACCCCACAAACCCACCAACAATGCCATACTCAGCCCTGTCACGTCTAAATTTCCTGCATGGCTCAAACCTCTCATTAGTGAGATACCCTTTATTACAGAGCAGGCACTTTTGAAGTTGCAAGAAATCCTTGTAAGCTGGTGGGATACTTTTTTACATTACTCCTGAAGGTGATGCAAAAACAGGACACTCCTGTTGTAACTTCCATCCCCAGGCAAACTCTGAGAGGTACGTGTGGGACCACCTATTCCTCCCCTCCTGAGGTTCCATGCTTTGCAGTCTGCTGTAGCTCTGTGGTGTTCATGCCACCATAAGAGTCTCTCCAGCAGAACTGAAGCCTGATTCTGTTGTGTCAAGGAAGAAGCCTGATAGAGCCTTTAAAAAGAAGGAAAAAAAAAAGTATGCATTATTTTTTCTGCTATGCTGGCGACCACAGCTGTACTCAAGAGTGTAAGGAAGGAAGTGAAGAAAGTGGGTCGTCGTGCTGTCTCACACCAACAACTTTCTGCAGCTCCTCAGGCTATTGCAAAGGGAATCTTCTGAAATGTGCTACGAGGTAAACAAAACACTGGGTGTATCAAGGATATCGAGGGCAATATGAACCATATCCCAGGGTAACTCTTTGTCTTTCTCGTTCAAACCCTGTATGCAAACATCAGACATATTGACAAATAAATACGTTGCATATCAGTGCCATGACTGTGCTTCCAAATGGGATGAAGCAGGACAGGACTATGCTGAGTAGCTGCAAAGTTATGTTTGTTTTATGAGCTAGATTTAGCTGCACACAACTCACATGGATATAAGACTTACCTACTGTATGCCACAGCTAAATTTATTGCTCGTGCTTATCAGCTATGGAGTTTGCCATTCTTTTTCTCCTGACTTAAGACACATTTATAGTCAGAAGGGAGCTGATGCACAGATGGCATTTTCTTCATCAGTGTTTCTGTTCCTTGAAGGGAGTTTGTTGATTTTTTACAAAGAAATCCTAATGTTACCTGTTTTTCCACAGTAATGGAGTATATCTCCCTGCAGCCTTTCCACACACATTTATGGCTCTGAGACAGGTGTCTCTTCATCAGACCCTGCACAGATAAACCCTTCCTGTGGGCAAGTGCCTCCCTTTCCACAAAGAGATTCAATTATATCCTAAAAACCCACCACACTTGGCCTTCCAGTTAAACATCCATGCCTTCATCTTCAAAAGTTTTCACCTTGTGCTGCAAACCCCATTATTTCTTACTACCAGTGCTGCTAGTCTCAGGATGGTGCCTGCCAGCTTCTTGGTGGTCCTGGTGGGGAAGAAAGAAACACAGAGAGGGTGATGAGGGTACCCCCAGTGCTGGGTATATTTCAGCTGTTTCCATTTTAAGTTCAAAGCCTTCTACATGGCAGCTGAATGGGAGGCTTTCCAAAATCTACAGGAGTCTGGGAAGGAATCCAGCATCACAAGGAGTATCCTGATGGAAACAGAAGAACTGGCAAATAAGCATATGTGAAACATACCCCTTTTTGTCACAACCAGAGGCACTGTTTTCCCAACAAACACCCTACCCATTTGGAAAAAAAACAGTTGCTACCTGTTTTTGTGGATATGAGCCTTGCTGCCCAGAGAAAGAGAGCTTAAAGCAAGCAATCTCTCCTCTCCTATACACTACACTGCTCTTACTTTTTGTTTCCTTTTCAGTGCTGCTACCCTTTTTTTAACAGACAGTATTTTCCTAACATCCTAGACCTACAAACCATAGTAGCGTCATGCAAATGGGTTCATTTGCAGGGATAAAGACTTCTCATGAGCCTAAGTTTTATAGGGCTGGACCTTATATTTCTCCTGTAAGTCCTTGCAATGATTTCTCTCCTGCCAAATCCCTTTCTGCCTAGATCCTGCTCTTGCATTCAGACTCCATTTCCTGTGGCTTTGGTTTGGCTGGAGTCTGCGCTCTTTTTTCCTTCTTAATCCCTCAACTTTCTTTTACTGTATTTTTTTGCCTCTCAAGCTTGTAATAGCATTTCTGTAATCAGACTTCTTCTGCACAGCACTAAAAGGGCAACACTGCAAGTCTGTCTGAGAGCATCAGTTTGCAAGTATGGGAAGAGGCAGGGAAAAACACTCTGTGTCTACATCCTACTATTTAAACTATTATAATGGGCGGTGTTTGCAGCAAGTTAGAATTATGATATCTCAAACGTCATAGACATTACAGGCAAAGACTTTGTAAGTCATAGATTTGCACTAAAATCAGCACCTCCAACTTTCTTAGTAAGCAGAGAGACTAAGTCATTCCTAGTCTGCCCTTCCCTTTCTCCAGCGGCTGCAATAATACCAGTAGTAATCCAGAGGAGCAAGAGTCTCCTGCTTTGTGTTGATGAGTGAAAAGCCCAAGGACAGAGCAAGCCAGTGTTTCTAGCAGTGCAGCCACATGATAACTAAACATCCCTGGTTACATATCCGTAGGTGCAGGACTGGCATACTTTCCTGGTGAGTTGGCAGAGGCAGGTAATAAAGCTTGCATGCTTACACATCCATTATGAACAGACCTATTAAAAGCCTCTCCTCCCAGAGGAATGCTGTAGTATACATGGAAATGAGTCTGTGGTCACCCAGCATTTCACCGGTATCCAGCTGTGCACTCAGCAGACACTGAGCACGCAAAGCCATACCACGCCTCTCAGGCAGAATCCAAATATTCTTGCTTAGAGAAGCAGGATCCTTCCCGTTTGAGCAAAGAGAGAGTCCATTTGCTTTTAGCAGTACTTGGACCACAGAACAAAACCACTTCTCACACTCTAAAGGTTTTTTTTTTCAGTCCATCTAAAATTCTCCTGATTACTTCACAAGTTTCTTAGCCAGTATCTCACCGATTACTGCTGCTGTTAATTCCCCCTAAACAGATAAAGTATTTCAAATGCTTCAAAGAAAAGTATGTCCCCACTCTGCACTGACGTGCATAGAAATACCTCTCATACTTTCTGGGTGTAGCTTATCTTTCCCAAGGGCTGAGGCATAACTATCCTTCACTATTCTTTTCCCTGATATTTAGGATGGTGCTTCTGCCTTTCTTAAAGGATGAGGGAGGTCAGAATCTTCCCCCATATGTTTTGGTGAAGTCACAGTATTTCATATAGGTTATTAAAGTTAATGTTAGTAATAGTTTTGGGACATATTTTTACTGCTTTATAATATTTATGGACTTTATTGTCAATCATCTAACGACTCCCTTCAGGCATATTTCCTTTGAAGTAAGTGGTACAGTGTAAATGCTTGAAATCTCAGGAGTTGCTAGGGTTTATGATGCCTGTGATGATGATTAGTATTTCCTTCAGAAACTTCATGTTTCTGGGATATTCTTAACATCAAACTCTTGCATCCCTTGAACAATCAAAACTCCCTAGGGATTTGGGGAAGTTAGAGTCCAGCCAAGTCCACTTATTCCCACAGTTCGTTTTCCACACCTCATTAAAAAAGTGATCTGGGATTTCTCTTCAAAGCTTCAGCAGCCCCGCACATAAAGAAGAAACCTTTCAGAAATGAACCAGTATACACTGCTAAGTGCATACAGTACTCTGAGAGGGATTATACGTCAATAAGGAAATACTTCTGTGCAAAAAACAAAACAAAAATATTTTTAAAAAGCAATGCAATTCAAATGGGACCAGCCGCTCTGTCTGACTCCAAACAAGATGCCAAGGTCTTCAAGGACTTGTCTACTCTTACAAGTTCTGCTACTTTAATTATGCTAACACAGAGCAGCATAATGCCTTTCTGGCATAGTAGCAATTATATTGGTATGGTTTAGTCCAGTTACACACAGCAAAAGAGAATATACTGGCATATATTTGTTTATAGCTCTGTATGCAGAGCGCAGTTTTTACTGGCAATATATATACCACTAGAAAAATCATATTCTTGTTAAGAAAACCTCAGTGTCAACTAGGTATAAGTCCCAAGTAAAGTCACCTTTACTTGAGTTTGTTTATTCCACTACCACTTATCCTCGCGTTTTTCTTTGGGGACCTTTTTATCATGACCCTCCCTTTGCCTTCCCTGCTGTGCTTCTGTGTGTGCTTCCACAGTCTCCAAAACTCTTCCCAGGTTTGATTCCAGGTGGGATTCTTCTTGTAACACTTTCAGATCAAACCAACAGGTATGATCATCTAAATTCCAGCTTTTGTCCTAACAGTCACTTCCTCTTCTTTCCTATCAGATGGGTTAACAAACCAGCTGCCACAGAAGGCCAATACGAGCCCAGTTACTCCAGCAGGGCCAGTGGGTGTTACAAAATACTGTTACCTGTTTCTTCCTGTATTTGCATATAGGAAGATAGGGAATGCATACAATTTGACAGAGGTATAGTTTTTCTTCTTACCATCAGTCTGTCTCACCAGTCGATTTTCCATTGCTAAGAGGTTTCCCTAAGTACAGACCTTATTTTTCCCCATGCAGGTTCTCTCTGAGGCTATTGCACATTTAGATTTATCAGACATTTGAATTAGAAATTAACTGCCCACAAAACTGGATAAAGTACCTACATGTCTACATCTATCTTCCCCACTGCTTCTCTAGTAGCAGCAGCATAATTACTCCTGACCACAGGAGATCACTACTGAAATAACTCCTCCATACTTCCTGAGGGGATTCAGCATCCCCTCAGCCCCTGTCCACATATTAACACATCCTTCTCTGAGGCAATCACAAGCCAGAGGCAAAATGGGAGGGGATTTTTCATCCTAAGCAAAGACTGCCACCACCTCTGAGTATACATCTTCATGCCACAGTTGGCATTGGTAGTTTGAAGAGGGGTCTGAGAGCCCAGGTTTGCCTTTTAAAAATCAGTATAAAGAACTGTCTCTATATGTTACTACCAGTCTGCCCATTCGGGGAGATGTCCTGCAACTCTTTGGTACACTTGAGGTTTGTTTCTCTGCTTGTTGTGTCAGCTGCAGAAGAATTTGTTTTTTGAGAGGGGAAGGGTGAGAAGGGCATTAGAGAACTTTCTGCATTTCACTCCTCCTTGCAGATGGGGTAGGTACCAGGCTGCTGTAAAACATTGTTCAGGGAACTAATCAACAACCCCAGCCAAGAAAACTTGCTTTCACCTGAAACACTTTGAAGCTTGTATCTCTGGGAGCTGGGGAAGCAAAGGGCTGCACAGTGCTGAGTCCGGTGGGGTTTTGATCCCTGATCACTGTGTGTTGGTCATTTAAACAACCTAGCAAAAAAACAAGGAAAGAACCTAAGTGACATGACTATTAAAGAAAAAAAAGTCAATCTTCAAAATTTTATTTCCTTCATATTTACTCAACTCGAATAAGAACAGACAGACTGCAAAACACACAGTAGTAGACGTAGGAAACTGAAGCCCCGTGTTGACTCAAACATTAGCCTGAATCCTGCGATGACCCAGATCACAAAGATTAAAAACACCACAATCCTTGAACTAATGAAGTAGGTAAGTGGCTAGGACTTAATGATGGTGTGATACTTGTGTTACAGTTTGTGTACACATTGCAATAAAGGCAAACTCTTCAGCTAACTGATTAATTTGTTTCCCCTCCTTTTTCTCAGCCTGTCTGGAACCAGCACTTCTACTCTCATAGCGTCTTGATTCTGCCAACAATTCTGAAAGAGACACTAAATGCTAGTAGCATCAGAAATGTAGTAGTACAGAAACGGTTTAACTTTCTCCCATCAGCTGCCCTTTTTTATAGTTTACAGTGTAAGCTGTTTAACTAGGGCATGGACAACTTATTTTTATGGATTTGCATGCTGGATTCAAACCACAGCTCCTTTATTTCACTGGGACAATTCTCTGATGCTATTAAAAAAAAAAAAAGTAAAATAAATAATCATACAGGGATGTGCAGTGAGAAAGTCTGATGGTTACTGAAAAAACCACATAGAGAGAGGGCAGTGGTGCAATGATAAGTGACATCTAGTACAGTTATGCGACAGTGATAGAGATAGCAAGCAAAACACTAACAGCACTTGTTATCAAAGGAACAATTACAGCACTAGCAGTTATGGGTGAATGTGAAATCTCTGTAGAAAAGCCTGTACCTCTACCACGCTGCTTTGATGAAAAAAGCAAACGAGACACTGAACTACTAAACTGCTGCATAAAGAAGGAAGATGATACAAGCAAGTCAGGCAGTGTTGAAAGTCACTTCAAACTTCAGATAGCACCAAAATATACCACACTTTCTAAACCTACGTCTAGGCAAGCGTGAGCAGTTAGAGCTTGTGGCAAAGGTTTTGTGAGGTATTCCGATACCACAGGGATGGCTGCCACAGACGTACGCACGCTTAGACAATATTTCATAGATGGTTGCCACTGTGAAACTCTCTTTCCATTTTCACATGAGTAGGACTAGACTGCAAGGGATGTCACGCAGTGGGAGAGACTATTTGACAAAATTAGAGACAAATACAGGACCAGAAAAGAGGATGGTGGGGTTTTTTAACTTTTGTTTAGGAAGAGACCAATCATGGAATATGATGCGTTACAGCAGGGCTGTCTAAGCCTTGGGAGTCAGGTTGCCAATTTTGGAGCACTTCTGTGGATCAGCTCTGACTCCTCCTGAGCCCCATGAGCACAGAAGCTGGCAGGGCTCAGGGTCTATCCATGCATAGGGGCTGTAGGAGGCCTCGGGCTATGGCCTCGCTGTTGGATATCCCTGTATTACTACCTGCACCTCTTCTAACTCTCCTTATAGACTAAACACTTGGGGGATCCCTCTAAACACTGCAAGAAAGTACATTGTCCTAGACATTGGTATGGCTCCCAGCCATGTACCTACTGGTGTTTTGTAATCAGAGGAGTGAAGACTGCAATTAGTCGCTCATCTTTCAAGCCTTTATTTTGAAGAAGGTAACACTCCCTGCTACAACCAAAATGATTAAGACAGCAGAAACTGCAGAGCAGATGAGTAAATAATAACCATCTGACTCATTTCCTAACTCAGAGATATCTGGAAACAGAAATTAGCAAGTCAGAGAGCAGAAGACTTCATCTTCAGCAATTTCACCTTTTCTTTTTTTTGTGCATGAAGAGAGAAGTCTGCAGCACATGGGCTTTGCGGTAGTGTCTTGCTAAGGCCATTTACAGAGGAACCTGCACTTTGTGATATTTACAGAGATACCATACCTTAAAGCACAGTGCATGGCCAGGAGTCTGCAGCGTACCTCCCTAAGCCATGGGCACTGTGGGCCACTCTATTTCTGGGCCTTTCTTACTCTCTCAGCTGCAGGTTACCAGTGGTTCTGGTTGGTATTTATGATAATGGTCAGATGGTTCGGGGCTGATTTTAAAACAAAATTGCCTTGCTGCAAGGAAGGCTGAGCTTTAGAGAGTAACTAGAGTGTGAACTAGAAGAAACCACAAACTAAGAGAACCCTGCTTATGTGAACTTACTATCTGAAGGTGGCCGGTCTCTACCAACTGCTGCTAAGACCAGACTGCTTTCCTTCGCAAATATGCTGATTCACAAATGGACCTCAAGGACTTAGGAACTAAATCCATCACGCTTTGCAAATCCTATGTATCCTTTAAGCTGCAAAGAAGCCTATTTTTGAGGATCTAAGTAGCATGTAAGTACTATATAGGGTTTGTGCTCATCCCTGAGCAGTAGTAATTTTGTTAGAATATTTAACATAACCTGGCATTCTGGAGAGTAGCCTTACCTTGGATGTACCCACAGAAATTCATTACAAGAGTAAATCCATGACATAGAAACGATTCACCTCACCTTGATAACTTGCAGTCTGGATTTAGGAGGTAAAGAGGTAAAATGCTAAGGCAGATATGAAAACTACTTCATCTGAATGCAATTTGAATGTCCAACAGAATGACATTGTAGTCCGAAATCACCCAAATAAACGACTGCTCAGAAATGAGACTCTGAACATTATTCAGAGTTTCTAATTAAGAGATATAAAAAATGGAGAGCCTACATTATTCATAAAGGCTGGTCCAGTGAAAGACCCAAAGGACCTGAGCTTTCAGAAAGTTCAGCCAGTGATGATCTCCAGTCTAAAGCCATTGGACCCCATAAATCCTTCAGCCACAGTGGACTTCAACACCCACAGCAGACAAGCTCAGATAAGAAGAGGAAATATTTAAGAACACAAAAATCAGTAATGGTCCTGAGCAGCAGAAGTTAACTTCCAAATCTATTAATCAGTTGCTTCATTCTTATGTTTCCATAGTACTCATTTGTTCTCAAGAGCTTATTAAAAATAGTATCTTTTCAAATTTATGTAGAACAAACTGTACCAAAACCATAACCAAAACATATGGTCTACCTACAATTTTGGCAATTATCAAATGTGCTATTTTGAGTTAATACAATTATTAGCAAGAGTTTTGCAAACATTTTGGATGCTCTGGTAATTCAAAACAGGCATGATACATATGTGCCTGTATTTGCAGCAGAAACAAAGATGTATTGAGGTCCTGTTGACCTTCCTGACAGTGGTCTAGAGCTGTTCACCTGTCTAGCAACCTCACAAGTGGGCTGAGATGTGGTGCCTGTACAAAAAGCTTTAGCCTCCCCAGCTGCCCCAGCAGTGCCAGCACAAGAAGCAATGGGAGGCTTCCAGCCTCATGTCCCTACCCCTTGAACTCACCTGAGGCTGCCAAGGACCCTTTGCCTAAGACCTGCTTTTAATCTTTCTATATTGTCCCAAACTGGCTATCCCATTGGCCCTTTCTCTCTTCTGCTACTGGCTGTCTTCCCTCCCCCATTACTCAGCTGCTCTCTGCTCATTTTCCAACTATTACTAGTCAAATCCAAGAAAAAGCAGCAACAAAAAGACAATTTTTAGCTCAAAAGTGACATCAGCTGACCCAGACCACAACTTTGTCTGACATACCATCATTTTGGACTGGATGATCTTGAAGGTCTCTTCCAACCTTGATGATTCTATGATCTTTTCCTTTGGCTTCATCTGACCATGACTCTAGGAAGCCTCTCATACAATCACGTCCCTGCTTGTCCGACCTATATTGTTTCTCACCTAGTTTTCCAGTGAAATCCCTGGTTGCCATTAGCATGACTGTGCATACACAGCCTGCTCAATGCAAACAGAGTAGCCTTTCACCCAAGGTGACACAGTCACCTTTCCCCCCNCCCCTCCCCCCCCCCCCCTTTTTACTGCATCTTTCAGAAATGGAACCTTTAACACCATTTGACTCCAAACATTTGATCCTCATGAGCACTGAAGCCTAATCATCCTCTGCTCTCTGAGGTTGCAAGAACGCAACTTCTGCCCATCTATCAACTGCCTCTCTCTACTGACTGTAGAGGGAGCATAGATTCCTAATTCAGACACCTCACTTATGTGCTCAAGATCAGTTCGCATCGATCCATGCAGTTCTGTGTTAATCCATATGAGTATTGGGGTCTGATATATATATATATATATCTTATTTGGAATAATTACTGTACATTTGTGGGCTTATCCAGCACCCAGCGGAATGGGCCTGGAGCTATTCTGGAGTGTAGATAAAAATAACCACGTGCAGTTGCATCAGTGGTGTAGAAGTGCTGACTCTCAAGCCCTTGTAGAAAACCTGCCCTAGGCAAAGGGTCCTTGGCAGCCTCAGGTGAGTTCTGCATCCCAGAACCTCACTGTCAGGTACAAGCTTCATGAAAAAATAAATGTGTCATGTCTTTAAAAGGGGCCAAGTTGGATCCTAAATTCTACCCGATCCAACATACAAGTGAGCATTCAACTAGGAGTGCTCTCTATACACCATTATCAATAATGAGACGTCAATATTCAACACTATGGAGTGTTTTCACCACCATGGGTAGAAGTACTACCTTCATCTGTATTTCACCCAGGCCCTGGAGTCATATCTGGGTTTTCTTGTGTGCAGTTATTGTACACTAAGGCAGTGAGCACAGCCCAAAGATTTTGTTTTATTTGTTTAAAACCTGCTTGCAGCCATGAGGTTTTTAAATTCACACTTCTTTTCAACTGCTGAAGCAACACTTTGGGATGACATATCACAAAAATGAAGCCAACTGCTTTCTGGAAGAAGATATATCTTAAAATTTAAAAAATGACAAAGAAAAATGGGCCAACGTTAAAGCAGAAGGAAAATAATGCAAGGTGGTAACACAAGCAATCAAAAAAGCAAGAAAAAAAAACCATACAAGAGTTTGCACCACTCTTTCAGTCCATAAAAAAAACTCAGCTAAGGGCAGCAGTATTCCATAGAAACTACCCAACAGCACCATTGCCCAGCTGTTTTATTCTGTTATAAAATTTGATCTAATATTAAACACTGCAGTTGCTTGTTAGAACATGAGGAACTAATGCTGGACGCACACTATACATCATGGTGAGTTTCTATTGAATTTAAATTTTCTGGACTTTGAACAAACTGACCTAACAGCTAAAAACACAACCCAGTTCCAATTTTTAAAATCTCACTTCTGTCCACCCCAGCAGTTCATAGCCAGCAACTGTTCGCTGTGAAGGTACCAGAGATGTGATGCAAGCTCTTACTGATTGGCATGGATAGGTATTCAAACAGACAGTTTCTCTGAGCTATCAGTTCTTAACTTCTGCATTGCCCAGACATGATGACATGGGATCTAAAAGTTAATTACCTTGCAATTTTCCTTGCTTAAAACTGTTTTGTAAAACTGGCTTCTGGCTCCTGCTACAAGACTATGTGAACACTACTACAGCCTGTGTTTGGTCCTGAACGGCACTGGTAGAAGGAAGCAGTGAACATTGTATCTGCCCACTGGCCATAGAGATAAACCAGGAAAAAGAAAATAAAAGGTGGATTTTAACATAGATTACAGCTTCTCTGTAAGGTATGAAGTTCCACACTGTCTACTCTGACTTAATGGAAGTATCATTCAAAGATAAACTGATAAATATATATAAGTGGCTGCATTGAATTTTGCATAGGTAGCTGCATGCAGACAAGGCTGATTAGACTTGGCGGTGTTTCTATAGGACATGTAGACCAAGCCTTTACAACATGGAATTGAGGTTTTCTGTCCTGCATAAAGCATCCATATTCCATAAGTTAGGTTTGGAAAATGATAATGATTCTTATGCAGTCATGTAACTACATAATTTAGGAACTTCACCAAATATCGCTAGTCTCGGAACACATTTGGCAATGTCATATAGTGCAAATAAAGCAACTCCACAAACCAGGGTTATTTGGGGTATCCAGCATATATATCTTCCTAAATTAGCTCAATTTTTTTTAAAATAACTAGCAGGTCTGACTTAAGAGCACACATTCCTTGACAGTCAAACAAGTCTTCTCTTCAGAGGAGTGGTGCCTCTTTATTTGTATGAAAGGTACAAACCCATTTAGTTGGCAATTCCATTTTGACAAGAAGCATGTACAATCATATTTTCACAATTCTTCAATCATGAGAACAAAAAGCCCTACTAGCTTGTTAAAAACAAATCATGCTAGAGAAGACTTCTACAAAAATCATGGTGGTAATAAAATTATGTATATTATAAATTGAACCCTTTACCTGATAAATAAGGGTTGTAGGAGTTCATAATCAAAGAGCTGTAATGGCAAATTTGAAAAACCTGTTTGTTAACTGGTAGATTAAATTAGCTATGTAAATAAAGCAACAAGCTTTGTGAGTTTATTTTGTAAACAATACATTTTTTCCCATAAATTACGCGTTCTTTGTATCTCATGCTTATTCTCTTCTAGCTTCAGACCAGAAATAGCACTATGGCAAAGTAGCCAAATTATGATCCACCATTGGTAATTCCTTTTCATTTTGAAAACCATAACCCTATCCCATCCTGGAGCAGAGGGAGTGGCCCAAAGTGGGACTAACCCTGAGAGTCAGGATATTATTACTGCTGAGAAATCAATATCTCTTGGGTACACAGTAAAGATTATCCATATCCGATTAACGACCTCTCCTGGTTCCCATGGAAGATTTTGGGGAGTAGACAAGGAGTGTTACAGAAGCTGGCAGAGCTGGGACCTGTCTCATATGTGACCCTGGAGTTGCAAGGGAATCATGGGGGCAGATCCCGTGCAAGGCAAGGGACAGGTCCCATGGTGGCCAGGTCTTGCACACTTGAGGGACAGGCCCCATGGAGCTTCTTAGCTCAAGGGCAGACACGGTGGCTAGGGCTGGGCAAGTGCTCAGGTCAGGGTTGAGCCCTGTAGGGCTGACTGCGGCAGCGATGGCCAGCTGTGCCCCAACACACCGCATCCCTCAGTCTCCCTGGCTGCCACTTCCAGCCTCACATTGACTGATGTGCTAGTATGTAAAATGGAAGTCATAGTATTACTCCCAGAAAAACTTGGTAGTAGCTACATCTTTGCCTGCTTTCTCAAGGAAATGGCACTTACGCAACCATACTGTCTGTTAGTATGTCCGTTAGAGGTATCCCTACAACAAATCCTGAGTCTGTTGACCAATTTTAACCACATTTGGCAGAAGGGCAGGGTTCCTAAAGATAAAGTTCTTCCAAAAGTCATGCAAATTAGCATGTGGGTTGTGGTGGGGAGACCACAACTGTTACTCCATCATGAGAAGAGATTGCTATGAGAGCTCAACAGCCATGGATTTTTTGTCTGGTCAACGTGCAGCAGACCTCAGAGTCAGCCATGGCACCATCTGCATCCTGCCCACAGGAGCACTGGGGCACCAAGGAGGTCATAAGGACTCATGGTGGACACCTGTGGTAGGAAACCAGGCTCCATTAGTTCTGCTGCACAGCTTGTTGATCCTTTAGTTAAATAAATCTACAGAAGAAAGATCCTTGTTAAAGGTTACAACAGAGATGAAGCTTGCAAGAAAGTGTTGTCAAGAAGCCAGTATTTTAATGTCCGGTAGTTTCAAGTGCATCACGCTGATATTATAGCACAACAATATTATGCTATTCTAATATAATCTAATCTGTAGATTACCATTCTGAAACTCTCATTATAAAAAATAATAATCCTATTGCCTTATTAGTATTTGGAATTTTATGTTGAACTAGACCTTTATAGTCCTCTAACTCGCATGCAACAATCAATGAAAACTGAAGAACATAAGTAGTTTTCCAGTGTTTTCTTTTGTGAAGCCAAACAAATGTATTAGGAAGCCATTAATCCTTAGCACTGAAGAGAGCAGTAAGAGAAACTTGGTGAGCATATCAGCACCAGTTTCCAGTCAGTTGACAATGCCATCTTCTAACTTTGAAAGCATCGTAAAAATGTGTATTTCATTGCCTTCCCCATCCCCACCAGTATCTTCTGCAGAGAACAACCCTAATCATTATGAAAGCAGCACACCTTATGGTACTAACCATGGAAGGATGTGGTCTGTGCCCTTGGGAAAGCCCAGAAACACCAGTTCTTGTCAGATTGGTTGAGGAGAAATGGAAAGTTTCCGAATCTGGACGGCAACTATGAGAATAGCTTGCTGCTTCTTTTAACCACTTGCTAACTAGAATTGGGAATGTACAGTTTATTTTCTGTACAAGAAGAAATTGGGACCAATATTACTTTGTTAGTTCTGTTTATTGATAAAGAAGAAAAAAAATATCCTGTGTCCTTGAATACAAAACGAATCAAGCAGCAGGAGATACAGGCTTCACTCACACATCCAATCCTTTTTAGAGCTAGTACTCTGCCAAAAGATTCTTTTTTTTTTTTTTAATATTGACAGACTATTGTACTTCTGTGGCCGTGGCCATCACTTTCTTCCTGCCCTATCTCAGTTTCCCTGTTTTTTCTGCCCTTTCACATAGAACCACAAACCTTTACCAAACAGCACTCAATAAAACCTCTTTACTTGTATATGCTTGTACACTGGAAAATAGTTCCTACTCCTCCAGTTATATGGTCCATAAAATATCCTTTGTCTTACCAGTTATTAAAACTTACCTAAAATTATTAAAACTACTCACTCCTTTGACTGCCCAATTAGTGTATAGACACAGCAAAATGATAGCAGCATGAAATCTGATTACAGAATCACAGAAT